>JANBXA010000069.1:64135000-64572500 GCA_030556225.1 Cricetiscus sungorus | reverse complement strand
CTACACTGTTTCTACAAAATAGAATGTAATAGTATCTTGTAAAAAGGATTTGAAAATAGTAAATATTTTTTTCCAAGAAACAATAGTAACTACTGGAATATTCCCTAGCCTTTGGAATTTACCAGCCTGCCTGTCCTCAATGTCCTTGGTTGAAGGTACAGCTACAGTTGTCAGTTTGTCTGATATTCCTCAGTTCTTACTTGGCTTGGGTGAATGGTGCAGGGCTCTACTATTCATCACACTTTAAGGATTTAATTTTCAAAGAGTACGTGCTCTTATTAAGCTTCATTACCAAACTACTGAAATGATTTGATTATGATGTAATCTCATTTGTGAAATAAAAAAATCTTAAAAACAAGCTGAAGTAAACATTACAACAATAGTAGAATAAAAGTAAGGTCCCAGGGCACTAAATCTGTTTTTTATGTGCAATGGTATTTTGTCTGCATGTCAGATCCCCTGAAACTGGAGTTACAGACAGTTGTGAGCTGTTGTGTGGGAGTTGGGAATTGAATCTAGGTCCTCTGGAAAAGCAGCCAGTGCTCTTAACCAGTGAGCCATCTCTCCAGCCTCCCAGGGCTCTAAATCTTAATTTCAGAACTAGAATACACTTTGAGGACATAGAATTTTCATTTCACTGAAAATATACACCTTTTTGTTTGTTCGTTTCTTTTTTGAGACAGGGTTTCTCTGTGCAGCTTTAGAGCCTGTCCAGAACTCTCTGTAGACCAGGCTGGCCTCTGCTTCCCATGTGCTGGGATTAAAGGCATGCACCACCACTGCCTGGCTGAAAATATACACTTTTATGTGTTAACAGATTCTCAAAATTCTTAAGAACAGATGAAACTATGTATGTATGTATGTATACACACACACACACGTATATGTGTGTGTGTGTAAGATTTATTTTATGTTTAATTAGGGACGTGTGGGGGTGAGATATGAATGTGTGAGTGCAGGTCTAGTGAAGGCCAGAGGCTTTGGCTCTCCTGGAGCTGAAGTTACAGGCAGCTGTGAGCCACCTGACATGGGTGCTAGGATCCTCTGCAAGAACAGTATACTCTCGTAACCACTGAGCCATCTCTCCAGCCCCTAATAATAACTAGTGTTTAAAAATATGTCTGGTTAAGAAGTCATTGACATTTTTTAAATGAATATTCCTATTTGTTAGGCACATAAAGATTAAAATGCTACAAAAATATAGATGTTCTTATAAACTACCTTTATAGAAGCCAGTGAACTTGAATGTCTCCTACCTGTTGGATAGTAGGCTTGGGAGTACTGCGCCGAGGGTGTGTAGTTACTATATTTTTGGGAGGAGCTGACCATTGTTTGAGGACCTTGTTGAACGTGTACAGATGTGGCGCTGGGCTGCAGCGTATAAGTAACCTCAGTTGGAAATCTCTGCAGTACAGGAAATGGAACCCCTTTTTCTGAAAAAGTGGGAGATGTCTCCACTTGTCCAGGGTGCATTCCAAGGGAGTTCTGCCATGTTCTAGGAGGAATCGGGGTTCGATCTAAACCTTTCAGAGGGAAAGTGCTGTGGTTGTGGGAAGAAGTTGATACGTAGGAATAAGGAGACAAGTTATCTCGCCGGAATGACCGGTGAAATTGTCCTACAGCCACTGGTCCTGCATAAAAGAGGAAGAACACATTTACAAACTTACAATACACCGTCAGACAGTAAACCAAAAGTCAAAACTATGCAGCTGTGTACCTACCAGCTATTTCCTACACAACAGAATGTTGAATTGAGCAAAAACAAATTCAGAATACAGTACTGAAAGAATAACCAACTCTTGGTGATCCTCAACATGATTGTCATAAAAGGTAAAGTGGCCAACCACTAATGTTCAAATTAGATCAAAACTGGAAAACTTCCCTGCATTTGTTTAAGACAGGAACTTTAATAAGTAGGAAAGTATTTCTCTACTACACATATAAAAGAAATGTTCAAAGCAAGTAAGAATTCATTAACATGAGCCATAGAGAGATATAATGCCCTTTGCCTCCTCTTAATTACTTTTATGTTTATTTCTTTATTGCAGTGATTAATTATTTACTTATTGTTTGAGCATGGCTGCCACAGCATGCATGTGGCTGTTGGGACAACTTTCAGGAGCTAATTTTCCCCTCAACCAAGTGGGTTATGGGAGATCGAGTTCAGTAATTCACTGGCCCTTTGATTTATTTATTTTATATTTATTTATGTAGTTAATTTTTGGAGACAGTCTTGCTATATTGTCCTAACATGGCCTGATTACTCACTACACAGCCCAGGTTTAAATGAGGCATTGAAGCAATTGTCCTGCCTCAGCCAGCTGAGTGCTAGGATCCAAGGCATATGTCACCACACTCTGCTTAACAAAAAGAAAAAATCCTTATAGGAAAGTCAGGCTTGATAACTTTCATCTGGTTTTCTTCACCTTTTCAAGCAAGCAAGCAATCCCTTTTCATGAGTTTTTCTCTCTTTTCTGGTCTGGGGATCAAATCCTTGCATATGATTTGCATATGCTAGGCAAGCACTTGACCCACTGAGCTATGGTGCAAGCCTGGAATCTTCCTTTTTCTTTGGTCTCTAATAGAGACCTTTCCCAGATACCAGGGGCCTTCAAACACTTGATTTGCACATGCATCATACCAAACACTGATTAAAACTTCAGATATCTAGTGTCAGAGACTCTGACACAAGCATTTGTTGCTCCTTATCTAATCAGACAGAAAGAACGAGAGGAAAAGGACAAAAGTATGTAATGAGAAAAGGATAGCTATAAATATTATAGCCTGGACTTACTCTATGGATTGTAATTCTGGTAAGAAAAATATTATCCCCTGATTGATTATGTATGTGGCTCACAATTTCCTTTCAAACATGCTTTCTTAAACTAATCATCTCATTAAGCCATTTACTTTATTGAGCTAAGCTTTATTAAAGGCAAAACTTAATTTATGTGTGACTTCAGTGCTAAGCTACATGTTGAAAGATGTCACTCAAATAGCTACCCATTCAAATAATCAAATTATAAACCAATCAAGATATTACACATCTCCAATAGCAATTAACTTCCTTAGCAAATAAAGCAATAACACCAAGAATAAACAAATATATGCATGAATACTAACAATACGAATTCTGGAGCCTGGGAAATCAGGTACTCTATTGAATGAAGAAAAGAAAAACCCTAGTTTAGAAGACTAAAACGTATTCAAATGATTGATCTTTTAAACACTTTTCATGGCTAGGGATACAGCTCATCAACAGAAAACTTGCCTAGCATGTGTGAAGCTCTGGGTTTGATCTCCAGTACTGCCAAAACAAAACCAAAACCCTCAAGTTTTCCTTTGAAGCACAAAGAACAGCTTTTATGATGTTGTTGCTTAACAGTTTCTTATATTCACATGCCTTAAACTCACCACTGACAATTCATTCTGGTTTTCCTAAAGAAGCTGATACTTTTCACAACAGGTGTTTCTGAGTATCCCAACTACTACCATTCCCTCCCTACATGATTTCCCTTGGATGTTTTACATGCCAGAACTCCATGTTGCCTACTAAACCTGGGATTTCCAGAGATAGGCTGCTAAATCTCTAATTGGGTTCCAAAAATATAGTTTAAATCTGAACAAAAAATAAATTCATAGGCAGTGGTGGTGCATGCTTTTAATCCCAGTATACAGGAGGCAGAGGCAGGCATATCTCTATGAGTTCAAGGCCAGCCTGGTCTACAGAATGAGTCCAGGACAGGCACCAAAGCTACATAAAGAGACCCTGTCCTGAAAAATAGATAGATACCTTTAATCTCAGCACTCAGGAGGCAGAGGCAGGTGGATCTCTGTGAGTCCAGGCCAGCCTGGTCTACATAGCCATTTCCAGGACAGTCAGGGATACACAGAGAAACCCTGTCTCAAGAAACCAATACACAAACAAACAATTCTGCTTCTCTGTTGATAAGTTCTGAGTGATGAACAATTACCTATTTTAGATGCTGGTAACATAATGTCTACAGAGGCTACATAGAGAAACCCTATTCCAGGGGTGGGGTGGGGAGGAGAATACTGTCAGAATTAGAAGGCAATTCCTCACTATTGACAGAAGCTATTGACAGTTGATGGCTTCTGGGGAAAGGAGAGTCAGTTTTATTTAAGGGTGTGGCCCCTAAAGGGTCAATCATGCTCCAGTGGATGACCCCACATTCATGTGTACATGGGAAGTGTAAATTAGACCCAGAGCTAATCCTGCTAATCCTGCTAATCCTGCTAATCCTGGTGCTCAGAAGGCAGAGGCAGGTGGATCTTTGTGAGTTCGAGGCCAGCCTGGTCTACAGAGCTAGTTCCAGAATAGCCAGGGCTATACAGGAAACCCTGTCTTGAAATAACTAAAATAAATAAATAAAGTAAATTAGGATATATATATATATATATATATTATATATACATATAATATATATATATGGACATGACATTGGCAAGAGAGTGGATCTGGAAAAGCGGGAGGGAATGAGGGATGAATATGACCAAAATGATAAAAATTTCAAAGTATTAAAAGGAAGGTCATTACTTCAACTTGTTTCTTAAAGAACAAAGACACATTAGCTCATTTTTACTCCTTTAAGGGTTAGGTAATAGGGCTCTCTCTGTGACCAACTTTAAAAACCATCATGTTTGTGTCTTCAGGAGATCTTTAAGGTTTTTGGCAATATTTGAATTCAGAATTCTGGAAATGTGGGGTATGATGGATTTTTGACTGTAAAGATTCTTTTCCTTTTATGGAAGTGAAACTAAACCATTTCCATGAGAGAATCCTCATATTGGCTTATGGAGAGCTTGTATGTCTACACAAGAGTATCTGCTTCCAAGACTTTAAACTTCATTTTGACCAGTGTAACAAATATAAATTGCCAGTGAAAACAAAGTAACATAAATGAACTAACTAAAAAGGAAAAAAAAAAAAAAACAACAACAACAAAACAACTCAGTTTATCAAGTATATTCTTAGTGGATCTAGATTAGAAGACTAGGCCCTAAAATAAACCATTCTACAATTAAGGAGGATTTGGAAGGCAGGAAGCAGCAGTCATATAACTGAGGCAAGTTGAAGTAAAATAAAAATTACGTGTGGGAAGCCTGGCAGGGGGGCACATGTCTATAATCCCAGCTTTGGGAGGTTGGGTTGGGAAGACTGCAAAATCAACCTAGACTACATACCAAGACCTTGTACCCTAAAAATTAAAATGAGAAAAAAAAAAAAAAGTGAGGAAAAAAGTGCCAAGGGCCTTGGCACACAGAAGGAAACAAACTGCAACAGTATCCCTGAAACTACAAAAGAATTACATTACACCTGAAGCAGTAACACAATTGCCTACTGCACTAAGCATAGTATAACAGCCTTCCATACACAAACAGGGAGAAAATAGGAGATGCCTAAAAAAAAAAAAAAAAAAAAAAAAAAACAAAACACTCACACACTCAAAAAGCATTACTTCTCCAACAAATACTCTTTAAAATGCTTAAATAAGTTGCACACTAGCCTTATGAATACGCCTGGGAAAATATAACAACAACAACAACAACAAAAAAGGTTGATAAGGGTGCTTTGTCACCAAGCCTGATGACTAGAGTTTGATTCCCAGTAGAAGCCAGAAGACGCCTAACAAATTGGCCTTTGACCTTCCCACACAAGCCATACCTCAAGAGCAAGTATGCTCAAGTATACACAAATAAGTAAACATGTAATTTTAAACACCACAAAAAGAATGCAACTAAAGGGAACTTGTCCTAAGAATGCTATTTCCCTGTCTTTTCTCCTTATGCCCTCTAGAAAAACAAAACAAAAGGAACAAACAACCCAAGCTAGTTTCCTCCAAACATATTCCATGGGACTGTTTCCACTGTCTTTTTCCACATAATTCCCCAGATAAATCAAAGATGACTACTTGGAGGCAGCTCACTTTTCCTTTAGAATTCCTTTAGAACATTCCTATGCCACTGTTATTTTCTCAGCTTGTTACTAGAACTCTACCCTAGTTCCTTATCTTCCAAACTCCATAGACAGAAAACTTAGGCTCTAATCTTCCAAATTCCAAATGGTATTGCTTCAGTACTGGGCCTAGATTAAGTGGGGGGAAAATAAAAAGAATTCCAAATTTGGATTAGTGTATCCTGTGGTTTCCTTGGTATAGCTGTCTATTGTGGCCTCCACAGAGTAAGGAAAGAGTGCCACCCTCACCTGTGTGTTGGAGTGTACCTCAAATCAAGTCATGAAACTGACTAAAGGTTTCTTTATTTTTCACTAGTAACACACACCCAATCCTGAATGGACCAGGAATACTGAAGAAAAAAATCAATAAACTATAAGCATATGCTTTCTAAGATTCTTTTAAACTAAGTCTTGACATCTAGTTTTTGTTTTGTCTTTAGCTATTTTGCTTTAAGTTTGTCCAATAGTAACACGCCAAGCTCTCATGAGCTGTGATGGAAGTATTAGTGAATCTACACTGGAACAAAGCTTGCCCCTTAGATATATGAAGTCCATCACCCTATACATTACTTGGAACTTTAAATACGACTGTTTTCATTCATTAATACTTAAATGATTTATATGTGTCAATAGGTAGAAGGTGGCATGTCCCTTCAAGGTCAAATTTCCACTCAAGGGACCTGTTGCCCTTTCCCTCGGTTGGGTTAATGCCTTAAGTTTTCTTGCCAGTGACTTTGTTCCTTCCCACTGGTGCCTGCAGAGTGCCCGTTCTTCTGACAAAGGAGGCCCTTCCCACCTGGTGCTTGGATAAACGACTTATTAGAGAGACCAGGCAGAAGCAAATGGCTATAGAGGTTTAGAAGTACGTTAACTCTTGGGGGGAGGGGGTTACTCTCTTGGAGAAGAACGGAAAGCAAGCCTAAAGCCTATGCCCTTTTTGCAGCTACACACAGACCAGGGGATGCTTATGGACTCTTGCCAGAGAAAATGCAGATGCTAGTGAGGATGCAGGTGATGTGACCTAGTCCTGGGGTTGTGCCGAAATGGTGCTCACTCTCTGCGGCCCACTTGCACCGACGGGGAGCGAGGATCCAGGTGGCACACACTCACCATGCTGCTCTGGCCGGGGCCCTGCGGGCTGGGGCGGCGGGTCCTGATGCTGCAACGGGGAGGTGGATGCTGAGGCCGAGGCGGAGGCTGAGGTGATGAGGAGCCGCTGGAAACGGTTGGGCGGGCGACAGGGCACCTCCAGTCCGGCCGCCAGCTTGGCCTTGTTGGCGCTGGTGAGCCTCTTGAGGTGAACGAGCAGCTGAGGCTGGTCGCGTCGGAAGTGCGGGCTGTGGAAGTGGTGGAGTGGCCCGTCGCCCGCCGGCCCGCCAGCCCCAGGCCCTGGCCCGGGCCCCGCCGCCCCCGGCCCACCCAGCACCACCTTGCGGAAGCCGTAGAGGTTGAGCTGGCGGATGAAGCTGGTGAAGTTGGTGGTTTTGAAGAGCTCGGGCTCGGCCCCGGCAGCCCCGACGCCGCTGCCGCCGCCCCCGCCGCTGCTCCCGCTTCCCCCCGCGCCCCCGGCCCCCGGGCCCGGCGGGCTCAGCAGCTCGGCCTCGAAGAGCGGCTGGTCGATGAGCAGCCCCTCGCCACGGCCGTCCCAGCGGATGGAGCGGTACCGAGGGCTGTTCACCAGCCGCCACAGCTTGGCGGGGAAGTTGTTGGGGTTGATGGGGGTGGACAGCAGCGCCTCCTCCATCGCCCGCCCGGGCCCTGGGCCTCGCCCCGCCGAGCCTGGCTCTCCCACCGTTCTCGATCCCCCGGGCCTTCGCTGCGCCCTGCCCCCTCCTGCCAGCGCCCGGCCGCCGAGGCCCGGACCGTTGGCGCACGAGTCCCCGCACGCCCTCCGGTGCGGCCAATGAGGCCTCGAGTTCCCGCCGCGTGGTGGCCAACGGGGCGCGAGCCCGCCCTCCCCCTCGGCGGGGCGCACGCCTGCCACGGTGATGGCAGGACACTGGGGCCACCTTCGCGGGCCTTCCAGAACCGTCCCCTCTCTGTCGGCTCCCCCCGGGAAGGCAGCATACTAGGGAACTGTGGTTCCTGTGGAGAAAGAGACCCAGTTTACCTCAGCCAGACCGGAGGGGCTGCCGCAGGGCAGGATGGCCCCGGGGGATTCAGAACGTGGAGTGTGCCTAGGTGTTACACGGCCAAGTGGTTCCTGAGAACAGGGGGCTCACTCCACAGTCTTTCCTAACAGTCGAATTGCTGCTCTCTCCAAATAAAAATGATGGCGGGGTTTAGGTACAGTAACCAGAGTACACACATTCATTTTGACATATAGTAGCATTGTTACTTTTTTTTTTTTTTTTTTTAAATGCTCAAGGAAACTTGACTTCACATTAGACAAGGCCCACGGTACCTGGCGGAAGGGAATAAAGAGAAGATAGAACAATTCTACGTGCTTGCTGACCAGCTATGATCTCCCAGACAGTAAAGCGAAATGAACCTCACTTGAAAGGGGATAGACTCCTACAGAATAAATCCCATATGTAGTCAACAAACCCAAACATGAGAGGGGCTCAGATGAGTACTGCAGCTTGTTTTTGCTATAAGGCCCAGTGTGGGCTCAAACTTGCCTTCATCCTCCTGCCTTTAGCTCTGGAGTACTCAATGCACACCAGATGAAGGGCTAGGAATCTAGTCCAGCGGTGGAGTGCTTTATCCAAGGCTAATAAACTAAAAAACAAAAAGAGCCAACAAAGCAGCACTAATATAGAGATTTTATTTAAACTGTAATGAGTTTTTACAGCACATTGCATGTTTGTCACAACGCAACTGCACAGTTTGGATTTTTGGCCACATCATGTCACTTACACCCACAACAGCTCTGAAAGGATGAACACAGCTGAGCCAGAAGCCCAGAGTCTCTCTCTAAGGCCATGCAGTTTGTTCACTGATGGGACAGTCCCTCAAAACAGTCACACAAAGTAGACAGATACAGTCTCCCAGAATGTTACCGATCCCCCTGAAAACAGAGTGAGGTGCAGTGAAAGTCGCTAATTAAAAGCCACTCGTGACTGGCAGTCAATTCTAATGATTGAGAAAATGCTTAAAATATTTTTATGTATCAGAGACAAATAGTTTGTCACTCTTTCATTGATCTTAGGAATTTCCCAGACAAAATCTCCATTATTCAGCTCCATTTAAATGAAAAAAAAAAAAAAATCTGCTAGGCTGACCTAAATATGCCAAAACTTTTTAGGTTACATCCATGGAACATACACAAGGGGCACAGATGCTCTGCTGCCAAACTGGAGAAAAGGTCAGGACAGTGATTCCTAATCTAAATGCAGGTTCTGGTTAGTTGGAATGAAAAAGATGTTTTCTAGAAAGCAACGTGACAGTAGCAGTAGTTTTAACACAGAGTTAAGCATTTTATCTTCTCCACGAATGAATGAAGGAAAACACAGATAGGAAGTCCTAGTGCTTTCACTGTAAGCCAAGGAGACTGTACCTGTCCCAACCACAGTACATGGCTATATTACTGTATCTTTTGGTTAAGTGCCACTGGTACATAGTAAGATGAAAAACAAAATCAAAATAAAACAAAACAAAATGTTTGGTCCAAATGGACACATCATCACTCCCAATTTTGGTATCAAGGCTTTCTTCTTTCTGTTTGGGTTCCATTGTTAAGTGCACAGAAATAGACAGCAGCATTTGTACTGAAACCCTCACATACCAAATAGCATATGCTAGGAGGTAAAAACCAAATGCTATATTCTACCCTCAAGGTGTCAAGTGTTCAGGATAAGAAGCAGTGTGACCCAGAGGAGGCAGCAGCCAAGGGAAGGAAAGACAACATGGGGGAACTGGGCAGTGGAGCAACAAAATCCTTTGCTTTATTTTCATGCCAGGGGAGGATCAAGGTGTAGCTCCCGTGTTAGCACCAGGACAACTAGGAAAAGTCAGGTGCAAAGGGTAGGGCACTATCAGCAGAATTTCACAAGGATAATTTTGCTTTTCCCCTCTCATTCTTCCCAGTGCGCACACACCTCAAGAGCAGCCACTGTGGAACAGAGTGACAACTGCCTTCACAGATCAAAATAACTGACCTTTGCCAAGACTAAACATCTCCAGAGTTTTCCTCTGCTTCCAAAAATGTCTCAATCCTTAGAACTGTCCCTTTAAAAAACTGGATATTCACTGATGCTGGCCAATAAGCCAGGTGGAAAATACATCAAAACCTCCATTTGCCAAACCAGTCTGTGAAGCAAACTCCAGAAGACAGTACTAATGCAACTAGAGGGAGCCTTCATGCACAGACACAGAGCGCAGAGTTACAGAATAGAGTTCTTCTCAAATAGGATGGGAATTCCTATCTGGTATACTATGATCTGCTCTTTTCAAGGTGGAGGAGAGATGGGTCTCATTATCACTTGGAGTTTGGTTGTGAGTATGCCTTTCTATTGCTGTTTGGGCTTTGCACCAGGCAGTTCTTTATGAAATCATCATCTTGTGACCTCCAAGCTGGAGTCACCAACTCTGGGTCTGGATCAGGACCATTACCCCAAAGTGAGGGTCTCTCCAGCAGAAAAATCTCCTGCCAAATCCAAATTCCTCTGCTCCAGTCACATGGTACCAAGGAGGTTTCTCAAGATGGTATCTTTGAGCTCTGTGTTCATGAGCCATACCAAGGAACCTTCCAGACTACACCTGAAGCAGATCCTCCTCCCTTCAAACCTGCTAAGAATGGACAGGTCCTCTCCTCTGGCATTCAGCTGGAAGCCGTAGCGATGGGTTTCTTCAGGTGCTGGCTCATGAGTTCCCTGGCACGAGACACTTGAATGTGTTCGTAACATGAGTTACAGACAAGAACTGGGTCATAGAGTTGCTGATCAGGAATGGGCAGCTTAAGGTGGCAGCATCCAGCACAGAATACATTCCCGCAATTTCTGCCAAGTACAAAGAGGGAGGAACTAATCAGAAATATCAGTGTCCTGAGAATGAATCATAGTCTAACTGGGTTCCCATGAATAAATAAAAAACCTGGGACTAAACAAAAATACTATTAAGATATCTTCAATTTCAATTAATTTGCTTTCATTCTATACATAGAACCCTACATTATGAGTAACAATGAAATGCAATCAATCAATCAATCAATCAATCAATAGAAAGAAAGAAAAAAGAAATCTTACCTGCAATGATGTCTTCGTTTGGCCAACCAGAATTCACAGTCACAGTTATAGCAGTGTGAGGCCATATGGTCTGGAACCCAGCGAGTCACCTATCAGAAGGCACAGGGGAAAATTCCAGGTCCATGTCCAAAAAGGAAAAGAACAACATTGCAATCAGGAAAGTATCCCAAGAGAAAATGACCGGGATGGTCTTTACGACTGGCCATTACTTGCCTACAAGGATGGTATTTATCTGGATTATGACGGTTTAGGCTATGGTGCATCCTCATCTCTGAGAAAAGTAATTTATTGGCTTACATTAAGTATCTGCCACACATTTGCCTACACATACCTCAGTCTCCTTCTTATCAACCGGTTCCCAGCTCGCTTCTGAAAGGCAATCTTCACTGTGATCAGAGCCAAAGTCTTCAGTGTCACTGCTGTCTGACTCCTTTAAACATGTCTGCAGCACAGGCAAAGACAGCAACATCACTTCCTTCAGCACCAGCACTTACCATTTATCAGGTCCTGTTCTAAGTGTACTACATGTACAACCAGGCTTAATTCATCACAGTAATCGTGAATTGTATTAGTATTATCCTAAGCCACAGAGACCTAGAGCTATGCTGATATCTGATCTTAGTATTTTGGCTCAGAACCATCTGTTAACCAGTATGTGACAGCACAGCATAGAAAGACTATATTTCTTGTTATACCCTAAGCTGAGTGTTGCCGAACCAGAAGCCAAATCTATCCTGTTTTCATAGATCAAGCTTTACTGGAACATAGCCATATTCACTCATTTACATATTCTCTGTGGCTGCTTTTGTGTTACCACAGCCACACAATAGTTGTCTTACAGACTGTTTGGCCCACATAACCTAAAAATGTTTACCATCTGGCCTTTACAAGTAGAAGTTGGTTGAGTATTTAAAGCATCACCCCGGACAGTAAGAAGCTGTTAGTTCTGTCTATTCTATCAGCAGACAACTAGAGGCATGATGGAAGGGACTGTCCATGTAGATGGCAAGGGGCAAGATGACTCATAGAAGCTCAAGGATTGCAATTTCAGAGTCTAAGACAGTAAAGCCTGGAACGTTCTCCTTATCCTTCATCTGGACTGCTTTAAAACGTCCCAGACAAGCCAGGAATAGAGGCATTTGGGAGGCAGAGGCAAGAGGATCTCAGTGAGATCAAGCTCAGCCTGGTCTACAAAGCGAGCTCCAGGACAGCCAGAGCTACACAGGGGAACCCTGTCTCAAATAAATAAATAAAAATACAATAAAGTGTCCTAACCAGCCTCCTATCTGGGTTTCACTTGCCTCATCAAAAGGTACTCAAGCTAATGCTCCATCAATTCTCCAGTGTTAGCTTCTTTATACTTCCTGTCTCTCTCAGTACCAGCACAAAAGTGTATGCAAGTGTATACACATAGGCCCGCATACACCCCCCACCCTTGTTTAACTCATACCAACTGGAACACCTAATGCCTCCACGCTTCCGAACACGCACTCTCCCTTCCACCATCTACCTTGCTAAATATCACACATCCTTCAGCACTCAGCTTCCTATCTTCTCAGGAGAGCCCTCCTTGGCCTTTTCACTCCACTCTACCTCCATAACACCAGGTACCATCACTGTTTACTTGTCTCTCACCCTGAAGGGAGTGCCTGATACAGGGGCACACAGACAGTACTCAACAAGTGACTACTGAATAGACGGAATGACACACGGACAGGTGGCAGCTGGTGAATACTTACAAAATCATCCTCATAGTCCATGGGTGGCTCTGCTGGAGGGGCACAGCAGTGACGGATGTCTAGCCTCATCTGAAGCTCTCGAACCTGCCGGCGTAGCTGTTCTACCTCTTGCTTGTACCCTGCTTCGATCTGCCGTAACCTATGTTGGATCACATCCGTGGGAAAGGGGAGTCCATCATCATCCAGGTAGAGAGGAGGCACAGGAGAAGGGCAGCTCAGGAGAGCAGGCTTTGTGCTGGAGACTTGCTTTGGATGACTGGACAACCACATCCGGTTGTTCTTCCCTCCTGGGCCTGTACAGTGTCCACCGGAATGGCTAGAACAGACAGGTGACTTCATCCCTTCTCTCTGAGCCCACTGGCCCCCAAAGCAGGGCCCTGCAGCTCGAATATGCTTATTGCTTGGCTTCTTGCTGCAACAGCCATAAGCAAGCAATCGCCGAG
This sequence comes from Cricetiscus sungorus, assembly GCA_030556225.1. NCBI lineage: Eukaryota > Metazoa > Chordata > Mammalia > Rodentia > Cricetidae > Cricetiscus > Cricetiscus sungorus. Next base: position 64,559,155 of record JANBXA010000069.1, on the reverse strand, counting down.
GAGTGGTCTCTCCACTCGGGAATGAAGTCATCATCCCTTGGAAGCTGTCCCAGTTCGACCCTAAAAATGAGAACTCACTGATCTGGCTCTGAGAAATAGGCTTTCGTGCCAACTCTAATGGCATTTTCCCAAAGCGTGGATTTTCTAATATCTGACCATTCTTACTTCCTCTCTTGCCAGCATCTTCCTTCTTGTAGATCAGATCTGGCACCAAACTAGGCTGTTCCTGGTGGGAGATACCTGCCATAGACCCAGGGGGATCTTGGCCGAGGAGGTCAGGATTTGGCTCTTGTGGAGTTTGGCTGGCAGCACTTGGTGAGCTGCAGAGGCTGCCCTGACTGTGGTCTACAGTACACCGTGTGGGCACAGCCTGCATGGAATCTAGACGGTCTTGTTGGGGAGTGCCTGGAAGGGATCCCTGGGAAGGCTCAGGAAAATCACAGGCTCCACCACACTTGCTGGAAACATTAGAGCATGCACTGACAGCTTCCTTTTCTGGACACTGTTCAGGTGGCTTCCCTAAGTCATCAGAAGTCCTCTGCTCCTCTTGGGCTGGAGGGCCTGGGGCCAGTGTCTTAGTCTCTTCTGGGACTTTGATCTCAGATGTGTTGCTCTTCATTTCCCAGGGCACAGAAGTATTAAGTAATTTATAACTGAGAGAACAGCTTCTGTGACCCTTGAAAGGTTTACTGCTCAAGTAGTCTTTCTGGATGCTGGGCAGAGGAGGAGGAGGAGGAGGGCCCACTTCTCCCACAGTCAGCTGCGGACCTCCCACCCCAGAGTCCACAGAGCCTGTCTCTGCTCCATCAGGACTGCTGTGCCAGGGCTCCAGGCTGACTCTGACCTCCTGACAGTGGTTATTCAGATTAGGGTCACTGGAAGTGCGAGTGAGGGGACTGCTTGTATCACATGCAGAAAGAAGATCATCCATGGATCTGGTTTTAGGTAACCTGGAATGACAAACACAAAACCTCCAGGTCAGGAAATGGGAAACACTTCCAATGTACACAATTAGAGTAGTATCAAAACCAATGTTGACAATTTTTTTTGTTTTGTTTTTGTTTTTTTGAGACAAGGTTTCTCTGTATTGCTTTGGAGACTGTTCCCCAGACTGCCTCCCAAGTGCTGGGATTAAAGGTTGCACCACCAATGCCTGGGCTCAATGTTGACATTTAATATAATAATTCAAGTTCACTGGGGGTCTACTCTGAACAAAGCTTAAGACACACTAATCTTCAAGAATGCTTATCTGGCCGGGTGATGATAGCACCTGCCTTTGACCCCAGCATTTGGGAGGAAGAGGCAGAGGCAAGTGGAGCTCTGTAAGTTCAAGGCCAGCCTGGTCTACAGAGAGAGAGTTCTAGGACAGGTCCCAAAGCTGTTAAGAGAAACCCTGTCTCAAAAACCAAACAAATAGAAGGAATGCTTATCTGTCCCCAGCTCTCGTAAATTCTCAACCTATACAATCTCCCAGGGCCATCAACGATATGCCAATGCACCCTACCCCCTATAAAAAAAAATCTGTGCTGGACACTAAATTTAGGCTTTATGTTTGCAATACACAAGTTTTATCACTAAGTCACACCCTCTGGCCTTTTGATGATTCTAAGTCCATTACTGTAGTCAGTACCACACCTAAACCTCAAACCAGTATCTCACTGTCTCTATCACAGTCAGATAAAAGCCTACAGGTTTTGGAGCTAAAACATACTGGTTCTCATTTTGATTAACTACTAAACTAACTAACTAACTAACTAACTAACTAACTAACTAACTAACAAGCAAGCAAGCAAAACAAAACAAAAAAAAAAATGCATTGTTTAACCTCTCAGGTACTTGGTTATTACCTCTACAGGATGTAGCAGTGTGTCCCTCCAACTCTCCAAACCCCATGGAAACTTCTAATAGACATCACTTGAGCTCAAGAAGCATTTTCAAGAATGGTTGCCCTGATTTTACTGCAGTATAAAACCTTTTGAGCAATAAAAATTTAGGGAAAGTGTGCAGGAAACAGACACTCCACTGGGCTCTTCTCAGATGCCATTATCAGCTCACACAGAAAATCCTCCAAAGGTCAAGCTACACTATAGCTCATTGTAAGTACTTATGATATTTATTACAATAGATTGTTTTCATATTTGATTTTATTTCTGTGATCAATTTTGTGTGTGGCAGGTGAGTGTGTACATGTTTGTGTGCAAGTGTCAATTCTGAGGGTCTTCCTCAATCAATTTCCGACTTATGTTTTTGAGACAAGGTCTCTCACTGAGCCTGAAGCTTGCCAATTTGGCTGGACTAGCTAACCAGCAAGCCTCAAGGATCCTCCTGTCTTTGTGTCCCCAGAGCCAGGAAACAAGCACAGGGCACCAGCCTCTGCATTTGGCGTTGTACATGGTGCTATAGCTCTAACTCATGGCCAGGGCTCAAATCTCGGCCTTGGAACTTTTCAACTTAACTTCTCTGAGCCTCAGTTCCCTCATTTGTGGAAGAACGATTAAAGAAACTACATCTTGAAGCCATAGTGAGATTTGAACAAATCATCCCTATCAAAGCATGGTGCTTGGGGCATTTAAAGCACATTATTTATTCACTTACTATTTACTCGTTTATCTCCCTCTACCACAGTGCCTTGAGATCAGACCTTTGCGTCACTTGAATACCTAACACCTAGCACCTACAACAAGCTGGGTGTGCTGGCACACACTTTTAATCCCAGCACTCAGGAGGCAGAGTTCAAGGCCTAACTGGTCTACTGAGCTAGTTGCAGGACAGCCAAGGCTAGACAAAGAAATCCTGTCTTGAAATCACTCTCTCCCCCCAAAAAAAGAAATGAAAGAAGAAATAAACACGCTTTAAGTTCACATCAGGATTCCACTAACAGGATGCCAAAGGTCAGCAGAAGTCAATAATCATATGTACATTACAGCATACATCAGATCTTGCTTCCGAGGTAAATCTAAAACCTACTAATTAAGGATAGCTAAGAGTAAGGCCTAAATAGCTGTAGTGCTACCCCCCCCCCACACACACACACTTTTTTTTGGTGGAGCTGGGGATTAAACGCATAGCCCTATGTATATGCTCTACCACTGAGCTACGTGCCAGCCCAGCCCAGTGTACTGTACTTTTAAAAAGTTACAACTGACTTTGTCTTTTCTTGCTTTATCTTTTATTACAGAAACTTTCAACTATACACAAGAGTGTGACTTCCACACACCCTTTCAAATTCAAATATCAACAGTGCCAGTCTTCATAGCTGATTCACATATGCCCCAAAGGTTTAACCAATAATGATGGCTTATGGGACTGGAAAGATGGCTCAGCAGTTAAGAGCACTGACTGCTCTTCCAGAGGACTCAAGTTCAATTCCCAGAACCCACATAACAGCTAACAACTACCTTGACTCCAAGAGCTGACACCCTCACACAGACATACGTGTAGGCAAAATACCCATGCAAATGAAATAAAAGTGAATAAATTATTTTAAAAAGTAATGTTGGCTTAGACCAACAGTTCTCAATCCTTTTGAGGGGGGGCAAATGACCCTTTTGAAGGGATTGCTTAAGACCATCGGAAAACAGATTATTTATATTACGATCACAGTAGCAAAATTACAGATATGAAGTAACAAGGAAAATAATTTCATGGTTGGGGTCAGCACAACACGAGGAACTGTCTTTTTAAAGGGTCGTGGCATTAGGATGGTTGAAAACCACTGGTATAGACAATAATGACTGAGGACTTAGAAGGAGAAATGGACTAAGCCAGCCCATGGCCAAGGAAGACTACACAGAAAGCATAGAACTTGAAGCAGATATAAAACCATTCTCTGGACTTCAATAGAAGAAGAGAGGCAGGAGGAAGATGCTGTGGTCTGAGAAAAGGCATAACCAAAGGAAGCCAGGACAGTTGTTACAGAAACATTTCCTCCTAAACCTGTACATCAGTTAGTCTCTAACTGCAGCTCTATCTCGGGCTGCCTTGTAGCACACCTCCTCTCTGCTATTAACTGCTAATTTAGTCTCAAAACAACATTGACTTTGAAATGATCAAAAAGGGGCAGAGTAGGTATACAAATAACTCTTAACTTTGGACTACTCTAAGCCATGGAAAAACAAAGCAGGGCTGGGGATGTAACTAAGTGTGGAACACTGGCCTAGCGTGTACAAGGTTTGATATCAAGCATCACAAAAAATAATATTAAGAAGGAAATTAAAAAAAAAAAAGAGTAGCTTTATATGTGTTGTCATGGAATGACAACCTGGCACAAAATGAGAACAACATGTAAAACAGTACACAAAAAACTGGGGAGCTGTTTTTAAAAGCAAATGTGCTGTGTAGGCAGGAGTGGCTGCTTCAGTCTTTAGTTCCTAGAGAGCCAGGAGCGCTTGCACCTGAGGGCCTGAGGTGTGTGTGATGTTTTTAAAGAGATAAATATCTGGATATACACCTATAAGTGTTAACAATATATACCTGTGAGGAAAAGAACCAGGAGGGAGAGTTCATTTTCCTTTATACTGTTTGACATTATTAAAAAAAAAAAAAAAAAAATGTATCATGGAGTACTGGTATAATTCAAGAAGTCACCAAGCCTCTTGCCCCCAAATGTTCATCCAGAAGAGATCTTTAGTGGGCTGATTTAAATTTGGCCTTTGAATGATAGCACCTCTGCTGGGTACTATCTCTTCTTCTGTGAGTGAAATCTTCTACAAGGTTGCTTCTGAGAACAATTTCTCTAGACTATGTATCAGTGAACAGAAATCAGCAGCATCCCCACAAGCTGTTGTGTGAATAGTCCTTTCTCTTTTATTCTCCTCTCCCCGGCTTGGGTATGTCACACCAGGTGATAGCAGCATCCAAAAAGAAGGCAAGCAACTTGGTGAAGACCTTAAAAACAGCCTAGCCCTGAGTCTTGGGGCAAGTTTCTCCCTTAAATGACTCAGAAGTTGTTTATAAACAGCTCATTAAAAAAGAACATGGATAGTGAGGTGGCTCAGTGGGACTCACATTGGGTGGAGAGAGAACCACCTCTTAGAAGTTGTCCTCTGACCTCCACATGCACACCGTGACACGTGCAAGCATACAAGCACACATATACCAGCAAATAAATGTAAACAAATGAATAGGAAACTTGGAGGTAGCCTCACGGTGGTGATAAACTCTAACTCCAGCACTCAGAAGGCAGAGGGAGGTGAATCTGTGAGTTAGAGACCAGCCTATAGAGCTAGTTCTAGGATAGCCAAGTCTACACAAAGAAACCCTGTCTTGAAAAATCAAAATGGAAGGGAGAAAGGAAGGAAGGAAGGGAGGGAAGGAGAGAGGGAGGGAGGAAGGGAAGGAGGGAGGAAAACAGAAGTTTGAGGTGAAATAGAGTAAGAAGTAATTATTGCTTTCCTTGTGAAGACAAGGGAAACAAGAAGGATTCCTTACCTGTCCAAAGAACGGCCAGAAAATTCCTGGCTCTGAGCCACTGGAGAAAGGTAAAGATCCATATTTTCCTCTCCAAGTGTGCATGGAGATGATGCAGGCAGATAAACAGCTGTCCAGAGGTGCAGGGCCCGGACATGACACACAGGATGCAGGACCTAGGGAAGCAGCCCAATGTTAGTGTTTTCCTTCCCTGAACATCTGGCTCTACTTTTCTTTTCTCCTCTCCTCTCCCTATAGGATTTCCGGCAGGAAAAGGGCTCAGCCTTACCATGTCGGAACCAGGTGTATAGAGAAAGTTATGAAAGTTCTTGTTGCCAGCTCGCAGGAGTGCCCACACAGAGCATGTCCGTTTGTAGATATTCCTCTTCTCTCGCTCACAGGGGTTGTTGGCCAGGAATGTGCCATAGAGACAGGAGTATGTGTGTTGCACCAGTTTTACCTAGGAAGCACAGACACCGTGAACCTGAGGGCCTCAGGACACCATTCTCCAACTCTGGCCACAGGCTTAAGGACTTACCAGAAATGCCTCATTGAATTCAAACAGGCAAGGGAACTGCTTAAGCAGCTGATGAACAGAATCAAGCCATTGGAGGAACACAGGACACTGTTCATTTTGGTCCTCTGCATTTTCCTGATGGCCACAGCGATCGCCAAACTTGTGCCCAAAATCCAGCCAATCAGACTCCACTAACACTTGGAAACCCTGTAAAACGGCCAATCTCAGCACAAGGCAACTCTGGAAGGGCTGGGGACTAGCTTTCCAGGGGACCGTCCAAGGCTGGGAGCTGGCAGCCACAAAGAAGTCAAACCCTGGGAAAGGACTCAAAGGCACCAATGTCCTCTACTGAAACATTCCCAATACACACTTCCAGAAAGCCTGATACCATCCCTCTTCCCAATCCCTTCTCAGTACCTCCAGGGTCCGGTAATACGGGTCCAGCAATATTTTGGCCAGGGCTACAATCTGTGGTGTACGGTCCCAGCCGTCAGAGCAGTGCACCAACACAGGCCGGCCTTCCCGATCTACTGTATTAGCTACCAGCACAGCTGCTTTTAGCATCACTGACAAGTGCTGCAGCCATTTGGTACTCTCCAGTGCCGACAACCAGCTGTGCAAGAGCAGAGAGAAACAGAATCACCAAGGTTGGGGGCTACCACAACTTCTTTACCTCCTCAGCTGCTCTACCCAACAAAAACCCCATCAAGGGCTGAAGTCAAGAACTCTAACCCTGACCTTTCTGCCAAGAGAGATCTGGCAGAAAGATAGGGAAATGAGGCACAGAGATAAGAAGTTCTTAGACTCGAAAGAGGAATTGCGAAGTTAGCCACATTTCTCCCCAGTTCTCTATTTTCTATGGTAGGACAATGATTATGAAAGATTCGTAAGCCTATGGCCATGTCAAAGTGTCACTCAAGGAGTGGGAAAAGTGCTCTTGGGAGTGGCGCACTGCACTCAACCCTGCTCAGACACTGACATCTATCTATGTAACTTCAAACCTCCCATCTCCCCCTCAGATGCCTAAGATGTGCAGTACTGGCCGAGGCTTGAGACTGGAAGGGTAGTGGAATCTCAAAGGGAACACTTACTTGCTGGGATCTGGCATCTGGCTACACACGGCCCGAAGATACTGGAAGCTGTTCCGGATTGCATGGATGTTGGCCATTCCCATAAACACAACCTCACAGTTAGGATAGTACTCTGCAGACAGGAGAGGAAACAGCCACTCAAGACAAGAGCAGTACTAGTGGACAGAGCTCCCCTGGCAGGATAGAACATTCCAGAATGGCAACATAGTGAACATATTCTTAACTCTGAATTACCTAGGATGCTCAAGTGCCACTACTCAAACAGTAACTGTAATGTTGATAGAAGCAGCACTAGGGATAACGATACAAATTCTTCACAAATGTAGCTGCTCTGAGCCAACAATCTAAGCTAATCATCCTGACAACCTTGCAAGGTGTGAACCATCCTCATTTTACAGATGAGAAAACTTACAAGGTAACTGACAATTTACAATCATGGTGGCAGAGCCCTGGATCCAAGCAGATGGGTTCGGTTTCTTCAATACTCAAGTTGCCCTCAACCCCCTTCTTACCAAAGCTGCCTCAGACCAGTGACTATAGACACTAAGGGGTCACATACCTTCACATTCACAGCCTCCACCCTTGGCCCGGTTAGCCACCGCTGCTGTGTAGGACCGTGCATCCAGGATCAGCAGTTTTTGAGGGGCTGCTGTACTTTCCACCCCAGAGCACGCAGTCAGAGATGAATCTAAATACACAGCAAGAAGACAACTCAGGCTCAGCCAGCCACTCAGCGTCATCCTAGCCTTGGGGCACTGCAGCTCAGGAGAAAGGAACAGTCTTTTCAGACCCTTAGACCTCCACCTCCCAAAAGGCAGGGATCCAGAGGCTCACGGGGTCCTAGAACTAGGGGGACCAGCAGCACCCATGCCTTACCAAAGTCAGTGTCACATGCCTCACTGGCATCATTAGTCCCGGTGCTGAGGGAGGCCCCACTGGCCCTTGTGCCTGGGTCTAAGGCACAGGCTTTGGCAATGGACGTGACCAGGTACTCATCATCAGCATTGCGCCAGCCCCACCAGCTGATCTCAGGCTGGCTGCATCGAGCAATGGCAGCCCCGTTGCGCAGGTGTCTGACAAAACAGAAGAAACCATAATGCCCTTGGTATTCCAAGCCTCCAGAAGCTTACCGCAGAGACCTCATGGGGCCAGACCAAGGTTTTCAGAGCCAGCACAGGCTACCAGCATATCCAGGTCATGAAAACAGCAACCAAAAGCCTTAACATCTCTAGAGCACATTTTTCTGAAATAGCTCCTGTATTCCCATTGTGATCTTGACTCAACAAACTTTTACAGCACCTGCTTGCTCCAGGTTCAAATATTCATTAAGAGAATAAGACTGAGTTAAGAACATATAACATAAGAACATAAACCTCATGGTTACTGCCTATCTCAGTCTATTTTTATTAGTTGATCGCATTATGTAGCCTTGGCTGGCCTGGAGCACACTGAGTAGACCAGGCTGGCTTCAAATTCACATTGATCTACCTGCCTCTGCCTCCAAATGCTGGGATTAAAAGGGTGTTCACTTACATTCTGACATAGGAACTGGCCAACTCTCCACTAAAGGAGCAGTCAAAACAGGATATGCCGACACTCTTGAGAGCAAGAGAATGGCTAATTAAAGAGGCACTTAGATACCTAGTGTGACCATATCTTTAAAAAAAAAAATCCTAACCTCATAAAATAAGGTATAGGCCTGATTTGGTCTTCAACTAGCTTGCCAACCTCTTAGTAAATACAGCATTTTACATACACACTAAGGGGTAAAACAAAATCCCCAAACCAATAAACAAAACCAGTTTCCCTAAAGCTTTATCTTTGGGTTGGGAAAAAAAAATCTGAGATTGTGCCTAAAGTTCTTTTTATTTTTTAGATTTATTTCTGGGTGGTTTTTTTTTGTTTGTTTGTTTATTTGTTTTTGTTTTTTCTTTTCTTTTTTTGGCTTTTCAAGACTAGAGTTTCTCTGTGTAACAGCCTGGCTATCCTGGAACTTGATTTGTAGATCATGCTGGCCCCAAACTCAGAGATCTGCTTCCTTTTGCCTCCCTAGTGCTGGGATTAAAGGCGTGCACCACCACAGTCCAGCTATTTTTATTTATTTTTATATATATCATAAAACATACATATATGTACCATGTGTGTGCCTATGGAAGCCAGAGGGTGTCACATCCCTTGGAATGACAGATGGTTGTGACTTGCCATGGGTGCTGAGAACTGAACCCAGGTCCTCTGCAAAAGCAAGAGCTCTTAACCTCTGAACCATCTCTGGCCCTGAAAGTTCTTGTTTTAAAATAATTTCAGTCATTTCCCAACAAGGTGCCAATTCCTCTCCACTGACTGCTCCAAACCTGTTTTTGTTTTGTTTCCTTTTTGTTTTTTAAGACAGGGTTACTCGGTTTAACAGACCTGTCTGTACCTTTTAGACCAGGCTGGCCTCGAACTCTGATAATTCCCCTGCCTCTGCTGTTGGGATTGAAAGTATGGACCACCACACCTGGAAAACCACAGGTTTTGATTCCTAGCCGCATAAACAGTGGCCTCCTATTTCCTGTTCCATACTGCCTCACCTGTACACGACAACAGGGATGCGTTTCCAAGATCGGAAGGAAGCCACATTTTCCAGCTCTTTATCTGTGATCCACACAGGAACCAGCAGCTTCTGGGGGTAACTAGGGCACAGCCTGAGAAAAGATGGGGGGAGGGTGTCTGGATCTAAATATGGGATAACAATCCCAGGGAAAAGCTTTGAGACAACAGGGACAATTTAAGCCCTCCCTCGTGGAACCAGAAGCTATATCCACTACATTTAATCTAAACATAGAGAAAGTTCAGGTATGGACTATGTTATAGACCCAAGCACTGCACCCTCACTTGTAATTGCTGTTGATATGTGAGACTCTCCAGACGTTCTGCAGATCAAAACCCATCCTGGCGAGCTCTGCCTCCTGTCGACATCGGATGTGCTCTCCTGTAACACATCCCCCAGCCCGTCAGCTTCCCAGAGCACCAATATCCAGGGTGGTAGAGGGATGACATTCGTGGGCTAGGCAGACTCCCCAAGAAAACAGCCTGGCCTCACCTGGCTGACACAGGTGGGTATGTTGATCCTCCTCGGTCAGCCCCAGGCACCAGGCATGGTAGGCAAAGGCAAAGAGATCCTCCGGCTTGGCAGGTCTTGCTGTGGCCCGGCTTAGCCTTGAGAGCCACTCTTGGCACTGCTTGAAAGTGGAGAAGTGGCACCTGCCAGGCAAGAAGCCACAGGCTAGGGTGAGGCAAAGGGTAGATACACCATGGGACTAAGAGTCAAAAAACACCGTCACAAAGACCGAAGAAAGGAAACCCCAACAATAACCCTGGAGTTAGAGAAGACGACACTGGCCACCTAAGAGAAGTCGTCTCTCGTGACAATTCCCTTCCCAGGAGCGTCTACGTTTAGACACACTTGTTCCCTCTGATGGGACCTTTCCATGTCTCATAGCAGACCTGATGGCCATCCTATCAGCCAGTGGTCCCTCCCAAGGCACAAGTCCTGCCCTCAGCATTCTTATCTCCTTATTCTTTCTCCTTTGCTTAAAGTCTCCTCTGCTAGCCACACCTCCCGAAGGTTAAAGGCGTTCAGTCCCACCTCTGCCTTGAAGCCCCCCCAGCCTACCACACCAGAAGTCTTCCTCTCTTGACTACACATGTGCCTGGGGTACAGAGTGGCAAGTTCTGACCGGCACAGAGACCTCAGCACACGGCAGGCCCTCATCTGGGCTCCCTTCTCAATCCTGCATCAGCACAGTCTCCCTTTTCTTTCACAGCCAACTTACAAGTCCTGCCACCTCGGCCTTTCGAGCACAGCCAGTAGAAACGGTCCTGGGCAGGACACCATCGTCTCTCACCTGAGTCAACTATAACAGCCTCCTAACTAGTCACACAGCCTTGGCTTCTGTCCCCATTTTCTTCTACTGGGTTTCAACCTAACAGCCAGAGTGAGTCCACAAATTGCATGGCCCCTTTGCTCAAAACCCTCCCAGTATTTCTCAGTTCCCTCAAAGTCAAAGCCAACGCCAGTCACTGCAGCCTCTGCCCTTGCTCTCCTGCCCTTATATCCAGCCACCTCACCTGTACTGCTGCTCGCAGCCACACCAGCACCTTGCCTCCCTCTGCTATGAGGCACGGGGACACACCCACTTCAGAACCTTTGCACTCTACTCACCCTTTGGCATACCTTTGCCTCACATACCTGCTCAGTCACTTTCCTCAGGCCCTGACTCAAACACACATTATCTACGCACCTTTCTCCGCTCACTTGTTTAAAGCTATAACCCTGCTAAAACCTTCCTTGGTTTTATTTTTAATTTTACACTTATCATTATTTAAAATATTCCATTTGTTTATTGTTAGGACCTCCTCCCCAGAATATAGATCTATAGGGCAGGAACGTTTACGAGTTCGTTGCTGCATCTGCAGTACCTAAACTGTGTGGTACAGACTGTTACTTAAATGAGAGCTCTGTGCCAGATGCTGCCCCAGGTGCTCACACACATTAACTCAAGTAATCCTCCTGCACGATGGCTCCATCAGCTAGTAGCATTCCCCATTTTATTTCAGGTCATGACAGAATGGGTTAGCAAGTTGACCTTCCAACTAAGAGCAGGGAACGGAACTGTCACCTTTTCCTCCAATAGGGAAAGTGGCATCTCTCCGTACTTGCTCCAAAGGTACCCTGCAGTAGAGAGGTCTTCACAAGACTAGGATCAGAGAATGTGAATGAGGCCCCATTGTGCTCACCTCACCACTTTGGAGTCCTTGCAGGCAATATGCAACTGGAACATATCCCGACTTTCCACACTGTCAATCATCCGGAGGGGCACCTGCAGTGGAAAAACAATCTGAGGCTCAGACCCACCCTAGCCTGGAAGGTGATGCACCAATGGAGAGAAGAAAGCCAGTATCTGTGCAGGCTCTGTTAAAGGCCTGGTAGCTATGTCAGGTGCTTCACACATGTAACCAGCTGACACCATAATAATCCTAAAGGCAGGGGATTTTATTCAATAAGGAGGACATCATCACTTGTCCAAGGGGACACAGAAGTGGCGGTGCAAGACAAAAGGCCAAATTTAACTGGTTCCAAAGTCTATGCTCTTCTAATGATGCCACTGTTACCATCCTCTCCTACAAGTCTACACAGGGAGCTGGAGAGGTAGTTCAGTGGTTAGCACTTGCTTCTCTTGCAGAGAACCTGGGTTCAGTTCCCAGCACCAACACAATTGCTCACAACCTCCTGTAACTCTAGTTCATTACCCTCATCTGGTCTCTCAGGCTCTAGGCGCACACATGGCCAGACAAACCCGTACACAGAGGCATAAAGCATGAAATACAAAAGCCATCGAGAAGGGAATCCCAACTGTTTTTAGAGATGTAATCAGGTAGGGAATTGGAACAATACCACTTTGAAGCACACCACCTTGGCATGAGGAAGGCAAGATGAGAACTTACGTTGATGACAGAGTCTTTGAACTTGATATGCAGCCGGTAGTTAGAGATGGCAATGAGGGCATCAGCTGCCCGGCCCAGGAATTCCACTCCCTCGCCCTGTAGCACTGTGAAGGGTACCTGTCAAAGGTCAGAGAAACCCTCAGCCCAGAATCAAGTCTCTCCCGTTGTTACCTGCAGCCCCATTCTCTATGAGCTGTGCAGAAAAAGGTGGCTAACCAAAGAGAGTCACAAGTCAGGACACTGGTCACCAGCTGTCCAGGAAAACTGCCTCTCCTTCTCTAAGGGCAAAGGCTCCAACAGTGCAGACTGACAAATGCACACACTCTCCCTTCAGAGGTCTAGAAGGAGGGGGCCAGAGCTCTTGTAGATTCTCTGAAGATTTAGGAATACAGAGCGCTAACTGGCAGGAAGCCCCTCCCACCCTGAGCTCCTGTTCCTCCTTACCTGAAGATTCTCCTCCTCCTTCACGAGTTCCTTAGGCGGGAACAGATCCTTGGCTTGGATATACTCCAGGCTGGGAGGCCCCTCCTCACCCTGCAGGGAGGCCATAACCTTGAGTTGCCAGACTCCACCTGGCTCCTGAGGCTCATTCACTCTCCTCCTCTACCAACAAACCTAGAGAGACCCTCCTCATCATATCTTTTTCTGGTTCCTAGAGGAGGGAAAGGAGGCCTGGCTGGGCTGGAGACAGGGTGACATAGAGAGGTGCTCAGGGGAACATGAGGTTAGCCAAGGAGGAGCTGGTAATCTGTACTGTTTAGAGAGACTTCTCCTGAGAACCAACATTGCAAACACTGTGTGCGTGGTGGAGAAGACTAAGGAAGACTCATGTCAAAATCAGACAAGGGCAGGACTGGGAAAGACACCTGAGGAACAGGAGGCAGGTGTGGAAACCGGGCCCCTCCAGCCACTCAGGCATCAACCTGGTGGGTGGAGACAAAGGGGAGGTGGTTGGGGGGATTCAGTCCCAAGCCTCTAGAGGGCCTTTGTGAATGCCTTCAAAAGGGAAGATGTGTTTTGGAGCTGAGCTTATCTTCCCACTGGGCTGACAAGCCCCCACTACCTGTCAAGTGCCAAGCAACCCGCCTTGCCTGCTGCTCTGAGGGGAATTCCTAAGGAATACCCACAGTAAGCAGAAGTCACTCAGCTCCCAGCTACCAAGGGAGAAGAAAGGAGGGAATCCACGCTCAGCGAGGAAGCAGAAGACCCAAGGACAGCCAGGGGAGAGAAGGGCCTGGCAGACACCTACGGGGGAGGGGGGGGGCTGATGGGGGACACGACATCTGAGAGGACAGATGGGGGAAGCTGGGTAGGAGCATCAGCCAGAGGGGAGGAGGGGAAGACTCGGGATGATTCAGAGATACAGAACCCTGCAGAGGCAGGAAAGATGGAGAAGAGAAGCTGTCTGGGGCACAGTCAAGGAGAAAAGACTGGTATGTCAGGTGAACGATGGAGTGTGTGAGGGGGAGGGGACTGGAGACCTAGAGACAGCTCACAAACATCCAAGCTCCTCGTTCAGCCCCCCTAACATCCCACACAGCCTACTAGGCACATCCTACATTCCCTAAGCAAGGATGTAGCGGGTGGGACCAAGATGGAGAGGAGAGGTAATGGGATGTACCCCTGCAGGGCGGGGCCTGAAAAATCTGCAGTCAAGGGCAGTGGCTGCAGAGCCAGAAAGAATCACAGAAATTTTCATCCCCGGCCTTCTACAATCGCCAGTACCGGCTTCCTTGAAGCGAGTCTGAGAGAGAAAAAAGCTAACCCGTCTCCTCTGCCACTCTAAGGTTTGGTTGGGGTCGTGCGGGGGTCCTTGGGCGGGGCTGTGGGTACAGCATGCATTGAGCACCCCCCAACCCGCACCCCAGGCCTTGGCAGGACAGGCCTGACACTTACGAAGCAGCTAAGCATGGAGCAGGAGACACGGGCGGTCAGGCTCATGGTCGCGGGCTGACTGGGCTAGCGCACATGTCCCCGGAGCTGCTGCGCTGCCCGCCAGCCCCGGACGCCCGCTGCATCCCGGCTGCGGGGCCCGCCTGATGCAGCCACAGCCAGAACCCAGCCTCTGCTCTCGCGCGCCTCTCCCCTCCACTCCACAATGGAGCGGGCCCGGCTCCGCCCTCAGGCAAGAGCGCTGAAGGGAGGGGAGCCCAGCGACAGGAGCGACCAGGACGCCGCCGGGGGAGGTGAAGGCGGAGACGGAGCGGCTATCGGGGCCCCGCCCACCGCCTGGCTCCTCCCGTCCCGCAGCCCCCGGGGCGGCTGGGGGTGACAAACCCCGGGATCTCTAGGGGCATTCTAGAGTGGGCAGAGGAACCGCCCTGGGACCGCTCAGAAAGGGGAAGCGAGTCCTCCCACACCTTTTCATTTCCCATTTTTCCAGGTGTGCTACCCTACACCCTTGTACACAATATTTCTCACCCTCTTCCCTCTTCTCAGAGCTCCCTTATGCTTGCTGCGCATCCCAAGATGGAGCCCATCCCATGTTCTTTACAGCCCCAAGCCTTCCTTCTTTCCCTCGGAACCTATGCTCCGTTCACTGCCTCCTCCCTATCCTGCTTTAGAGGACTAAACTCCTCTAGTCCTCTAAAAAGAATATTGGTCTGGTGTTATCTTAGTGGTCATCTCACATCTCTAAGGGAATCCCTTTTTTATTTCATCCCCTCGCCCCCCCCCAGCCCTTCTCTTTTAGTCCCATCTCTCCTTTGAGTCACATGCCCTGGAAAATGGAAATGAAATCCTCCTGGAAGATCTTCTTAGTCTGAGAGAAGAACTGGCAATATGGGCCACTGTAGCTATAGAAAAACAAAACTCAAAAGCCTGGAGTAGAAAGAATGAATGGAGTTGGGTGGTAGTGAGCAAGGAAGGAGTAGTGAGTATAATAAGGGGCTTAGTGTTTCCAAAAGGAACGGGAGGAGCTTGCTACAACTCTTCAACTTCCTATACCTGGTAACTTCCAGAGACGAGGGCATTGTTTGAGGGGGGACAGGGGTGAACAGAAAAACCTGACATTTTTATTAAGTACAGTAATGCTGAGCCGTGGCAAACATTACCCTAACCCTCCACGAAATAACCCCCATCCCGCTTCACTGGTGAGTCTGTAGGCTTCCGGGAGAGAAAGAGTGAGATTCACCTATGGTATTACGAGGTGCCGCTAGGTAAGCAGATGGGGCTGCCCTGAAGCGCAGACTCTTTTCAGGGTACCACCAAAGGGGAAGAGCAATGGGCTACCAGTTGGTGGGAGCTGGATCAGTGGTGGGCTTTTTGAAAAGACCCTGTGACCCCTGAAAGTAACTGAAGAGAGGCAGCCAAAAGGTGAGTCTCGTCTGGAAAAGGCTGCCTGGAAAAGGCTGCCCACACCTCTTCCTCGTCTTACTGATGGAGCCCTTGCTCTTCGGAATTAAGGAATTCCCTCAATTTGAAAATTTCTCAGGGTTGTCATGCACCATCCCTAATGATACTCTGGTCACCTTTAGAATGCTGTCCTAGATGATAATCAGTAAGCTGTCATCTGTAGAAGCTATATTCATGAGACTCACCAGCAACCTGATTTTTTTTTTTTTTAAGACTTGAGGTCTTTCTATTTAGTCCTAGACATCACTACATAGACCTGGCTGACCTTGAATTCACAGAGATTCACCTGCCTCTGCACCCAAGTGCTGGGTTAAAAGCCTGTGCCATCATGCCCTAAAGTTCAGGGTCCTTAAGATAAGAAAAAACTTTTTTTCTTTTAAACTGGAATATGAAGAGTTTTAGCCAAGGACCCATGAAAAGCAAGGAGAGATATAGTAGTTTGTGTACAGGGAAGGCATGATAAAACACCTAACAGAGAAGATCTGAACGTCACTGAGCCCAGCGGTGTCGACTGCTGAATTTTTTTCAACCCTAAGAAACCATACGCTAGATACATAGCTCAGTGTTAGAGTTCTTTCCTACCATTTGCAAGGCCCAACACTGCATTCACTCGTAGTACTAGCATTTACGAGATGGGAAGCAGAAGGGTTGCCACAAGTTCAAGGCCAGATCAGGCTACATTTCTAGTACCAGGCTAGCCAAGGCTTAGAGCAAGAATCTATCTCAAATAACACCCACCAACAACAATAACAACAAAAAAAAACCAACTTGCCAGGTCTGGTGAACCTGTTAGGAAGTGAACACAGTACCCTGAAGCACTAGGACCAAGGGAGGTGGGGCAGCTTCCCAGAGACAGACTCAAATTATACACAGTGGTATGAGGAAATTGAAGTACTCACCATTCTACCTTGGCGAGGGTCCTGGCTGCCTGCTCGTCACTAAAAGAGACAGAACACAAGGATAAAGTGCACCATTAACACCACCACGGAATCAACAAATGTCACAGGTTTACTCCTCTACAACTCATTTTCCTGTCACTGAGGACCGACCCACACCAATCAGGCACCACACCAATCAGGCAATGGGAGGAGCAATACGTTGCTCCCGCTCAGTGTGAAGTCCATCACTGAAGTGACCCTGCGCCTTGTGAAGCCCACCACTAAAAGCCAGGAGCAGGAGTATCATCCACATTCTCTCAGCACAACTCGATCGTTCTGATGGCACACACAGATGTAGAGCACTCCACACCCTGCTCTTCACAAAAGAGAAGAAATGCCAAAGACTGCCCAACTGGGACTCCCTTTTAGCCCTGGTAGGGGCATGAATCCACAGGGCTGTTCGGCCATTCTCTGAGTCTAGGAGTAGCACCCACCTGACCTGTAACTGGGGGCAGAGTCCAGAGCAGAGGACAAGAGGGAGAGGACCACAACCTGTGATAAACGAGCAGCAGGATTGGCCCGGTCCTGTTGAGCATACTTGAGACCAAGTAGATGAAGGTTATAGGGAGGAGTCCACACTACAAGAGCGGAATCAGGCCAGCCCGGCCAGAGAGTCAACATCTGTCAAATGGGTCGATCTAACAAGTATTTCAAGTTAAGGCCTCCTGGGCCCACGTAGGGAGCCAGGCCTGAGTTTCACTGATACTCCTTCATCTTTGGTGTGGTTGGGGGTTGTGCAGCAGAGTCCCACAGGAGGATACAGCGATTAAAGCCTCCATTGTGATCCTACCAACCTTCCCTCCCTCACGGGGGAGCTCGCAAGCGGCCAGCCGGAGGTGCTGCCTCACGGCTCACTGGCATGCAGCCTGAAAAACGGAAGGGAGCGACGAGGACCAGGCCTTGGAGGCCTAAGGTTTCCTCAATTAGGGAATCTGGTCTTGGGGTAGGGGGACGGGCCAGGCTGGCAGGAGATCCCAGGTGCCCAGGTTCTAGGGGCGGGGCTAAGGACTCGGAGGCGGGGCCCCAAATGACAGAGGGCGGGACTCTAAGAGAGCCGGTGAGGGCCGGGCAGGACTTGGTCGTTGTGGTTCCCAAGCTGGCAATGCACGGGGTACAGTGACTCACCCAGGCGGCGTCCGCCCGACCCTCCAAAGCCGCGCTCTCACCACTTCCGTCTCCCACAGCTGCCGAGGCCGCGCAGCTCGAACCCCACCACGGTCCCTTCTCCCCAACCAATCGTAACTCTAGCCTGTACCCGCCCTGGCCAATGGCCACGCGAAGTTCCGCCCTGCCTTACCACGCAGCCGCCGCCCTCACTCTCCACGCTGCTCACTGGTCCAGTGGGCAGACGCCCTCTCAGCCTGGAACCTATCCGGCACCCAGAGACCAGACAGTACCTGGAGGGAGGAGGCTTGGCGCCAGAAGGCAGGCGCGACCAATAGGAAATCACAGCGCGTCCCTATGGCAGCCAATGGGAGAGGAGTAAGAGGGGTTGCAGACTACGGCTCCGGGGACAGGAAGTACGGCGGCCCCGTCGCCTACTGGTAGCGCAACTGGAGGGCGGGACAATGCAGGGTAGGTTTGCGGTCACTTCCGGTGACGACCGACTTCTAGAGGTAGTTCTCGAATGACTTTCCGGTGTCTCCGCGTTTTAATCCAGTCGTGTTTTTGTTTCGCTCCGGTAAAGCAAGAATGGGAGAAAAGCCTGTCGGCTAGGAAAAGGGAAGGAATAGACTATTCTATATCCCTTCCCAGTCATCCTTCAGCTCCATTACTCCCTTGTTTTTCATCTCCCTATCGATGGAAAAGAAAATGCTGGAAAAGTTTTTTAGTCCGTGAAGGGGAAGAGCTGATTTTGTGGACCGCTGAAGCTATGGGAAAGCAAAACGTAAAAGACCCTTCTAGAAGGCTAGAAATAAAGAGCTCTAACATTGGCGGCGCTGGCGTTTCCCCTGCGTGTCTGGACAGGTTCTTCGACTTTTATCGACCTTTGCCGCCTTCGACACCTACATTGGCCGCAAGGCCTGAGTAATGATCTCTCAGCCAAGAGGGTAAAAGTGGATCTGACTGCCATTAGCTAGCTGCGGCTTACTAGTCTGTAAAAAGGGTGGGGTGACAAGACTCCAAGCCACCCGGAGCCAGCCACAGGACGGAGGGTGACCGCTGGAGGTCTCTGTGACCCACGCTACTACTAACCAGACAGAAACGGAAAATGATTACGATTCTCAACAGACGGTCTAAGTCCTGGAGTCCTATCTGAGCACTTAGGCTAGTGTCCTCGCGTGTCGTAGTTTATGAAGCACTGGAACCTTTTAGTACAGTTGAAAATCATAGGAGAATAGAAACCTCTCCTGGCTTCACTGTTTCAGCTCCAGGATCTGGAATTAGGGTCTGTAACCTAGCTGAAGCTTAGTCCTGAACTCCTTGGGGACAGTGATGGGTTTTTTTGGTTTTTTTTTGTGGTTTTTTTTTTTTCCCCTGTATTGGAATTTAGAGCTTAATTCTGCATATCCAAATCTGGCGGGGGGAGGGGAGACAGGAAGGTGGAGGTTGCCATGTAGTTAATACCTTGTTTTCCCAAGAACAGCTACAAAATGAAGGTATTGTATGTGGGAAACATGGATATTGGGAGCCCAGATAATGGAGACAGAATAGAAATGGCCAGTAAGAACGATAGGGCAAGCTGTGTTGTAAGTAGAGTGAACTATAAGGGAAGAGGAAACTCTCCCCTCTTTCTGTTTCCTACTAAAAGCCAGAGACCAGTATCATCAGCCTTTCAAACTGTCTCATAGGGGACTGGAGAGATGGCTCAGCGGTTAGGGACACTGGCTGCTCTTCCAGGGGACCTGACACCTTGACACCAGTGCACACAAAACAAACAAATGGGAGCAGATAGATACGGACACTCAAAGCCACATATAGATTAAAGTTTATTTCCTCTGAGTCTCTGAGAAGTCTGCAAGGATATAAGGCGAAGTGGTAGTAGCTGCAGGGGCCTGAGCAGAGCTGGTGCAGGGAGGGGTTGGCATGGGCAGGAAGAAGAGTTTTAAATATTCAGGTTCAAAAGCCCGCTAGTGAGTCTCCTTCATCTGTCTTTGGATTTTGTGTAGCATCTCCTGCATCCGCCGCAGCTGAAATAGTCACATACATCAAAACAAGGTGTTTGATAGGGAGGGTCTTATTGTATTGGGGGAGTGTCCCTAGATTCTAACCCCTTGAGTCTAGGGTCTTGGCAGCCCCTATATATGATGGAAATGGCGGAACTGCTCAACACCCCACGTATGTACCAGAGCCAGAAAGGTCTTTCTATTCCCAAGGGACACTGAGAATTATCACACAGGACATCCCAGGCTGACAGCCACAGCATACTGCTCTCACCTCTTCATCTTTCTCTCGGATTAGCTTCTCAGTTTCTGGATCTGTCCCTGGTGGGACAGCAGGGATAGGGAAGTCAGTACCACTGTCTCTTGTCAGTTTGCTGAAGGGGGGAGGGGAAAGGAGGGTAGTAAGGTGGGGGTCCCAGCACCGACTTGAGTGAAGCCAGGGCCTGTAGAGTAGTAAGGGGAGGACTGGGGTCCCCTGGCCAGCTTTGTCCTGGCTCCTGGTCATACTTGCGGTTCCGTTCCTTCACTACGAGGCGGGTCATGCTCTGGATGCACTGGGCCCTGTAGTTCTCATAATGTGTCTCTCGGGTCACATCCTTCAGGTCCTGCATGTGGGTACGCACCAGCATTGTCCTCAACTTGACAAAGTCGCAGTGACCCGGGTTTTCCACTGCATAGCAAGGCTAGACGTCAGCCAGGGTCATAGGTAAAACCGCGCCTCTAAGGGCAAGGACACTCTGGTCACAAGCTCAGAGCTTTACCTTCCACTATGCCCCAAGGGTAGAGCCGGCCCCGAACTCTCCGCCCTCTGGCTTCTACCACAGTGTTGCTGCCAATCACCGCAAATGGGATGCTTTCCTAAAAGAAGTTATGGTTGCCCATCAGCATCCTTGTTCTCACCTGTCCTTTCCACTTGTGTCTTCTGCTGTTCTCTAAGAAGAAAGGGTCCTTCTGCCACCCCAACAGTCTGTCCTTACACAGAATTCTACTCCCCTCTTCTGCCCAGCAGAAACAAGTTGGGAAAGGGATACCCTAGGGTAGCCCCACCTTTAGGGCTTGGTCCTGTAATTTGAAGTCCTCATCCTCATCAGAATCACAGTCTGGGAACTGATAAATCTTGATTCCAAAGTGCTCAATCTCCTCTCGGATCTGGCAAACAGATGAGGGGTCCACAATTCTGGGTACCCCATCTTTTCTAGAAGCCCACCTGATTCCCTCCCTCCATCAGTTCCCCTCACTTTGCATTTCTTTCGGTCCACTTCAGGAGGTGTCAGTGTGTCTGCCTTAGCCAAGATAGGCACAATGTTGACCCGCTGATGTAGGGCCTTCATGAATTCAACATCCAATGGCCGGAGCCTGGGGAACAGGAATCTGTGACCACCTGCTAGTGGTAGCCCTGCCTGTGGAGCTCTTGGCCTGTTCCCTTAGTAGAACCCGGTGGTGCCAGGAGCCTAGGCTCAGACCATACCCGTGGCCGAAGGGTGAGATGAAGTACAGGCAGCAGTGCACCCGGTTGTCTTGGATGTTCTTGCGATTCAGGCCACTCTCATCTCGGAAATACTGTTCAAATTGCTGGTCAATGTACTCAGCCACAGGCTTCCAGCTGGGGCAAGGACAAACAAGCAGAGAAACTGGGAGTGGGGGCTGCCTGGTGAACTCTGGCTGTTTTGCTCAGGCTTTCTTTACTGCTCTTTCGGGGAACTGACTGGGTAGGATGGGAGTATTTCATATCTCGGTAGAAAATTAGACTGGGAACAGGCAGTTCAATAAATACTAGTTTGATGAGTAAAGTTGGCTGAAGGGGGGCCAGGCAAAGAAGTAAAAATAGAGTGGCAGCAGGTGAATACCAGTTGGAAAATAGGGAAACTCTAAGTCAACACGGTTTGGCCTTGGAGTGTTTGTCTCTCCAAGCCCTTTCATCCTTCTTATCCAAGACCCAGTTCTTCCATAAATGTTTCTTTGACTACAGCAGCATACACTACTCTCCTCTGCACTCCACAGCCATGTGTATATCACTACAGTCAGCCACAATGAATCAATGTTTCGGTCAGCTTTGAATCCATATTATTTCATTAGTCCCACTGAGCTAAAAAACATTGCCATCGTAACAACATAGATCCTATGTGTTACATGTGCTGTCAGACATATAAAACTGCAGCACACACAGTTGATAAGAGAGCTTAGTTGGTAAGAATGCTTGCCACACAAGCCTAGTGACTTGAATTCAATCCCAGGACACAAACTCACACCTTGTACACTGACAGTACAGCACACACACACAAAATCTAAATCAGTAAGTGATGACAGATGGCCATTACTTCATTCACTGTACTTTACTGTATGTTTTCTACTTATAAGAAAAGTTTATTGTAAAACAGTTGCTGTGTTTTGCCAGCATCTTCTCATCCATCTTCTGTCCAGTCTCTTGCCCTTGAGAGGCCGTGTCAAGTAACTGATCTATGGCATCTGGGTTCGTGTTAGCAGACTCTATGATGCTATGATGTTCATACAATGATGGAACCACCTAATGATGTGTTTCTCAGACTCTATCCCCATGGTTAAACAATGTTCCCCTCCCCATGAGAGTGTGTGTTCTGAAAACTTCATTTTTCAGGTCTTTTGCTCTTCTATTATCTAGGTTAATCCCCATTGTCATGATGATGTCAGCACTTTGGGCTCAGCACTCTCATTTTATACATAAAGAAATTAAATCTGGATCCTGTGAGAGACTTGCTCCAGATTATTTGGCTAGTAAATTCTTTACCACTTGAGTTTGTGACTCCTAGCTCAGTGTCAGCAATTATTCATGGCCTGGTCCACTCGTTTGTTATCTGATGGACACAACTCATTACAAAATGCCAGCCCCACTACTACCGCCAGGCTGTACGCATCTCAGGAGTGAGGGTCATTCGTGTTTGCTCTGCGTCCCTGAAAATGTCCACCTTGTATGTTTATGCTCCACGAATCCCTGCAGGTTAACTAAATTAGTATCTATGGAGGTACACTATAAACAGGGGAGTAGAATTGTCTTGAAACTTATTATTGAAAGGGAATTCTTACTAAAATAGAAATTATTTATTAAAAGTAAAAGGAGGGAAGTTGATTGAAAGTGGTAGCTGCCACAGTAGAAACCAGGTACTAGTTTGGATTAGGATTTCAGGACAAGAATTACTGCTAGAGCAGGAAAGATGATGACAATATAGCATCTCCTCAGCCTATCAGAAACATTGATGGAAACCACAAGGCCATGTACCACTAACTGGCGCAGTGCTGTAGCAAGAATGGGAGAGATGGCCATCCAGTCAAGGCTCAGACAAAAGTTGATGAGGATAGCCACATGTTGTAACAATAAAGCAGGTGATGAGGGCTAAGAAATGTCTGTGAGGGTCTCATTAGCCTGTGAGACAGTTATCTGGGGTAAACATCATGGGTATATAGCCTGTGCAGTCATACAGAAATCTGCACTGACAAAGGATGCACATGGTCCCCTGTTGTTCTTACCAAACCGAGAAATTCTTATAATTATAAACAAGGGGAACCCACAAATCTTGCTGCTGGCCCTGCAGTTACTACTGCTAAAACGCACAGGCCTAATTCTGGGCTATTTTCAGATCAATCAGATGA
Organism: Cricetiscus sungorus; assembly: GCA_030556225.1. NCBI lineage: Eukaryota > Metazoa > Chordata > Mammalia > Rodentia > Cricetidae > Cricetiscus > Cricetiscus sungorus. The sequence continues at coordinate 64,535,631 of JANBXA010000069.1, read as the reverse complement.
TGTGAAAATGGCTGATGTTTTTTGTTGGTGGTTTTGGTTTTTTCCATTAGGAGAGAGAATGCAACCAATTTGTTCAAGATCATGCAGTGCTAAATGCCAATCAAGATTTATGCTCTTGGGTGCGTCCTGCTTAATTTCTTCATCAGACTCCCTGCCCTTTTCTCCTGACTTGTTCATTCCCTGTACCTGTTCTCTTATGTGTGACCATTACCTCTAATTCATGAAAACAAAACAAAAGGGGTGTGTGTGTGTGTGTGTGTGTGTGTGTGTGTGTGTGTGTGTGTGCAATGCATGTGTCAAAACTACCTTTGTTTTGTTAGGTAGCCCAAAGGGCGCTTGGAGTGCCTTCTTTTTCTTCTTTCCACCCCTCCCCTAACTCTTTCAGTTGTGTTTTATTTTGTTTTGTTTTGTTTTTGAGACGGTCTCCTATAGCACATACATATATAGCTGGCAACATGGCTGAGACTGCCCCAGCTCGCAAGCACTGAGATTACAGTGGTGCACCGCTATTCTACCTGTCATTCCCTTCGCTATTCTTCCCCTTTGCTCTTTTGCTTTTCTTTCCTTCACACCTCCCTCATTTCCCCTTAAACAAGGCTTGTTTGCAGCATCTGAAATAACTGCTGTGGGGAGGAAAGAAAGGAGGGTGATGGTGTTAGTGTTGCACCCATGTGTGTTCACAGGTCTTTGCTCTTTTGAGGCTTTCACGTCATGTCCTCACAAACACCAAAGAACTATATGTCAGAACTGGGAAGAATACTACAAACCCTCTATCTGGGACTGAGCACAGCAGTGCATGCTTGCAGTCCCAACATTGAGAGGCTAATGCAAGAGAACCGCTGAGTTCAAGGCTAGCGTGAGTTACATAGTGAGTCCCAGGCTATACAATAAGAGACCCTGTCAAAATAATAATAATAATAATAATAATAATAATAATAATAATAATAATAATAATCTTAGCACTTGGGAGGCAGATCTCTGAGGTCATGGCCAGCCTAGCCTACATAGTAAGGCTGTCTCAAAAATAAATAAATAAGACCATCCATTCCAATCCTTCCGCACTTACAGAAGAGACAGCTGTCCAGTTAAAGGAATCCGGCTGTCCAGTAAGGTCACAGACCTCTTCCCCCTAGCAAATCTAACTATGTCTGTGACCGTGTGTGACCTATGTAGATGCTTGCAGTAAGTGGGTGGGACAGGGGCAGCTGGGCGGACTTGATCAGACATACCACTCTGTGTTGTTGACTGCATCCCCAAAACCTGGCGTGTCCACAATGGTGAGCCGCAGCCTCACTCCTTTCTCTTCTATATCCACCGCATGCTTAGTAATCTCCACAGTTTGCATGATCCGCTCTGGAGAAGAGGAAAAATGAGGCTAGGGCAAGGGCATGGTCCAGCCCGCCAAAACAACCTGCCCACCCCAACTAGCTTTGCTACCCCAACTGCCTCACTTTTCACCCCCAGGCGCCTGAGGGCCTGTTCCCTGGGAACCAGCAAAAAACACATTTCCCAACACAGGAAATGCCGGTGGCTGTTGGCTCTGGCCCCAGCCTCCTCTCTGCTCCAGACTTTTTTCTTGGATTCCTGGAATCCTTTAGGGGTCAGAAACTCATTCAAAGATCAGGATGCTGGTCCCTGCCCTGCTTCATCATCCAAATCTTTCCCCCCTGAGACAGGGTAGCCTTGGCTGGCCTAGAACCCTTTCTGTAGACCAGGCTAGCCTCGAACTCATAGTGATCGGCCTGCCTCTGCCTCCTAAGCACTATGATTAAAGGTGTGTGTTACTACGCCCAGGCTAGCACTCAGATCTTTAGGGAACTGGGTGGTGAACTGCCAGGCCACACAGGTCTATGGGAAGAAGCCATATGTCTCTAGGAAGCCAGGGCTTCCAGCATGCTAGGGAGGGCCCCATCTCCAGCACCTGTGTGGTTCACTCCTTTCTCCTGTCCTTACCTTCGGCACCGAGGAGTTTCCGATCCCTGTACAGGTCAGTGAGGAAGAGGCTGTTGACAAGTGTGGATTTACCCAGGCCAGATTCCCCTGATGGGAGAGAAGACAGAGGCACCAAGTCAGAAGGTGAGGTCCACCTGATGAAGATCTGGGGCAAACTGCTGTCTTGTCACCAGGAACTACATCAACCAAAGCACAATCATTCAGAACTGAGAGGAAGCCATCTTGTTTGAATGTAGTCAGAGACTGCCCACGCAAGCAAGAGAAGGGGGAAATCCTAGAGAACTGTAAGTGCACCACTCCCATCTCCTCTTCCCCCAAATCTGCAGTTTGGCCATGCTTTGTATGACTGTACAAAAAAAAGGGCAGTCATCAGCAGCTCACTCCTTCTCTCCATGTACTCTTCAGACATGTCAGTTCCACCAGAAATAGCCCTTGCCCAGCCCAGCCCAGCCCTGCCCCTTCCTACCTGCCACCATGAGCGTAAAGTCAAAGCCTTTCTTCACAGACTTCCTATGGACTTGATTGGGGAGAGTTGCAAAGCCCACATACTCCTTGTCATCCTGGTGGACAGGAAGACATAGTGCATAGGGTTAGAAGCAGCTCCCATCCTCAGCCTTCCTCATCTCTTCTGGGTCTTTGCCCTACCCTTTGAGCTTCCATCCAAGGCCACTGGCCAGGTCCTCAGTCCCTGCTCTGACTTCAAGGCAGAAGCCTTAGAGCCAGGGCTGATCCAGACACAAAGGCCCAATGGACACATTTGATGCATGTGCACGTACCCACACACCTACCCCAGGCTTTCTTTGTGTCCTCCCAGGGTCTTTCTGCACCCACCCACTGAATGCCAAAGGCAGGGCTGGAGTCTCTACCTCAGAGGAATCATAAGGATCAAGCTTGCCCCATGGACTGCGGGGCCTGGAGGAAGGACTGAGAGGGGCTGGGGCACAGATGTATTGCTGGCTCTCAGTGGGCTGGGGCCACAAGCTGGCTCTAAACTCCAGGTCATCATCACAGAGCTCTGGGGTCTGGGGCCTTGGCTCCGAGATCTGGGGCCTGGGCACCCTGGTCTTGGCCTCCGATGGGTGGCAGAGCTCGCCTCCTGGGAAATCCTTCACGAACTTGCTGAGTTCGGCATCATCACTGCTGTCCTCCAGGAAATGCTTGATCTGGGGGTTTGGGGTAGAGTAGGCGGGAGTGACAGGAGGGAACAGGATGGGAAGATGGAGGCAAAAGGCAGAAGATGAAAAGGAAAGAAGGAAAGTATTTGTGGTTAGAAGGGAAAGAGCGCGCAAAGCCAGAAGAAGTACTCACGCCTATCCCCACACACAGTTGCTCACGAGCATCCCCAAGCCAAGAGACTGCAAAGGGCCACAGAGGGCAGCCCATCAGAGCCCTATGCTAGCAGGTTAACACTGAGGCTGCCATGTCTGTCCTAGGCAAAGAGATCATACTGAGTAAGAGGGAGAGAACAGAGGCCTAAGACCTGAGTGTGTTGCTCAAGAGGAGTGTGGCGTCAGGAAGGGCAGCGACACTGGCAGGCAGGGTGGAGAGAGGGGGCTTATCCTCCAAGCAAGTAACAGCCAATGGCAGGTTCAGTGCCTCTGTCACTGCTGGTAAGGGTTCTGGGGACAGAGGTGCATATTGCAGGGGCTGTTTTCCAGGTTTGCTGGCCAAGATTTAGGCTCACAGATCCTACTCTTACCTTAAATGCTGAACCACATTCAAATTTAGCACGGAACCCCAGAATTGAAGAGTAACTATTACCCTCAGTGGATACTAAATGTGAAGGGAAGCTAAGAACAGCCAGGTGAGAGAAGATAAAGAAAATACTGTCGCTGGGGTTGTGGGAAGGGGTGGGGGGGGGCGCATGCCTTTAGTCCCACCACTTGGGAAGCAGAGGCAGGCAGATCTCTGTGAGTTCCAGACCAGCCTGGTCTACAGAGCTAGTTCCAGGACAGCTAGGGCTGTTAGACAGAGAAACCCTGTCTCGCAAAAACAGAGAGAGAGAGAGAGAAGAGAGAGAGAGAGAGAGAGAGAGAGAGAGAGAGAGAGAGAGAGAGAGAGAGAGAGAGAGAGAGAGAGCACTGAAAAACTTGGAAGGGCTGAAGTATGGCTAGATTTTCTACTCTAAAACTGTACCATAAACTGGGAGCAGCATCTAAGAAGGGGCCCCTTAGTTGCATCCTTGCCCATTTTCCCTGAACTCATGAATTCAGAAGTACAGGAAGGTTCCAGCCTCATGGATGAGCCATAGGTGTGGACAGCTGATAGAATTGGGTAACTTCTCTCTAGAAGTCTGCTCCACATGGAAGATGTGTGGTTTCCCCTGCTCTTGACCTTAGTCCCCCATAGCTATGAGCTTCCCAAGAGTTTCCCCTCTCCTTTTGGGGTCAGTATTCTTTGTGGGGTGCCTGGCAGTGCTGGGCTCATCTCTGCCTCACACAGCCACGTGCCACCCCCAGACAATGGACAAGGGCCAGCTGCAGTCACCCTCTGGGGATTGGCCAAGCCAGTGGGGCTACCCTGGACCTCTGTGAAGTCTCAGCTAGAGTAGATAAGATGGCCACAGTCTTCCTGCATAGACCTTTAACGAAGGTCAGAAGTGAAAGGGACAGACGTGCACACTGCCAGGTTTATGCTAGAAGAGATGAGAAAGGGATGTTAGGGGAAAATGTCTGGTATGACGTGGGTCCCTACACCAATGTCTTCAGGGTTTGCTTGGACATGAGAGAGGAAACTGGAACTAGCATGTGGGCCTTAATGCCCCCAAGAGGCTATGCTTAGGCAAGCCTTACTATCTAGGCCTCTCTCTCCCATTATATCTGAGGTCCAATGAGGCAACCATACAACCCAGTTTTTGCTTGTTGATTTAGCATAATGATTCATTGTTGCCCCTTTCACTCTTGAGGGTGTCCCAGCTTGGCCAAATTAATTACACTGCAGCAGAGAAAGGATGGAGCGGGTCTTGTTTGGCAGCTAATGAGTCTGGGGAATTCGGAAAATCTCCTGCACTACTCACAGTGGCCCAGAAATTGATCTGGGGACAGGGGTCTTGCTAAGCATTTAAGGACTATGTTCTCTCCGGGGCACAGGGCAGAAGGACAGCATGAAGGAAGACGGGAAGCACTGATGGGAATCTTAAGCCCCCAGTTTTCAGGCAGAGCTACGGCAACCTTGGCACCACCATCTTCCCTGCCAGACCTGACTGTACATCAGCATGGACGGGGCCGAGGGGCTCCAGACAAAGAGTTTAAGGCACTAAGTTCTTTGTCCATCTGTCTATCCACCTCTCCCAGCTTTGCCAGGGACTGAACTGTTTTCCAACGCCGAACTCCTATGCTGTTCAAGGCCAAGTGGAAGACCAGTTAGGTCTACCCACCTCCCCAAGCACCATCTTACCCCAGCTTCAGTCCCGTCCTCAGGGACAGAGTTCCCTTGCCATTCCAGTGAATGGTCCATGCCCCACACTTCAGACCCCTGTCAGCAAGCTCTAGGTCTAATTTTATCTCCAGGCAAAGGTCCTCACACAGCCTTGTCTTGATGCTCTTGTCATCTGGCTTCCTGGCTTGTCCCTTCCCCCCTTTTCTTTGACCCTACTCTGTCTCTGGCAGGGGCCAAAAAAGCCTGTGGAATGTTCTCCTCCACCCCCTCTTCCCCTCCCCTTTCCTGGGCTCCCACCCTCCAAGGACAGTTCAGCTGCAGCAGGATCACTGGGTTTCTCTGCAGTTCCCTCCGCCTCTGATTGGCTGTTCCATGATGCCTGCCTGCTTCCTATCCTGGTGGGCACAGAACCAACCTCCCAGTAAGTCTGCAGCATAGGCTTGACCCACTTAGCCTCTCCTGTTAACCCCTAAGGACACTGGAGCCTGCTTGAGGACAGGTCACTAAGGAACCTATCCCCAAAGATTCCAATCCCTTTGACTCCTTTTACCTCAACTAAAAAAGGGTGGAAATGCACAATAATTCCCTGAGTATTGGTTATGGGAATGGCCCCACACTTCTTCCCAAGTGTCCCTTAGTTTTCCCCTACCAGAAGAAGATGCTGTCCCACTATCCATAAAACTGCTTACCACAAAGGACTTGGCACCATGGACTCCAGCCGTCCAAAGACACATGCCCTCTAGCCTCATGAAGCCCTACCCTACTACCTCACCTATTCCACCGGATCTCTAGGATACTTGAACTCTGGGGAACATGGGTTCAAATCAAAGAGGCTGGCATCCCAGAGGCTTCAGACCTGCTTTAGATTGGAGACTTAGCAGGCTATACATTTGGAGCATTCCACTTGGAGTCAGGAGGTCAGTGTTTCTGGTTGGGGCAGAAATACCCTTTGTAAGCCTGAATAGTACCTTAGTTTTAGGGCTTTAATGTCCTTGCTTTTCCTTGCCACCAGGACAGCTGGGGAATGAAAGGACTCCCAGGTAACAAATACCTCAAGCAGATTTGAAGATGAGGAGCATCTCAAGTCACAGAATAGTCATTAAAACTGTCCTGTCATCATTCTTTTCTTGTGGAAATTTTAACTTCCTGGAGCTCTTCAGCTGGAGGTCTCCCCACTGATTTCCAAAGAAGCTAGGATACAGACCTCCATTGGCAAGAGGCAACACAGAAGTGTGGCCTGACATGAACCAGTCATTCCAAGCACTTGGCTGGTGATTGTGAGGGCAGAGGCCTGAAACCGGACATCTGGGTAGTGTTGGGGTATCTTTATTTAGGAAAGAGGAGGGTGGCCTTGGCCAAGCTGAAAGCTCAAAGACCTCACTTGAACTGAACTTAGTGTGTGGCAGAAAAAAAGGCCCCCTGGTCCCTGCTGGGTTTAGCCCTGGGGATAATCAGTGCTTCCCCAGGCTTCTTCTGTCTTGGAACAATCAGTCTGTCCATCTTCCATGTGGGAAGAAGGTGGGGGACTGGGGTAAGGACAAGCACTACTTGGCCTCTCCCAGGAACCCCTTTGGAGTAGGTCATAGGGCTACTAATACTTCCTGACCAAAACTTGGGCCTCTGCCTAGACACAGCTTGAGAGACAAGAGCCCAAAAGGTTGGCCTCCCTAGACCTGGAAGCTTCTGATTCCACAGGGCCCAGAGTTCCCTTTTGGCAGCTGTTCACAGCCAACATCCTGCCCTGTGGGCTGATCACCAATCCCCTCCTGCTGTAAACAGCTTGTGCCTCCCCATGCAGAAGACAAAGTCTGGAAGGAGAGGATAGTGTGTGGCCTGGAAGCCCTGACACCCATACATTGCCTTTCTGGCAGGATCTGGTAACAACAGCAGAAGAGCTGGTATCCAGAGCCAAGGGTTGAAAACTTTTATCTGGGGTAACAGCTTCTTTTCTCACAAGCAGGTGGCAGGAATGAGTCCCTCCCCCCCCCCCATCACACACACACCCCCAACCCCCACACACTGCAGAGAGACCTAGTTGCAGGGAGAGGGTAGATGCAGCAGGAGAAATGTTTCCCAAGGTTCTGGTCTGGGAGGCAAAGGGGTAGAGCTGATGGCGGCCCTGCACGATGGTGAACTGGGCTTTCTTCTTCCTCTCTGAGAAAGGTCCAGAGGATGTGGATCATGTATGTCACCATCCCTTTTAGAGAGACAGGCAGTGTTTATGTTTCCTCTGTGTTTTCCGAAGGAAGTTGGTGCTGGTCTCTGCACCAGGAGTAGGTGAACGAGGAAGGGTCATCCAGGTAAGACAGCTGATTCCGACAAGGGCGGATACTTATCCCCCTACCATCCTCATCAGCGCTGTCCTCTCTAGCACCAGAGGCTACCACTGCACCTCCTACAGAACTGACCTATTCCTTCCAAGACCTTGGGCAGCACCGTGGGGGTCGCAGTGGGCTGAAAGCAGCCCAGCTCAGAAGAAATAACTTGAAAGCAACGACGCGGCGCCCAGCGCCAGCAGTGCCTAGTCTGAACCTGGAGCCAGGGACAGTACCTCCCGCCCTGCCCAGCCAGGGCTGCAGCGCCGTGCGTCCCCTCGGAGTCTCCCGGGAGTGGCAGGCCCAGCGTTTCCGGATGCCCGCTCTTCTTACCATGGTTGCAGCCCTAACCGGGCCGGCTCCTCCTGGACAGCGCCCCAGAAACCGGCGGTGGGATCTGCGCGCCGACCTCGTTGCACCGCGGGCACCCACTAGCCTTGCAGAGTGCGGACCTCTGGTGGAGGGGTGGGGCGGGGCTAGTCGGGTCCTGGGCGGGGCCTGCACCTCTGCAGCCGCTGTGGGTGCCTACGTAGAGCTCCTCCTGAAGCCCAGGGCTGCTTTTGTTATTTTTGTTTTTGTTTTTGTTTTTTTCTAAAATGGTCTCTCCAGGCATTGCTGCATCGTAGAAACTCGAGTCACTCCCCAGAGAAAAATAAACCACCTGGCATCTCTGGAAGATGGGGCCTCTGCACCCGGAGGGCGAGTTGTGGCAAGAGTTGGAGAGAAAGCATTAGTTACCCCCAGAGATTCAACAAGGAACATCCACGTTACTCACTGCTCATACCCACACTACACCTCCTAAGAGGTAAATGTCAGCTACCCTCCACCTCCACTCAAGCTGTGAAAAAGACATAGGTTAGCGGCAGGCTCCTTTTTGCTCAAGACCCCAGATTAAAGATTAAAGAGGCTTCGCTGCCTAAATTATCCAAGGATCATCTGCTGGAAGGGAGAGGCAGAATGGCTCTAAGAGGCAAGGGGAGCCTTGCCTGAAGCAAAGCAAAGGGTGGAGGGCCTTTAGAAAGACCAGCCACGCATAGCCCAGCAAAGCAGGTGAGATGCAGGGCCACGCACGAAGGCCCCAGCAGCTTCAGGAGCATTGGAAGGTCAGAAGGGCCACAGCAGCAGCTAGCTGAAGGGAGGAGAAGCTTGAGAACCCAGAGCTGGGAAGGGATTTCCTGAGTTAAGTAGGTCTGAACTGGCCAGGCTCCTGTGGAAGTTTCCTGACCCACCCCCAGCCCTTCCCCAAGGGCAGGTTGACTGACTGGCCCTTGCGTGAATAAGGGGGCAGTACAAGTGCAGTGGGCTGAAGCAAAACCTTTCTAGTTAGGAGACTAGGCAACTAGCTTCACTTCTCACCCCAGAACATAAGGAGTAAAATGAGATGGTTTCTAGGTTTCTGACTGTTCCTTCTGGCATTCTCAAAATGGATGCAGTGTCCAAGGAGCGTGGCATGCTGTGTGCTTCTGTAGGCCTTAGAGCACTGGTTCTCAACCTTCCTCATGCTGCGACCCTTTAATAGAGTTTCTCCCGTTGTGGGGGCCCCCAACCACAAAATTATTTCATTGGCGCTGGGAGATGATGGTGCATGGCTTTAATCGCAGCACACAAAGGTTAAAAGCAGGGGGATAGCTGAATTCCAGGCCAGTCTGGCCTACAGAGTGAGTTCCAGGACAGCCAGAGATACACAGAGAAACCCTGTCTTGCTAAACAAAACAAACATAAAATTTGGTACTTCATAACTGTAATTTTGCTACTATTATGAATCATGTAAATATTTGATATTCGACCCCAAAGGGTCGCATGTTGAGAACCACTGCCTTGGAGGATGACAAGAACAAAGCAGAAGTTTGGCCATGAGAAGACTGAGAAGGACCCTGAGGGACATGGTGGGGGCCTGCAGCTTGTCTTCAATGAGGGGTCCTCTGAAGACATAAACAGGTTCATGGAAAAGGCCTGTGGTAGACAGAAGATTTCTAGCTGCACCCAGAAAAAATAAAAACATAAAATAGAAACCCAGTGCTGTTGAGAGTCTACAGATACAGCAGCTGCTATTGCTGTAACATCTGAGTGTCAACCTTGGGCTACACACAGCCCCAGGCCACTAGCACACACCTGTAAGACACATGTCAGTCTTTCTGGTCATGTGGGTGGGAGTGGGGGAAAAGTCTGTATCAACAATAACAGGCCTCAGGCTGGGGAGAGGATACAGGTCAGTCTATAAAGTTGTGTGTCAAGGAAAACAGACCCTGGGCTGGGGAGATGATATAGCTCAGTCTATAAAGTGCTTGTGGTGCAAGCTTGAAGATCTGAGTTTGATCTCTAGAATCCACATAAAACGCTGGGTGTGATGGCTTACTGTAATCCTAACACGAGGGAGGTAAAGACAGGCAGATCTCTGGAGCTCACCAGCCAGCCAGTGTAGCCTAACTCTTAAACCCTAATCCCAGTGTGAGATGCTGCCGGGAAAACAAAACAAAACAGGGTGGGTGGCTGTCCCGGGGAACAACACCCAAGGCAAAGCTCTGGCCTGGCTTCCACAAATATACATGCACATATGTATACACACACAAACGCGTTTGAAAAAGGAGGGAGTGGCAGGTCTAACCAACCACAAAGTCGTACTTTCCTTTATCATCAAGTCCACCAAACTCTAGCCCTAACCCACTCTAAGTGTGAACCCAGAAATATCTCAAAGGGCAGCTCAGCTAGCTTATCTTCAGCTGTGACTTGACTCCCACAGCTCTTTTCTAGTACCTGCTGCTTAGGCTCCGGAGTCCTAAATGTCTTGAGACCTGTTGGTGCCAGGTTGCCTTGAGAAAGGCTCCAAGAGAAGTCTTAGATCCTAAAACTCAGATCCAAGCCAAAAAGCCTGGGTCTGGATGGGACACAGGCCCTTTCTAACCATGGTACATGGGAGAATTAACAGCTGAAGATAGGCTAAGACATTCCACTTCCACAGGCCTGTATTACTATCCTGTAGTATTCAAAGGATCCTGTGTGAGCTTGATCTTCCTGGGCCTCTGTTTCCTGTTTCTCTTGCTGAAGGAAAATGGATCTTCCCCACAATTTCTAGCCTTTTATCAGTATTGATTGGGGAAGAATACATATGTGGTCAGCAGCATAGCCCAGGCCAGATGGAGCCATTCTTGCATAAGGCACTGATGATGACTAAGAGAATTCTTCCCCCAGGTGGCTTGGCCAACCTTGCCTTCACACCTTACAGCTCTTAGAACTCTGAGTCTCCCTTGAAATTCAACACCCAGCAGGGTAAGCAGCATGAATACCTTTGACTAGAGTACAGTTTCCTGGGCACTGCTAGTTTGGAGAGCCAAATATCTGGAAAACAGACATGTAGCTAGGCACAGAAGAACATCACTCCCTGAGAAACTCATACCAGCAGCCACAGCTCTGTCTAACCTGCTATCCCAAGTCCTGTACTGAAAACCTCCTGGATTCCTCTATTGTATCTTTTCTACCCACTCATGGATGAAGGTTGGAAATGGCACAGCATCTTAAGGAGGCTGGGGGGAAGGGGGAAGGCAAGCAAGGACCTAAGCTCAAGTCCAACATGAAAAATGATTACCACAGGAAGCCAGTATTTCAGATCTGTGTGATAAGCAAAGGCCACTATTGCCTTTCATCAGCACTTTCCTGTAAGTGGTCCAAGAACGAATTGTGTCTCCCTTCTATCACGAATGACTTACTAAAGACACAGTAAGAGTTCTGGTGGAACCAAAGAGCTGGGATATGTCTTTCATGGAAACTTCAGTAAGTCTGCATACAGGCAGGAAACAAAACTCCTTGCTGGGTGGTGGTGTCGGTGCTCACCTTTAATCCCAGCACTCGGGAGGCAGAGGCAGGGGAATCTCTGTGAGTTGGAGGCTAGCCTGGTCTACAGAGCAAGTTTCAGGACAGCCTCCAATGCTACAGAGAAACCCTGTCTCAAAAAACCAAAAAAAAGACAAAACAAAACAGATAAACCAAAAGCAAACAAACAAACACCCCAAAAACAAACAAAAAAAAACACACAACAACAAAAAAACAAAACTCCTTAAGCCCCCACCACTATCCCAGTCACAGCCAGCCCTGTGTTCCCAGGACAGGCCTGAGATGCGGTGGCAAGGCTGGGGATCATTTTGTTTCTTGGCACCTGCTATATGGCTGCCCACAGCCAGCAGTTCCTACACTAAAAGCCAGCCATTTCAACAAAGCAGGAATTTCCAACTCTTGTCTCTGAGACACATGAGTTCCAGGTGGGAAAGGCCTTGCAGGTCCTCTGATGTCATCACTCTCTGCAAGGGCTGACTCTCCCAAGAGGTTCCTTTAGTCTTCCCAGCTTCTTTAAATACCTCCCACAATCCTCGGGTCACTAACTATTGCCCTTCAGTCTTTAGGAACTTAGTTACCAAGATTTTTTGTCATATTGAGACAAGGTATTCCCTCCCACCCTGGCCTTTCCTAAATGCCTCAGTGCTAGATGATTTGCTGACTCATTTCTTTCGACCTTGTTTGTCCTTGGATGTCCACACCCTTTCAAGTGACCTGCCTGTATACTGTTCTCTCCCAAATTAAGCAGAGCCCTTTAAGGGCTGGAGTGTGCTTCAATCTCTGTTGACTTCTATCCAGGGACCAGACAGAGACTATGTGATGGGATGGTAACCTGGGCCCTGCCCCCCGGGAGCTGGCCAATCAATATGGGCTGACTAAAACAATGCACTAATTAGTTTTCCATTCTGATTATAGTGCACAGACAAGCCTTGAGGCTCTCTATTTCATTGACCCATCACTTGTCCTTCATTCTGTCTGCTCTCAAGCACAGTCTACCTCTCAGCCTCATAACTATATGCAGAGACATGAATGTTGCCCTAGAAACACCATCCCCTTCACAGTTCTTTATGTCTCTGAAACATTGAGAAGGTACTTCTTAGGAAGATGCAGCTATAGAGGAATATATGGACTGCACAGTGGAATCCCAAAATAGGATGCTCCTTGGTGTTCTCAGCTTTGACAAAGCCCAGACCCCCAGTTTCTTCATCTGTGAAGGAGAGGAAGAAGTATATTCCACAGTCTGCTATAAATATTTAGTAATACGATATGGTAAAGTCACTCAGATGAATAGCAGCTATTATATCTGCAAATGAGGACATTATCAACACCCAACCAGCTGCTGCCAACTGTGGCTATTTCAAATGTTTTCCTTCCAAAGGATTAGGAGTGTCCATGGGTAATGGACATAGAGAGATGGGAGCAAGGAATACCAGAGTAATGCCTTCAAGTGACTTTGGAATATGCTACAGCCACTTGTGGGGTCTGCTTTTCAGGTCTTGGTCTTAGACTAACCGACCCACATTCCCAAGAAAAGACACACAGATACTGTCTGGACTTAGCTGACTTTGACTATGGTGGGTGTACCAAGGAACAGATTTGGCCTCTCCAGGTCATGTCCCAGAGCTGCGCTTCTCTCAGGAACTAAGAGGCATTATTCACATTCTGTTCCCCTCCTCCAAGCCTTTGTTTCAGCCCTTGAGGAGCAGCTGTCTTGCTGCTCCTCTCCCAGCAGCTGAACCAAAGGCAGCTGAACAGGGGGTGAAGGGATATGGCCATTTCTGCTGCCCCTGACAGCAACCTTCAGGCTGAACAGCTGTCAGGGTGGCTTCTGGGTTAAAGATTTTTCTTCCTCAATCAAGTAATACTCTGCCTTGCCCCCTGAAGCCAATGTTCCTTATCTACCTAAGCCCACTGTCTTTCCCCTTACTAAAATCACCATCTCAAACATCACTAAAATATCCTAACAGAAAAAACTGACAGTGGAGTTCAGTCAGGAAAGCAATTAGCTCTTCAAGGTCTACTGATGGGAGGGAGTGAAGGTCTGGAGATACATTTCAGTGGTTAAGAGCACTGACTGCTCTTCCAGAGGACCCAGGTTTGATTCCCAGCACCCATGTGGTAGTTCACAACCATATGTAGCTCCAGTTACAGGGGATCTGATGCCTTTTTCTAGTTTCTAGGGTTAACAGGCACAAATGTGGTACACTGACATACTTCCAGGCAAAAATATCCATACCAACAAATTAACATAAAAGAAAAACGTATTAGGAAGTTCAGAATGTTTGTACCTGTGTGGGATTACTTGAACAACAAAAACTAAGAAGTTCAGCTTCAGTTCCACCATCAAAGCCAGGGAGGAATCACATTTTCCTGCCCTCATCACAATAGGCTAAGAGTAGGCTGCCCAGGTCTCAGGGTGAAAGCTGGGAAACCACCCCTCCACTCCCTCCTTCTTTCCAGAGATCAGAGCTGGTGTAGAATGCTCCATGAGTCTTGGCTTGTCCAGAATAATGAGGGTTCATGGAAAGCAGGACTTTTCAGTAATAAACCCTTCCGAGTTGGTCAACCTAACTTGTCCCCAAATTAGTCATGGGCCAGAAGTCCCCAGCTGTTCATCCTGCTCCAGAACTGACTGCCCATGGTAGCTGAAAATAAACAAGGTGGCCCAGAGAGGGTAAGAAGCTGAGCAGTGGGGTGGTCAAGCTGCTGTGAAAAGCCTTCTGAGATTGTCCTGCCTCATTGTCACCCCCAATGCTCTAAGCTTTCAACACCAGCCTCCACAGGAAGCCAGAGGAATGGGGAAAGGGAGTTCCCAGGATTCCTTTCAAATAGTTTACATTCTAGGATTCTGTTCCCACCTTCCTGAGTTTCAGAGAGGCTTGGGGCTTTCCTTTGTAAATAGAGTGCCTCAGAGCCGAACATCCTCAGGGTACAGAAGTCAGCAGGAGTCTGACCACCCTGTCCTCCAGGGATCAACGGATGTGTTACCTTGAAGACATCTCCAGTTTGCCTTGAGTACCACTGCAATGGCATCTTCTGATTCCTGCCCTAATTTCCAGAGTTGGATTCTTGCATAATTAATAGATGCAGCAAAGAAGAAACCACCTCATTCTCTGATAGCCTGAGAAGTCAAGTCCAGAGGCTAGGGGGTTGGGTAACCTGTAGACACTTGATCTTGGGGCTAAAGTAGACCTGTACATCAGAGGTATTGCTGCCCTTTGTACTAAGAGCTGCATTATTTCCAGGAACTCCATAGCCCAGAGAAAGCCATTTCCCTGTAGGACCATCTTGTTGAGATTCTGCTAATACACACACATTAGAAATGTTACCCTTGATCTAGCACAGTCTTTTCGAAGAGACTATACCCCCTACCATCCCAATCCAAGGATGCAATGCATCTCTCAACCCCACTTTTTAGACCAAAGGAAGTTGAATCTGGCATCTCACAGCTGTAGACCCAGAGGAGTCCTTGCGTATGCCTTTCGAGAGCCAGCTCCTGGGGCCAAGCCACTAGAGAGTTCCTGCTTGGAATGAAATCTGGAACAGTCTCTATGGTTAAGCATTCCCAAACCAGGCACACTAGTATGGAGACCATGGAGTCTTCATCCTAGGCCTGCCTGAGGATTAGGGAAGCTGGCTTTTCATGGAGACTAGACTACTTTGCCCAACTCTATCCAAACCCTGCTTCCAGAGAGCCAGAGAAGAGTGGCAGCCCAGCTGCCTGAGAGCCTTCTTGTCCCAGCTTCTGGGGAGCAGCTTTGCTGCTGAACAGGGCTGAAGAGCTGTAATTATCCAGACAGGATAAGAGCTATTTTGGGAAGAAGTCACTTGGCTGCCAAGGCTTTTGACTTCCTAAACTAAAACAAGATGCACAGAAAAGAGGGTGGGGCTGGAGAAAACCGAGAGGAGCTTGCTCAGTCATAGATGTCAAATCCTGAACCAAAGAAGACAGTCCCCCTTCCCAAAGGTATACATTTGTATTAAGCTATCTCCCTGTGGCTTTATTAGGAGGGTGTAAGCACCCTCTACTTACCCTCCTCCCGACTCCCCATCTCTTAAGCCCTTCCAAGACCATTCATTCAGACTGTTTGTTGTTGGAGTATTTGAGCACAGATGAGTACATATTGATATTTTTTCCCTGTCCATGTTTTATCTCCCCATTTGTGCAGTCAGGATCTCAAAGCAAAGAACTGGTGTGTGTGTGTGTGTGTGTGTGTGTGTGTGTGTGTGTGTGTGTGTGTGTTTACTAGTGCCTGGCAGAGTATCAAACACCTGATTAAAAAGCTGTCTATGGAATGAAGGAGCGGGCAGGACTGTAGGACTCAGAGGAAAGAGGGACTTACTGCTTTGCTTGGAGATAGTCTCTAAAAGTGGCTGCTCCCACCTACAGCTGAGTTCAGGCCTAAAGCTGGATAAGAACTCATAGCAGAGGGGGCAGTAACTGCATTCCTGGACACCTCCCCTTCAGCTGTTCTGTTATCTGAGCTCTTGCTGTCTCCACTCCTTTTCTATCTGAAGTCCTGTTCATAGGTCAGTCAGCCGTGGATGGGACTCACGGGAAGCCTTTGCTAGGCTTTGGGTGAGAGATAAATAATGGTCCAAGAAAGAACAGAGGCAGGAAGAGCTTTGACCATCTTATCAAACATGGACCAAGATGAGCACAAGTTCTTAAAGGAACAGTAGTAGTAAATGCACTGCAAATTCAGGACACTGCCAAATTTAGGACACAGAGCTGCCAAGCTGCCAAGAACAGAGCCCACTTCATGCTTCTCCAACTCAAAGATTCAGTGTATAACCCAGAAAGGCTACCCCTTTCTGAAGTGCCCTAGGCAAGAGGGCAAAGAGCCAGATGGGGAAAGACCCAGTCCATAGCTGCCCAGATTCCCACAGAGCACTGGGCAAAAGAGCTCTCTCTAGTCTCTCTTCAAAGCTGCAACTTTAGCTCATGTAACACTTTTGTATACATATCCCTGCGTGCAACACAGTGCCCTTTTGTGCAGTGAACAGCCTACCTTACCACATGCTGCACTTCTGTCTCCTTCCACATCCCCTTCCATCAGACATCAGAAGTAGGAGTTAGATAAGGGGTTGGGACACTGGTCTGAAAGTTACCTCCCAGAGGGATTCTTACCTCCTCATCTGTCATAACAAAGAAGTAGAAGCCAGGCATTTCCAGGGGGGCAGCAAATGGAATTCAGAAAGTGTCAACAAGAGGGGGAAAAGAGAGTGTTACTAAAGATGTCCAGTTGATATGGGCATAACCCAACCCAAGTCCCTTCCTAGGGCCCCAGATGTCCTGAACAACAGCAGCTATGTTTACTGAGTGTTCATGATGCTGAACACCATGATAAGGGCTTTTCATATAAAGCAGCCCACACTGGTCAGACCCAACAAATGGGAGGATTAGGATTGGAGTGCATTCATAGGACTCCCTCCTCTCGAGGAATGTCAACCAGAGCCCTGGCCTGTGTCCCGTTTATAGGCTAGGAGCTTATCATGCCATAATTCTTCCAGCAAGAATTCTCTGCTACCAAGACACACTCGCTCTTTGAGGTCTGACCCTCACACTCCCATGCCACCAGTGGCCAAGCATAAAAAGGAACAGAAGGACCTGAGAGGATGCCAATGACTGTAGAGGTGAATGCAAGCCCCAGTGGTGTGGAGAAGGGAAGGGTGAGCAGGCTGAGATCCTACCAGGGCAACAAGTGGAGGCTAGGCTCACAGAGAGCTCTGAACCCTTGACTAGTGGCACTATGGAATCAGGAACAGGCAAGACTTCAAAGCAGGTAGTTTGTTTTGGTGACTTTAAAACACATGATAGGTCGCTAGAGAGATACCTCAGAGGCTAAGAGCAGTGGCTGCCGCTCTTGCAGAGGAACCAGATTCAATTCCCAACACCCACATAGCAGCTCACAACTGTCTGTAACTCCTGTTCCAGAGGATCTGATGCCCTCTTCTGTCCTTCAGTGGCACAGAGCTACATGCAGACAAAAGACCCCATACACATCAAATGAATCTTTAAAGGTGTGATAGAAGCTGGGTGTGGTGGTACTCGCCTTTAGTCCTTGTACTTTGGAGGTAGGCAGAGCTCTATTCAAGGCCATCCTGGTCTACATAGCAAGGTCAAGGCCAGCCAAGGCTACATAACAAGATCTTGTCTCAAAAACAAACCAACAACAACAACAAAAACCCAACATAAGATTTACGTTTAAGGACCACAGGGTTTATGTTGTTCTCCTTCCAGGAAGTGAGTTCTCAGTGTTGAAAAAGGTTCACATTCCCAAAGGGATGACTCAGAACTGAGGGTCTAAACCCTACTCATTTACTTTCCTAAAGGACTTAGTGGTACAAAACAGGCATGGTGACCACCCTCTCACCCTCCCTTCCCACCACCCCCCAGCCCCCCAAGAAGGGGGAACACAGACCTTTCAGCCACCAGAGGATCCGGTTGTACATTTCCTCAGAAACATCTGAAAGTAACAGGAACTTCTTTTTCCTGCCTGTGGAATGTCACCCACCCCTTGGCCCTTTGAGACCCAGCCATGTGTGCCTGACCTCCTCTACTTTGAAATCAGGGTATTAACCTGATAACAGCCCCTAACAGCCCTCAGCCTGTCTCGGGTCTTTATTTACACTATGAGGAGTCTACTTCTGACCCTGCAATCTGCTCTCTACCTTCCATGGAAGAGCTAAGCTGCACTGCCTGTTGGAGGTAGTGCCCAACTCCAGATTTAACTGTTTGCATTGATGTCACTAGCCTGGAGCTCAGAGAAGCTGGCAGCCAAGGCACAGAGCACTGAGCTCAGAGATAAAAGCAGCTTGACACTAGCAGGAAGGCAGCCGTGGGGCCCAGAACGAAGAGGGGGTGCTTTCCTGCCAACCCCAATGTCTTATTGCACTGAATGTGGGCTGCACCTGGGCACTTTGCTCCATCACATACCCAGGAAGAAAGCATTGAACCCTTGAATGGGTTGTTTGCTGGTGCACTTCAGGGTCTTTGGCACTTCTGTCAATGGTACTAGATGCAGAGACTCTTTTGGTGAACACGGTGGGCTTACTTTTTCTCTCTGGAACACCAGGTCCTCACAGAAAGGGTTTGAGTCCATTTCAAAAAATGACTCTAAAGGGTCTAGGGGAGGAGGGGACGTAGGTTCAAAATCAAATATTGATGGCTGGTTTGGGGGCGTTTCAACTTTAGGATTCAGTAAGGCCCACCATGAGCAACCAGGGCCGTACCTAGGTAAGGACCTTGGGGGCAAAGGTCGAGGGGTCAACTCCAGTTCTGCATGGGTGGAGGGCTTCGGCGAGAGCTCTGAATACAGGGGAGATCTATAGTGTCCTTCAGGTGCTGCTCGAGCTGTCACACGATGAGGTGACTGTTGTATGGACTGTTTTCCTGGGGAGATGGTCACCTTGCGCCCACCCTCACGGTCTCTGGTTGGAGACCTCACAGTGGGCTCCATTTCTGATACTAAAGCCTTTGGGGGCGGCTTGTTCTCAGTATAGACTGAACGATCTGAACGCAAAGGAACTCGAGGTGCCCCATCTAAATCTCTAAGGACAGAAAGCTTGAGGCCTGGTGACACTTTCATGGTCTTTTGCTTAGGTTCTGAAAGAATTGAGCTGGGAGGACCAATTTCTGGTTCCTGGGTAGGGATCTTTCTAAGGACTGCCTGATGGTCACTAGTGACACGATTGCCATGCTCTGAGACATTTCTTGAAGATTTGACCTCGGCAGTCCTTCGGATGGGTTCTGTTTGTACAGCTTCATCCTTTAGGTAAGCTGAAATCCTACGGGGTACTCTAACCCCCTGGGGGTTCTGGACCTTGGAAGGTGGGTCCTCCTCCTTTTCACTTATAAAACACAAGTGACGGTATTTGGCATCAGAAGCCAAAGAGGAATGGTAGCCAGGGTCACGGCATGGCTTGTTCTCACATCTTCGTGTTGATTCTTCCCTCAGTGGACTGACATTCCGATGCCCTCCTGAGAGATGGTAAGTTTGTGTCTGGACTGACTGGTTCTTTCGATGAGGAGAGCGATGGCGGCTTGTCTCTGTTTTTGGTTGGGTCTCAGTTCCCCGAGGAGTGGACGTGGTAGAGAGACCAGGCCCTGACTGTGGGGACACAGATCGAGGACAGTCTGAACAGTGAGTGGTGAAATATGCAGCTTCAGCTTTTCTCTGGGAAGTAGGGCTCTGGGGGACAGGAGGACCCCGCTGGCTTGAGGAAATACATCCATGTCCCCGCTGAGAAGTGCAGGTAGTAACTTCAGTCCCTCTGTGTGATAAAACTGCTACCTTGGACCCATTTTTATTTGTCTTCAACACCTGAAAGACTGTGGCCTTCTGGGCAGATGCCATGTTTTATCAGTTGGCTTGTTTTCAGGACCTCAATTAAGCTTGAGTGTTTATCCTCATTGTTTTCAGGGCTGCTGTTCTTGGTCCCCCATGAAAATGGCTGCTGTTTGGAGTGTTTTAAATGGTTCTCTTTACAATCTGTCTGATGATGTCACAAAGGAGTGAGCTTTCTACTAAGCATCTTGTATTACAGTTACAATTCTTCATAGAAAATCACTACCCAGATGGAAACTGAATCTATCTGTGGACCTGACACTAAACCAAGTTCGTAAGAGAATCGGAACTTCCTTGTACATAGGGAAGGCTTTGGGATTCTCCTTATTCTCCCTGGCTTCTAGGCATTCTCAGGGACTCATCCAGAGAGGAAGTCAACCACTCAGGTCAGTCATTCTGTGCTAACTCACAGTTAACAAGGGACCTCCAATTTTGTTCAAAACTGCTACATCTGAATTAAAAAAAAAAATAGAGCTCTGGCCTTTTCCAAGTTTTATGAATGGTGTGGTTGACTCTAGGGTCAAAACCTAGGTTACTCAAATCATAAATCTCATATCATTGCAGGAGCATGTGGTATTGTATGTAAAGAGCTGAAATTAGCTTGGTTTCAATCATAAATGACTAGACCTGATTCTTACCTGAGTCTTAGTTTCAATCTGGAAACTACTGCCTGACTTATAAGTATCACACAATAATTTTAATGTCTCTTCTCCCTAGTAATCCTGTTAGCAATCAGCTAGATTCAAATAATCATGAGCGCGCTCGCGCACGCATGCACACACACATACACACACACACACACACACACACACACACACACACACACACACACCGACTCTTGCCTCCACCTCTCAAGGAGTGGGATTATAGGCATGTGCTACCATGCCCAGTTTATGCAATGTTAGGGATCATACAAGGCCTCCTATCTATATGTTAGGCAAGGTACCCACTAAGCTATATTCCAACTTTTTTAAAAATAGCTATGTGTGTGTTTAGGTGAGTGCTGGTACACCCAAAGCTGTTGTGTTGGTCCACTGTGAGCCACCTGATAGGAGTGCTGGAATGAGACTCAAGTCCTCTGCAAGGACAGGCCTCACACTCTCACCTTCTCAGGTTGTGAGAATTATAGGCAGGTACCCTGGCCTTCTCGCTTTCGCCTTTTTCTTTCCTCCTCCTCCTCTTTTTTGGAGAAAGGACTTCAGTGTAGCCCTAGCTGTCCTGGAACTAGCTCTATAGATCAGGCTGTCCCCAAACTCAGAGATCCGCCTGCCTCTTCCTCCCAAGTGCTGGGATTAAAGACATGCACCGCTACCTCCAAGCTCCTTCTCAAGTTTTCTTACTCAAAGGGTGACTTTCCCATTTCAATGACCATTGGGGATAAAAAAGAAATGCTTATCTTTCCTTTTGACATTCCTTTATCCCCTTTTGACAGAAATGACCACATGGAACCTTATACCACTGACTCTCAAAGATCAAGGTTCTTTTGTCTGAGACAGAATCTTACTGTGTTGAACAGGTGTCCTTTAATTTGTAATCCTCCTGCCTCAGCTTCCTGAATGCTGGGATTACAGATGCAAGGTCAAGACCTACCTTCATGTCTTTATGAACCACACTGACCATTTTCTTCTGTTAGTTTTTCTTCAAATGAGTTATGATAAAATTAATCAGGTTTATGGTTAATTTTAATGGCATTCTAATCTCTACAGGGACTTGAATTTTAAGTATTTTTAAACTCTAGTCCCCCAAATTAAGGAAGTTTGAAAGGAATTACAAAAAGTTGAAATTATGTAAAAGGATCACTTTTCTATTTTAAGAAGTATTTTCTGCATTTACTATATGTGAGTGTTATAAAGTTATGACTCAAACTAACAGAGTGCTGGGATTAAAGGTGTGTGCCACCACCACCCTATTTCATAATTTTTAAACCACTCTTTTACTATTGGACATTTGGGTTTATTTCCAATGGCTCAATGTTATGAACTATTCTGCAATAAACATCCTGTGTATAGTACATCATCTTTCTGTCTCCCCCTTAGAACACCAGTTCTTTCTTCATTTACTAGATCACTGATTTTATTTTATGAGTATTTTGCCTGTGTGTTATTTATGCACCATATTCCTCATGCCTCTCATGCCTGAAGAAGCCAAAGAAGGCATCTGACCCCTGGAACTGGGATTAGAGTGGTTTTAAACCGCCATGTGGGTGATGAGAACTGAGCCTGGGTCCTCTGCAAGATCAGCAAGTTCTCTTAACTGTTAGAGCCATTTATCCAGCCCCAGAACAACCGTTTTTCATCCTGAGTGCATATTTGAATCTCCTGAAGAGCTTTTAAAAAGCTCACACATAGTTTTAAGTAAATAAATCTACTAACTCTGGGGGTAAGACCTAAATATCAGTATTTGTATAGAGAGAGAGAGAGAGAGAGAGAGAGAGAGAGACAGACAGAGAGAGAGAGAGAGAGAGAGAGAGAGAGAGACAGACAGAGAGAGAGAGAGAGAGAGAGAGAGAGAGAGAGAGAGAGAGAGAGAGAGAGAGAGAGAGACAGACTTCAGATGGTTCTAATACAGACCCAGGGCAAAGGGGCTGCCAGGACCAGCAGCATAAGCAACACTGACAGCTTATTAGGCAAAAGCATGGATGCCATCACAGAATTTGTATTTTATTTTTATTTAGGGGTGTGTGTGTGTGTGTGTGTGTGTGTGTGTGTGTGTGTGTGTGTGTGTGTGTGTGTGTGTTAGTTACAGCATTTACTATGAATACCATTTGGCCATTTAACAGCTAGGTAAACTCCAGAACAGCAGAGACTCTGCTTGGTTCACCATTGCTTGAAGGCCTAGGGTAGTGAATTGCATATAAGAGTTATTAAAAAGATGTCGGACACTGGTGGTGCATACTTTTAATTCCAGCACTCGGGAGGCAGAAGAAGAAGGATCTCTGTGAGTACAAGACCAGCCTGATCTACAAAGTAAGTTCCAGGATAGACACCAAAGCATCAGAGAAACCCTGGCTAAGAAAAAAAAAGGGAAGATGAACATGTATTTTGGAAGTTAAAGTTTCTTGTTTGTGTGTGTGTGGGGGGGTGTTCTTAACTGTTGTCTTCTTGATGTTGTTGCTTGTTTTTCTCACGATGTAGCCCAGATTGGCCTCCAATTGATGGCAATCTACCTGCCCTGGCCTCCAAAGTGCTGAGATTATAATTCTGTGCCACCATGCCCATCTTAAATCAAGTAAATCTTCATATTTTTTGTTGTTGTTTTTGTTTGTTTGGTTTTTGAGACAGGGTTTCTCTGTGTAGCCTTGGCTGTCCTTGAATCACTCTGTAGACCAGGCTGGCTTCAAACTCACAGAGGTCCCTCTGTTTCTTCCTCCCAAGTGCTGGGATTAAAAGCATGTGCCACCACCGCCTGACTTGATTTTTTAAATGTAATGAGTTAAGTAGGAGAGTCAAGGATGGTTTCTGGATCTCTGGTTTGAGTGGAGAACAGAACACGAACACTACTGATTGGAAAGGGAGTGCTAAAAGCAAATGAGGCTTCAATATTATCAGTGAGATACTGGAAAGAACCCAAGAGGAGACATAGAATGTATGGGTAGGCACATGAGCTCAGATGAGAGGCCTGTTCCTAGACTCACAATACAAATCTGGAATTGTTAGAACATACACACTAACCTAGGTCACTGTCTTAGTTAATGTTCTGTTGCTTTAAAGAGACCAAGGCAACTTTGTTTTTTTGTGGGGGGTGGTGATGGAGGGGTGGGGAGTGGGGGGATGGGGGTGGGGAGGTGAAGGGGGAGGAGTGTGGGGGGGTGTTCCAGACAATGTTTCTCTGTATTGTTTTGAAGCCTGTCTTGGAACTCATTCTGTAGAGCAGGCTGATCTTGAGCTCACAGAGATCCACCTGCCTCTGTCTCCCCAATCCTGGGATTAATGGCATGAGCCACCATGCCCGGCCAAGGCAACATTTATCAGTTTGCTTACAATTTCAGAGGATTAGTCCGCAATCATGGCAGGAAGCAGACAGGCACAGCACTGAGAGCTTTACGGCATCCTTATCCACAGACAGGGAGGATGTTGGGGGAGATCTTGGCCTGGCAAGGGCTTTTGAAACCTCAAAGCCACCCTCAGTGACACACCTACTGCAACAAGACCACACCTCCTAGTCCTTGCAAACAACTGGGGACTGAGCATGCAAACACATGAGCCTATGGGGGCATTCCCATTCAAACCATCACAGTAATTTAGGAAGGGCACTCAGGAAAACTAGAGATGGAGGCTGAAGTGGGATAACCAAAGAGTCAGAGAAACCAAGAATATATTATCAATGAAACTGAGGAAATAGGCGGAGATAGCAATTAACAGTGGGGCAAAAGTGACCTGAGTAGTGTCTAAAGAATGAAAGTGGGAGTCAAATTCTAGCCTGCTGAGGAGTGATAGGGAGGTGAGGTGAGGTACCAAAGCTATCAAGTATAGTGTTTCAAGAGCCGTAATGAGAGAAGTCTGGCTGGAAGGGAGGTGGAGCCCAGGACATGCTGCTTTATGTAGTGATGAGGATTGAACCTGAGGCCTCACACATGTGAGGTAAGCCCTCTGCCACTTGTTTTGTTGTTAACATTTTTACTACTTGTGTTTGTTTGTTTGAGACAGGGTCTATTATTCTGTAGCTCCTAGCTGGCTTCAAACTCATTTTGTAAACTAGGCTGGCCTAGAACTCACAGAAATCTGCCTGCCTCTGCCTCTCAAGTGCTGAGATTAAAAGTGTGTGCCACCACTGCCTCGCCTCAGGGAATGGTTTTTTAAAGAAAAGAAAATCTACATGCCAATGCTTTTGGAAAGTAATAAATAAAGAAGAAACTTTGGGAACAGAAAGATGGCTCAGTGATTAAAACATTTGATGCTTAATTCTGGGGGTTATGATTTCCAAAACCTATGAGAATGGGAATGGCCTGTTTTATTTAGGTTTCTGTTGCTGTGAAGACACACCATGACCACTGTAGGCAGAGTTCTCCTGTTATGACTGCTATTGGCCAGTCAGATTGTTTATTGTACCAATTACAGCAAAAATCTTCAGTGGACAAAAGGATTATTCCATAGCATATACAGCAACTTTTTTTTTTTTTTTTTTTTTTTTTTTTGAGAGATAGGGTTTCTCTGTATTGTTTTATTTTGGAGCCTGTCCTGGAACTAGCTCTGTAGATCAGGATGGCCTCGAACTCACAGAGATCCCCCTGCCTCTGCCTCCCAAGTGCTGGGATTAAAGGCATGTGCCACCAACACCCGGCCACAGCAACTCTTATAAAGGAAAACATTTAATTATGGTGGCTCACTCACAGTTCAAATGTTCAGTCTATTATCATCACGGTGGGATATGGCAGTTTGTATACAGACATGGCACATCTTGGCTTGCAGGCAATAGGACATGGCCTGTAAGTTACAGTGAGCAAGGCTTGAGCAAAAGAGACCTCCACAGTGACACGTTTCCTCCAACAAGGCTACATATACTTCAACAGAGCTACATCTCCTGTGTGTGTGTGTGTGTGTGTGTATGTGTGTGTGTGTGTGTGTTTGTAAAAGAAAAAGTTAAAGTTGCTGAAAAGAAAATGCTATGTAAGAAGGAAAACTCTGAATGGACAGAGATGAGATTGTCCTGGGATAAGAAAGACATTCTTTTAGGATAAAAGAAAGTGGGAAGAATAAGTACATATAGAATTTATTGAACTGTAGCTCAAGAGAGACTGCATCTGTTCCTCTACAGAGATTGATGTGGTCATGTTGAGTTGTGGTGATGAGAAGCTGAGTTAATTTTCTCCAAAAGGCTGGTACTTTCTTTTTAAAACTAGATGTGACAGTAATTTGTTGAGTGTCAATGGGAAATGAGGGCTAAAGCTTGAACTGGCTGACAAGAGTGATAGAAGCAGCACCCTAAAGAACGGTAGGTATGGTAGAAGCAGAATGGTAGGGCTGCCATGTACATGAAAAGGGCTGATGTGCACAGGGTTTCTCTACATAGCCCTGGCTGTCCTGGAACTATGTAGACCAGGCTAGCCTCAAACTCACAGAGATCTGCCTGCCTTTGTCTCCCAAGTGCTGGGATTACAGGTGCGTGCCCAGCCAAATTACAATTCTTATCAGCAGGCATTACTGTAATCTTAATGATTATGAATTGATAAGCCACCACTTCTCATGTAGTATCTGTTAGTATCTTCATATTCTTACATATGATTGTGTCATCAGAGTAAGTTTTTGAGAGGAAAACTGTACCATAAATCTCTACTTCTTCACAGATCCTCACATGTAGTGTTGTTTGTAAACTTGGTTTTGTTTTGTTTTTATCACATTTGTTTATTCACTATGTGTGTGGAGAAAGGTCAGAGAACAAGCTCTCTTCATCTCCCGTGCAGGTCCTGGTGATCAAACTCAAATTGTCAGGCTCAATGACAAGTGCCTTTACACACTGAACCATCCTGCAGGCCCCTTATTGTTTGCTTCCTGTAGGAAGGGTCTCACACTATATCCCAGACCTTGAATCAAGACAAGCCTTCTGACTCAGCCTCCCAAGTGCTAGGATTGTAGGCATTTTGGGGCTACTACACACCCAGGTAAGTTATTTGTTTCCTCTGGTTACAACAGCAAGCAACTATTTGAAGGTAACCAAACAAATGTATACTTTTTATTTTATCTGTTCAGGGAAAATGTTCTGTAATCTAAATGTATGAATGTGGTCATCCACGATAGGAATTATTAGGTGTTCACAACAAAGACCTACCAAGACAAAATAAAATGCTAGTACTGTTCAACAATGCAATGCTTCCAAGAAAAGTTGCTATATACATGGACACAAATCCTCTAGATACACATCTGCATCTGGCTAATAACCATAGTTCTATTCTTCCAGTACACTGATGTGTGAGATGTACAACCCAGAATATGTGGAGATGATGTTGTTCACCTCGAAAAGTTCAAAAGTGACTAGGCTTTTGCTGCTATCTCCTAGTAAACTGATTTTAGCTAGAAGGGAAATACAACAATTTTCCCAACCCCCAAACTAAAGCCCACAAATAGATCTTACAAAACTGGGACCTAACTAGTATTAAAAGTAAACATTTTATTATATAACAAAGTTAGTTTCAAAAATTTACATCAATAAAATCAAAAGCTATTCTGAACACAATAAAATGGTTTTCATTATGGTCACCTTGCACTATTCAGAAACCTGATTCAAAACAAATGATTAACCATGCTATACATGATAGGGTCACATTATTGGGCCCACAGCAGCAGCAGAACAAAGTGTGAGTTACAGACTGGAACCACTGTCCTCGAGGCAACTGATGCAGACAAAAGAAGAAAGGAGGCCACAAGCCATAACACTTGAACTCAGGCTGGAACCACCTCCGATCCAGTTCCAATTACTCTGACAAGTCACTCTGATCCAGCACAATTATCCTGTGTACAGAGATTTTAAAGGACAAAAAGGGGAAGTTTTGAGTTTATACATACTTTGAAAAACTCTTGTACAGTGCTTGGGATCACATCCCAGGCCTCACACAAACCAGGCAAGCATTCTACCACTCAGCTCATATTCTAAGCCCAGTGTGTGCTTAGAACACACACACACGCACACACGCACACACACACACACACACACACACACACACACACACACAACACACATACCCTTTTCCTATTGAAATGAAGTCACAGAAAAGGAATTTTGTTTGTATAATCAAGGCAGATAGTGATCAACAACCTATCATGGAATTGCAAAATGACTACTAAGCAACTGACAGTACCATCATATTCCCTGTGTATGAAAACCTTCCTTGAGCAGACATCACTTATTTAAGCAAAGCTGGTATTAACTTCACCTTATACTTATGAATTATAGAGATATTAAATTATAAATTGAGCAATGTGGTATGAATTCAATCTGTCAATGGTATCAATGATATTTATTTAGAAATTGGTAAATATTTTAAGTCTGTTCATGCAACCTAAAAAGAACAAACTCTGACCTATAAACATGCTATCTCATTACCTGGAAGGTTCAGACCAGCCCAGTCGCTTCCAAAAACAGGGCTTTAGTTCATCTTGATAAAACACAAGAGGGAGAGAGAAAAAGAAAAAAAAACAGCCTGGTTACTTTCTAGGTCAAGGGCTGTCAGAATTCAGTATTCACATTAAAGACTCTCTAGTTTAGTGTGCTGTTTACTTATTTGTTCTACTCGATACAGATACAACTTTTCTGAAAACACAGTTAATGAGTCCTTCTTCTAATATCCTATAGCTCTCTGTGATAGCAATTCGTACTAGTGACACTAATTCAAAAGTCCTTGAATTACCTTTCCAAATTCCCTGAGTTATCTTCTCAGTGAATTCAATCTTGGCTAAATGTCCATATACTCTGGGCCCTATGCCAATCAGAGTTCTGGAGGAAATAAAATGTAAATATAGCTTGTACAGATAAAGATTTCTTAACAAAGTGGCTATATACAAAGGTATAATTAGAGTTAAGGGAACAAACAAAGATTGACAAGGCATCCATTGGCTGTGGGAAGCCTAAGTGGAAAGTACCTCAGCAGTGGGGATGGGGCAGCAGGATAGTTGCTGTGGGAACTGGAGTTACAAAGATAGGATACTTGTGGAGGGACACCATGGCTACCAGATGCGAGGTGTACATGTAGGTAGGAGAGGGAAATGATTAAATATTTTCTGCCCTCTGATCTTCTATCAGGGCCCTTGTAGTGATATCTTGCCTGAGAACCTGTGACAGTGGCCACGCCCTTTGGGTGTGGTTACAGGTGCAGTAGTGACCGTTAAAGGGGAGAGCCCCTTGGGTTGCAGAGAGTAGGGGAGAGGCAGGGTTTGTATCCTTCAAGCAGGGGCACCCAACAGTCGCTTATTGCTACCTGTGTAAGTCCAACCCCAATAAAACACCACTGATCATTTATACTGGGTCTGGTGAATTCATCATTTCCACGCCTTCAGGCCCTCATTGGCTAACAGAAAGCCAAGGAGATGCAGTCCATCAGGGTCTGCATCCTGAGGCACAAAACAGGGAGAGAAAAAGAATGAAAAGGGACCAGGGAAGGGATGTGAGGAAGACTAGATGACCTGAAAGGGTATACATCTAACTCCCTGAGTAAGATAAACATAGAAGGAGATCACTTGTAAAGGAGTTTTAGAATCCTGACACTCTATTAGAATACTTTCTGAAATAAGGTTAATCTATAACTTTTACATAACTTTTTAACTCCATTTAAATTCCGTAACATATTTCTTCAGTACCCACATGAGCTAAATTTAAAACTCATGTATTTTACTTTATGTATGTGCACACATGCATACGGAAGCTGGAGGACAACTTACTTCAATTAGATCTCTCCTTCCCTTATGTGTGTTCTGGGATCAAACTCAGGTCCCTCAGGCTTGGTGGCAAGACCCACTGAGCAATCTTGAAGCCCTTGGTTTTTGTTTTGTTTTTAGATAAGGTATCTCTGGCTGGCCTTGAAATCCGTGGGTGATCCTCCTGCTTCTACCTCCTGAGTGCTGTGGCAAGCATCACCACACTGAAATTTAAACTGCTTTTGAATATATTTAAATGCAAAACAGCTCTACAGACAATGAATAAATGGAGGCTGGCCCATGGCTTGTTTTAGAAATAGAACTGAAAAGCCAGGAGTTTGGCCTGTGCCTACCTACAATCCCAGCACTTGATAGGTAAGAGGACTGCTTTGCTGAGTGAGGCTAGAGTGAGAGGCTGTCTCAAAGAACTAAAGAACAGCTAGGTGGTGGTGGCACTCATCTTTAACCCTAGCACTCAGGAGGGAGGGACGGAGGCAGATGGATCAAGTCTGCTATACAGAGTGAGATCCAGTACAGAAACCCTGTCTCAGGGAAAAGAAAAAAAGCAGAACTAAAACTAAAGAAGAAAGAAAAAAAAAAAAACCCAAAATCTGATGTTACCGTTTTGTGATGAAGTTAGGATTAGCAATTCTCAGAAATGCTAGAACTGCAAGGAAAAGGACATTATCCCAGATTGGAAGATTGTGTATATAGCAACCGGGAAAAATTTCTTAAAACTCAGATGGGCTGGGTGGTGGTGGCACATGCCTTTAAACTCAGAACTCAGGAGGCCGAGGCAAGCAGATCTCTGTGAGTTCAAGGCAAGCCTGGTCTACATAGTGAGTTCCAAGCCAGCCAGGGCTACACACAGAAAACCTGTCTCAAAAAAAAAAAAAGAAAGAAAGAAAGAAAGAAAGAAAGAAAGAAAGAAAGAAAGAAAGAAAGAGAGAAAAGAAAAAAACTTCACTGTCTTCACTGGGTCACCAAAGCCCAAGGACCGCAGACTATGTAATTAGCATTCATCCATACCTTCTTCCAAAGCCCCTAAAAAGCTGTCTGACTTCCTTCTCTCTGGCTTGATGCTTTCTTTCTTTTTTCTCTTCTGTTCAACAGCCTCTTGATCTTTGTTTTTTTTCTCCCTATAATAACAATGATTTGAGAAATTAAACACATACATAACAGTCAGGGGAACAAGACTATGCTCCAAAGAAAACAGAGTACTTAGTACTGGTGGGGTGTTCCTACAGGATCAAGTGTCAGTATACCTATTTATGTATTTTAGCTTTTTATTTATCTTTAATATTTACTTATTTATTTAATTTATTTATTTATAGTTATTTATAGACAGGGTTCCCTGTATAGTCCTAACTGGCCTGGAACTCATTAAGTAGTAAACCAGGCTAGCCTTGAACTCAGCAATCTGCATGCCTGTCTCCAAAGTGCTGGAATTAAAGGCATGTGTCACCATGCCAACAAGGCTAGTTTAAGTGCACATTAACTCACTTCATTTTCATACTATATGAAGTAGTTCCTGCTACCCTTCTACACTGAATGATGTGAAAACCAAGGCATAGGAAATGACATACTAGAGTTGAGCTCTAACCCAAAAAGCCTATGTAATCAGATTCTACTTTCAACAATTAAACATACACAGCTAGCCTCAAAGTAGAGAAAAAGAGTATTTTCCTTATATTATAATCAACATTCTTCTTGGAATGATGTATCACCTTGCCTTCTTTTCCCTCAAGCATCTCACATCTTAAAGCCACATTCTCCTTAAGAGCAGAACAGCTCTAGGGTGTGGAAGAAGATAGCTAAAGTAAAAGGGGCTTTTTCTCTTTTAACCTTCACTGACATTCAGATAGATGTTTATCTTCTACTTCTGTCCAAACACCCAAGAACATAGGTGCATGCAGTTCACCTGGGCAGCAGCAGACACTGTTGAAATGGAAAGGCTATTTCCTCTCTGTAATGATTATGATCATTAGAAAGTTCCTCCTTCACTAGTAAAAAATCTGTTACTTTGCAACATCTAGTCACCAACTCCATCCTTTGGGACAGAAGACTGTAAGTAGATGCTCTTCACTTTACAGTATTTCAGGCATTTGAAGGAAGCTATCAAACTCTCCACTTATTTGTTTTTTTTTAGGCTGAGTCTCCCTGGATCCTCAGATATACTCATATGACCTGGATTCCAGACCTGTGACTATTCTGTGCCCTCCCTGTGAATTGCTAACATCCACTAGAAATGTATTCTAGGAGTCCTCTAACATTCATTACCTGTGATGTACTTCCTTGATCTGAACAGTTCATTTCTATGTAACTTGCATTAACACTATGTGGACCCTTTCAGAAACTAAGTACTGGATATATGGACTTTCTGCTCTCAACATAATTACAGCAAACAGAGTTTCCAAAAAAAAAAAAATCCAGTTAGGCCTTCTTTCCTACATTGTATACTGTTGCATATAAAACTTGCCAATTTTTTAACCTTATCGTTTTTGTTATTATACTTTTATTTGAGACATTGTAGCCCTATGTCCCTAGGCTACCTTGAATTTCTGGGTTCAAACAGTTAATTGCTCCTCTTAAGACTTCTGAATAGTTCAAACTACAGGTTCATGCAACAGTCATACCTAGCTTTGTCTTTATCTTGTAGACTAGCTAAGATTTCCACTTGTCAAAATAATTTTCGATTTTAAGTCTATCACTCATCACATTAGCATTCACTTCTAGATTTGTGTTATCTGAAAATTGGATATATATGACTTTCTGATTTAACTCAAGTGACTGTTGAAAATGCTGAAGGTGATGGAGCTAAATCCAATCGTTAAGAGGTCTAGCTGCTATCAGTCTCCTAACTGGTGTCTTGGAGAGTAGGTGGTTGGAGGAAGAGAGGCAGGTGAGAAAGTACAGATAAACGGAGTCAGGGCTGGTTGATAAACAGCCATGCAATACCGTCACCAGACATTCATTCTCCAACAAGGCGAAAGCCTAGCTACTTCCTGAAGAAAAAAAAAATAAAGACAGGAACTGGGAGCCTAGGATTCTATGCCCTAGACACATAACACCTTGTATGTTCTTTTCCCTGTGAAACATAAGAAAATTATTCCTTAATGGGTAAAGATAACCTTGTAGAGCCCTTGGAGGGGTCCAGCAGTGCCATGTTCTCCTCAGGTGACTGCAGCAATCTTTCCAGGTCCTCATCAAGAGAAGAATGAGCTCTGTCCAGGGGCAAGTAAAGATAATGGTGACAAGAGTCTCTTTCCCTAATAGCATATCACTGCACAGTGAAAGGGTCCTTAAAACTGGTATTTTCACAAGAGTTGAAAGAATGTTCCCAGATGTCACTTCTATTTAACTTATATGTACACTAAAATAGTCCTTTAGCTTCTGGACAAAACCCTGGAACCCAGGAGATCACTCTCTCCAATGCCAACTGTCTCAATTAAGGGTTATTATATTCAGTTTCTATATGATATTATAATTGTACATGCTTTCAAAGTGTTTTTTTCTGAACTACTTCTGAGGCTAGAAGATAAAAGGTATTTTTAGAAGGCCTAAAATGCACACTTTCCAATTGAAAATAGATCTTCCTTTCTACAGTAGTGTCTAGGACTAACCAGTCACATGGCACTGAGACACCTGAGCTTTGTGGGAGACCTGCTTGTGGGCAGCACTGCCAACCCTTTTGAAAAATTAAGGTAAAGGGGTTTCAGGGTAAAAATACTTGTCAAATAAGCATGAAGCAGAACCCACACAAAAGCCGGTCCAACTGTAATCCCAGAATTCAGAGGGCAGAGACAGGGTCCCCATGTCAAGCTGGCTAGCTAGACTAGCCAAATTAGTAAGTTCCAGGGATGATAGCTCAGTGGGTGAAGTGTTTGCCTGATGAATGAGTTAGATTCCCGTCACTCAAGTGGTGGCAGGAAAGAACCAACTCCTGCAAGTCGTTTCTCTTATATATTCACATGTGTGCTATGGCCATGCCACCTCCCAACATAAACAAACAAACAAATGTCCAAAAAAGGCAAGAAATAATAGTAACTTTTTTGAGACAGGGTCTCAGGCTGGCTTTGAACTTGCTATGCATCTAAAGCTGGTTGTGAACTTCTGATCTTCCTACTTCTACTTCTAAGTGCTAGGGTTATAGTATGTATCCCTAGGCATGCTGGGGATCAAACAGAAAGCCTTGGCAGGGTGTGGTGGTACACACCTTTAATCTCAGCACTCAGGAGGCAGAGGCAGGTCAATCTCTGAGTTCTAGGTCAGCCTGGTCTACAGAGTTGAGTTCTAGGCCAGTTAAAGCTACACAGAGAAACTCTGTCTCGAAAAACAAAAACAAAAACCAAATAGAAAGCCTCATATGTTCCAGGTAAGCACTCTACCAACTGAGCCACATCCCCAGTCCCAGTAGCTAAATTGGTGATGAGTTATAAAGAACTTTACACTTGTATAGTCAAATGTATGAAGTCCAGGCTGGCTTTCAACTTTGGTCTTCCTGCTGGAAATACAAAAGCATGCCACCACACCCAGCACTAACTTAACCTAAGGTAATTCATCCTTTCCTCTGAATAGTTCACATAGCTTTTGCTCAAAGTCCTTTGAGAACATGGACGGAATAGTTACAATACCCATGACAGATTAAAGATTCTCAGGGCTGGTGAGATGACTCAAAGGATGACCACTTGCTGCATAAGCCTGACAGCCTTAGTCTGCAGAACCCATACAAAAGTAGCAGACAAGCTCCCCAAAGCTGTCCTATGACCTCCACATGATGCTCCCAGACACACACACACACACACACACACACACACACACACACACACACACACACACACACACCAGGAAATTATGAAAAACAAGATTTAATAAATAAAAATGTTTTCCAAAATGTTTATTGGACAAGAAAAAAAAAATCTCCTTTTGCCCCTTTTGTTTTTTGTATCCTCTTCTAAAAATTAAAAAAAAAAAAACTTTCTTGGCTCTTTTTTAATGGAAAGTTTATTGGGGAAGGTAGGGAAATGGAGGAAGGGAGGAAGCAGAGAGGCGATAAACAGAGAGAGGAGAGGCCTGTCTTGGCTCTTAAGACTCATCTACTTCTGTGATTCTGTTTTAAACTTTTCTTGTCCTTCCTTAAAAAGGGAAACTTCTGGGAAAGAACTTACTTCCCAACTAAAAGGGGGCAGATGCCAGTAACATATTCCTTTGTCTTACCTTCTTTTCACCTTTGCCTGTTGTATGTACAACACCCATCTTGACACCATGAGACAGGTTTTGGGGGAAAGGCAGAAAAAATAAAGCCAGAGCAAAGGCCAACTGTCAGTGCTCATAAAGAATGCAGCACCCCATCTTGGCACAAGGACAGAGAGTTCAAAACTGTCCTCAGCAAGTCATAAGACCTAAGGTCAAAGGTGTGGCTACAGTAGGATGTTTGGCTATCTTATTCTAAATAACAGACCTGAATCTGAGGTGTGACTACTCCTGATCCTCAAGGCTAGGGAACACAAAGTTGAAGCTAAGGTGTAGTTACTGAACCCTTAGAATAAGTGAGAAGAAAAGTCTATTTGTTCCATTTTCATGATACTATGATCCCCCTTTTGGATAAGGTATATGAGTGGTGAAAAAAAAAACTCATGGCATTTCAGTATTGGCTGATCTTCCCTCCTGACCTTTATTCTGTCTCTCTGTCTTTTCTTTATTGTCTATAGCTAACCTTTCCCTCATCGGCACTCCCACACTCGGGTACAGACCCGGGGCCACTCAGCTGGTTCCGACTGCAGCCCCACAAAGACAGCTCCCAACAGCCAACATGTCACAGGACCACAGGCAACAGAACAAAAAAAAAA
This sequence comes from Cricetiscus sungorus, assembly GCA_030556225.1. NCBI lineage: Eukaryota > Metazoa > Chordata > Mammalia > Rodentia > Cricetidae > Cricetiscus > Cricetiscus sungorus. Next base: position 64,500,613 of record JANBXA010000069.1, on the reverse strand, counting down.
AAAAAAAAAAAAAAAGGAAAATCAGTCTGTCTCTGACTCTGGTATGACAGCAGCAGTGTCTGCTACCACCATGGCAGTGGGGCCATTCTTATTCAAACCAGCAGTTTAGAGCATTTGTTGCTCTCCCAGAGGACCTGGGTTTGAGTCCCACCACCCACATGGTGGCTTACAACCATCTGTTAATTCTAGTTCCAGGAGATCCAATACTTAAAATTTTTTTTTTTGAGACATGGTTTCTCTGTGTAGCTTTGGATGTTGTCCTGGAACTAGTTCTGTAGACCAGGCCGACCTTGAACTCACAAGAGACCTGCCTGCCTCTGCCTCCCAAGTGCTGGAATTAAAGGCGAATGCCACCAACACCCAACCCAATACCCCTTTAACTCTGCAGGCCTTAGGCATGCATGTAGTACACACACATATACTCATAACACTGTGTGTGTGTGTGTCTGTGTGTGTATAACAAAAGAAACAACTCTTTAAAAACCTTTTCAATTACCTCTATTGGTTGCTGAGGTTTTTTGTGTCCCTTTAGGCTTGTGTCCAAGTGTATATGACTCATCTCTCCCTGTCCTGACCCTGAATGGTACTTCAAAGAAAGGGAGCAAGCTCAAGTAGACACCTTACAACACATATAAAGAGTGCTTCTGGTCAGGACCAAATGCAGGGCCCTTGAGATCGAAATGAACACCAAATTTTTCTCTTAGTAGCCAGAAAGAACTAAAGGTTTCTTCTAATACCTTTGAATAAAATCTTCTGAAAGAAGCTTTACAAAATGAAATTTTAGAAAACTAGTCCTGGTGGTGGTGGTACACACTTTTAATCCCAGCACTTGGGAAGCAGAGGCAAGCAGATCTCTTGGTTCAAGGAACATAACAAGTTCCTGGACAGCCATGAGGGAGTTCCTGGACAGCCAGGACTACACAGAGCAACCTTGTCTTGAAAAACCAAACCAAAAAATTGTATTTATTTTAAAATATTTATTTTATGTATATGAACGTTTTGCCTGAATATATGCCTGCGTACCATGTGTATGCAGTGTCCACGGAGGTCTGAAGAGGATAACAGATGCCCTGGTACTTTTGGAAGCTACCACATCTATGCTGGGAATTGAACCTAGATCCTCTACAACATCAACAAAAGTTCTAAACTAATGAGCCATCTCTCCAGCCCCTATAATAAGCATTTCTACTAAGAAGATATACAAAGAGCTTAAAGAAGTCCAATATAAGTATTCATTAAGGAAATGAAAATCAAATGCGGCATCACTTCATACTATAGCATGGCCAGTGTTAGAGAGAGATAGTAAGTGGCGAAGACAAGAAGAAACTGGAGACTGCAGATGGGAACATTCTATGTTGCACTTATTATGGAAATAAGCATGATGGTGACTTAAAAAATTAAAGATAGGTTTATCATATGATCTAGAAATATAATTTCTGAGTATATATCAAAATAATTGGAAGCAAGGGGCTAGAAAGACTGGTCAGGAGTTAAGAGCACTTAACCGCTCTTTGAGAGAACCTGAGTTCAGTTCTCAGAACCCATATGGTAACTCACAACTGCCTGTAATTCCAGTTCCAGATGACACAATTCCCTCTCTGACTTCTTCAGACACCTGACTGCATGTGATTTACATCACTGACACATATACATACATACATACATACATACATACATACATACATACATACATACATACGTGTGTGTGCGCGCACACACACACATACATACACACACAAAAATAATAAATCTTTAAAAAAAATGAAAGCAGGACCTCAAAACCAGCCTAGAGTTCCATCAACAGATGAACTTGGAGAAAAAGGTAAAACCAGTTGTGATGGAACAAGCCTATAGTCCAACACTCCAGAGGCCAAGGCAGGAGGCCTGCCTGCCATGAGTTCAAATCCATCTTGGGCAACAATGTCAGATCTTATCTTAAACAAAAGAAGTGATAAGTATACATTCCATAAAGAGAGATGGCTTAGCAGGTAAAGATGTCTGCCAATCAAGCCTGACTGGCTGAGTTTAATCCCTAGGATCCACATGGTAGAAGGAGAGGACCAACACCCAAAGTTTTCCTCTGACCATCCTATGAACACCATGATAAACACACAAAATAATTTTTAAAAGAATGAAATTATGACATTTGCAAAAAAGTGAATAGAACCTGTTACAAAAACAGAAGAGGGACTATAAGGAAAGTACGCCTTAAGAGGTGGTGGTTTGAAAACAAGAAAGGACAATGGAATGTATGGGTCATGAAAGTGGAGGGGGGACTATAAGGGAAATGGGAAAGGACCAGCAAATGTGGGGAAGACAATAAAGGAAGGCAGTGGGGGGGTGCAAATGAGAACAAAATGTAATGAGTGGTTGGAAAGACAGACAGACAGACAGACACACACTCTCTCTCTCTCTCTCTCTCTCTCTCTCTCTCTCTCTCTCTCTCTCTCTCTCTCTCTCTCTCTCTCTTTCTCCAGAGACAGAGCCAGGTGGATCTCTGTGATCTGGTTTGGTCTACATAGTGAGTTCCAGGACAACCAGAGCTACATACTGAGATCCTGTCTCAAAAAACTGTTTCAAAAACTTTTAAGTGAACCATCATGGATAGCATCTACATAATTAACTAGATAGTTAACATTGAGGAGAGACATGCTCTTCAGTGGTATAGCCACCAATGAAGTGCTTGTGTTCCTATAAATAACCCCTTAACCATGCTCCTAAAAGAAACCCTAATGAAACTCATTAGGTCATGCACCTTCCAAAAAGGACATGAGAATTAAATTCAGGAGAGCATGCAAGGGACAAAAGAGGGTAAGGCAAAGTGAACTTGATAAAAATATCATCATGAAACTTATTATTATATATATAATACATGCCAATACAAAAATCCTAGTAATGAAACAAGAATAAAAAGATTGTTCTGTTCCTTATTATTTGTTAACATACTAAAAACTAATATATACAATTTTAAAATTTATTAAAATTTATTTATTTATTACCTCTCTGTGTCTTCCAGATCCTGAATTTCTTTGGTAGAAAGAAAACTGCTATCTTTACTACTGTTGGTTTCTTGTTCTTCCAAATGCTTTTTATCTAAAGTAGTTGAGAGAGCTAACTTTATTAAAATGAAAAATAATTGAGAGCATGCTTTAAAATGAACTGGAAAGTAAGGCCACCAGTAGTTTTCTGAGTATACAATACATCAGCTCCCTTTCCCATGACAGCAGAGGCCATATGGCAGTCTGTAGGGCACCAGCGTTCACAGCAGCTGCTTCTGGGGTCTTGGGAGATGTATGGTGCCAGGTGAAGCTACAGGAAACCTAGCCAGTGCCAAGTTCAGAGAACTAGATAAAGCAAAGGAAAGGATGCACAAAAAGAGGAGGTGAGCAACCCTAAAAATAAACCACACAACTGTACTTTAGGGCACTCTTCCCTTTCTTGCTCCTTAGATGTTCCTAGTGTAGAACTTCATGGAAGGAATTTGTGTGGGATAAGGATGTACTCTCTAATATAAGCCAAGAATTTTACAAATATTGTCTCCTTTCATCTGGCCAGCAGACTTATGAAAAGAAGAGAACTAACATTTGCTAAATATGTACCAGGCACCGTTCCCATTTCACATACAGCATAGGTGATGTTCAGAAATTAAGCAGTTTGTAAGACAAAATTAACTGGAAGAATTGAAATTAAATGGAGTCACAATCTTCCACATACACCACTATGCTATTAAGGACAGCATTACATAAAACCTTATGAAAAGACCTGGTCATTGGCTTACCATTTTCAGTGGCACTCAGATCATGTGCTGTGTTCTCATGTGACACCATGGGTAAAACCTGCTGCTGCTTCAGATGCTCTGTCACAGTACAAAAGCAAAAGGCAACTTATTCCACCTTTCCACATCACACAATCTTCTAGGACAGTGGCTCTCAAAGGGCAGTCCTCAAACATGTGTTATTGCTATAACCTAAACCTACAAAATCTCAAACTCTTGCAGTTTAACTCACTCATATTTACAAGTGATTCTGATGCCTGGTAAAGTTTAAAACCACTACTTTAATAAATTGAGTTCAAAATGAATTCTTCAAGTATGAAGTAACATCTGGTGAAGGGTTTTTAAGGATTGGTGGCAGGTGTGGTGGCACAAGCAGCAGGACTTCTCTACAGTCCGGACTGCACAACAGGTTCCAGACTATTCAGGACTGTATAACTAGACTCTGTCTCAAAACAAAACAAAAATTAGGAGGGCATGTGATATACAGTTATAACTCCAGGACTTTGAGGGTACAGGCAGGAACCTGTCAAGGCCAGTCTTGGCTACATATGTAAAGAGTTCAAGGCTAGATTTTATTACATGAAACTTTGTCTCAAACAGTAATAACAACAACAAAAACCCCAAGCAAGCAAGCAAGCAAGCAAGCAAGCAAGCAAGCAAACAGCAAGATGGTTAGGTGGGTTAAGGTACTTGCCTCCATGCATGGTGATTTGAATTTGATTTCTAGGCCCCGTAGAGTTGAAGGTGAGAAACAACTTCTGTTAAGTTGTCCTCTGACCTCCACAAAAGCTCCATGGCATTGTATGTCTATGTACACACACTCACACATGCACGCACACACCAAACAAAATGTGTAAAAATGTTTAAAAAAAAAGAAAGAAAGAAAATAGGCAGGGAGTGGTAGTGTACATCTTTAATTTCAGCTCTTGAGAGGTAAAGCAGACACATTTCTGTGAGTTCCAGGCCATCCAGAGATATATGTAGACAGAAACAACAAAGATGATGATAATGATGAAGAAAGTTAACACAAAGGCAGGAATCAAATATTTATATTAATATTAATTCAGAATTATTCACAATCTTAAGTACAGCCTTGTGCAATTGACTATACTATTTTTACTTCTGTGTTTCAGACAAGAAACAATAGTTCTGAGACCAAATTGAGGAGGAGCCTAAGAACACAACAATTGGCATGGGGAAAGTGCAGAGAGGGTTCAGATTAAGGAACTTTCATAAATCAAAAATCAAAAAAGATAAGTAGGAGAATTGAGATTGAATCCAGGTAGTCTTAGCTTTAAAGTTTATACTCTTTTTCTGAGGAGGAGGAGCTGTGTCTAGGCAGTGTTCTGCCCCCTTCCTACTGCTACCTGACAGCTCTTGAGCATCAAGAAAACCTGTGAGATGACGTCAATCAGATTTCTGCCCTCATTAATCCCTTGTTGCTCTTAAATGATTGCCTATATCCTAGAGTTCTAAAAGACCTTTCCCTTTAAGGTTCCTTTCAGGGCCTAGACCTCTGGATGTGAACCCTCCAAAAAAGCAGGGGACAGATCCTATTTCCTAGAAGTCTTTTCAGAAAAAACAACAGTGATGATAATACAATTATCCACGTCCATTACATCAAAGGATAGATGTTGAAGGTTATGCTAAAGAGCCCACAGAATGTCTGTGCCTAGATTCAGAACAGTCCTAACTCCTTAAGATTCTCAAACCACAGAGATACTGAAAACAAACTGGTGCCACTTTGAGAACTTCTCTGTAGGCCCTATACCAAGAACTGAACCATCACAAACATGAAGAGAGGAGCACTCTAAAGATAAGGCTGCTCAAACAGACCATTGGAGAAGCAGACTTGCCTGCTCCCAAGGTCTCTATAAAAATTTCCTATTGCTTTAAACATCAGCCCAGCTGTAAATAAAATTAAGTTGCCATTTTTCTGTAGCTATCCAAAAGGGAAAAATTCTAGCCTCTTCAAGTTTTTCTCTTAATGACTTCTGGGCAATTACAAGAGGGATTTGTTTATTTATTTATTTATTTATTTATTTATTTATTTATCTACAACCCAATACATTTAATACTTCCTCTATTAACAAAATTGAAAGTAAATATGTTTTGGCCTGAGCAGCCAGACTACAGGTGTCTAAGAATATCTAGTTTGGGTTCAAAGGGAGATTAAAGATTCCTTTAGTCATCTAGACATGGGGGTACACTTGGGAGACTGAGGCAGAAAGAAAATATTAAGGGCAGCCCGGTTATGAAGTGAACTCGAGAGCAGGTTGAGCTGGTCCCCCATCAAGACCCTATCTCAAAAAGTGTAAACAAAATTAAACAAAAACCTTACAAAAGTTAGTTTACCATCAACAACATCTGAATGTAGTGATATCTTGTTTAACCTCTCACACACAAATAAAGCTTGCCTGAAGATAAGAGGGCATAGCTAGCCACTAGTAACCATAGAGGTCTGGATCTGTAGAGATAGACAGTTAGCAAGGTAGGGCTTGCTCCTTCATCTCTCTGATCTTTCAGCATTTTCCTCTATAACTGACTCTAGGCTTTAATTATTAAGACCAATTAGAACTTGTGCTACATCTGAATGTTGTTACTTTACCTTAGACTATTTCTCATAAACCCTTTAGAAACTTAACAAAATAAATGGGCTAATTATCTTGGCCACACTGTGGCCTATTTGATTAAAAAAAATGTCCCTTCCTGAACCACACTTTTATACTTTTTTTGTACTTTTGCTGATACCTAAGAAAAAGAAACCATATTGTGGTTAGTGACCATAACCAACAGGGGCCAAGGAGTATATTTTGTATTGAATACCTCTTACCAATTTCATCAAGAAGCTCCTGAGCTGGTGGTGGAAGCTCATCAATAAGATGCTGAGAGGTGGCTTCCACTAGTTCTTAAAAAAGATAAAGGGGAAAATGACTTAACACCCTCCTAGACCCAAATTGTAATTTTCTAGGCTTTCCGTGGACTTAGGCTTTCTCAATGATGAAATAAACTAAGGTATATGAGAGCATCTCTCAAGGCCTCCTTCATATATGGATGGCCTTACTCTCTACTTTCATCCCATTTACTCCACTCTTTGCCCTTTTTCTAAGGACAAATTTTTACTAAGAGGCTTGAGGATGATCTGGAGCAGGTTGTAGGAGAACATAGAGGCTCTGGATAAACCAAAATGAACAAAAACACAAAGCAAAAGGCCTTTCTCTGTAGATCATCAGGCCACCATGAGATGTTGGAGCAACCATACTTTGGGCCTTTTTCCAAGTGCTAAAATTATATATAGCAAGCCCTTCAATATAATATATAAATATAATATATAAATTTTCTCTTCCCTGGAGAGAAATTCCAAGAGCTATAGCAAAGGAAGGCCTTAGATATTAAAATTACTGCAACAAAAGCAATATGCCCTAGAAGTTTCTAGCATTCTTGTCTGATATGAAAACTGTCTTCCAAGAAATCTATCCTAAGGAAATGGCAGAGGTTTAGATTAAGACTTATGTACAAAGGGTAAAACTTGAAAAAACAATAGAAATTTTCAAATAAGATAATGGTTAAGCCACATGTTCAGAGTCTATTATTATGTAGCTACTATGTTTTTATGAATAATTCTTAGTAACAAGAGGAAGTGCTCAAAATACAATTAGCCTTTGTTATATATAAGGAAGTATTTCTAGAATCACTCAGCCTGGCAATACCAAAATCCATGGGTGCTCAAGTTCCTTATATGAAGTAGCATAGTATTTGATTGCTTATAACATCTAATATAATGTAAGTGCTATGCAAATCACTGATATATTACACTCTTTAGGTAGAGAAGAAAGATGAGAAAAGGCAGGTATACATGTTCAATATAGTAGATGCAATCTTTTTACAAAACTTTTTATCTGCCACCTGTTGAATCCATGGATACAGATATGCAAGGAGAAACACAGTCTAGAAATTATATATGGCATGTTTACAAAAACTAAAATATTTTTATATATTTCTAAAACTATAAAACAGATAATGCACCAAAACTGTATACCACAGCAAGCTGTGATGATTATTTGATCATTTTGTTCTTTAAACTTTTCTATTTTTGCTTTTCTAATCAGAGAAAAATATTTTTTGTTTAAACCAAATGTTACATCAAAGATTGATGAACATTAACCTAAGCCGCCTTCTTTTTTTTTTTTTTTTTCCCGAGACAGGGTTTCTCTGTGGCTTTGGAGGCTGTCCTGGAACTAGCTCTTGTAGACCAGGCTGGTCTCGAACTCACAGAGATCTGCCTGCCTCTGCCTCCCAAGTGCTGCTGGGATTAAAGGCATGCACCACCTCCACCCAGCCTAACCTAAGCCTTCTTAAACTGGCGTACTCTCATGAACTTCTCTGATATTAAATACAGGGTACCTCTGGGTAGGCTCTTCCTCTGGGTAGCGTTGGCTGATGTCACAGATGCTGTAGAAATGTTAGAAGAACCAACCCCACTGTATGCAGACCATTTTTTCTATAAGAAAATGTGTTATGAGACATAAACCATGGTAAGCATTATGTGCATTGAGGACACATGTAGCTCAATCATTTCTACTTGTTGTTAAGTCACAAATTTAACAAGTACCTTTCTTGGAAACTTTCTCAACTCTGTCTCTCTGCTGAGCACTTGGTAATCACATTGGGCCTGTCTCCTTACTAAGTCACTGGTAACTTTAAGATAGGGCCTGTGTCTTTCTTATTCAGGCTTGGATATGGTGCCTGGCACTTAGAATTTGCCCTATTAACAGTTCACTGAGTGAAAGCATAAGATACCTTGTTATTTCCTCTTTTCTGAGTTCAACTTTTGTGAGCCAAATATCAAAAACATTTGCTATCATTTTTCATTGAATAACAAGAAAATAACTAGTCTGTTCATAAGAGCATGGTTAGTTAGTTTTAGTTGTCAACTTAACACACTTAGCAAGAGGGAATGTCACTTCAAGAAATTGCTGCCATCAGATTTGCCTCTATGCATGTCTGAGGCATTTTCTTAATTGCTAATTGATGTAGGAAGCCTTGACTACTGTGGGCAGTGCTACCACTTAGGCAAGTGGTCCAGGAGTACGTAAGAAAAGCAGCTGAAAAGCTAGAAGGAAAAAAATCTAGTAAATAACAGAGGTGATTTCAATGAGAATGGCTCCCACAGTCCCATATATTTGAATGCCTGGTTTCTAGTTGGTGAATTGTTTTGGAAGGATTAGGAGGCATGGTCTTGTTGGAGAATCTGTCGCTAAAGGTGGGCTTTGAGGTTTCAAAAGCCCATGCCAGGCCCAGTTTTTGCTTTCTCTGCCTGCAACTTGTGGATTAGACATGAGCTCCCAGCTACTGCTTCAGCACCGTGCCTGCCCACTATGCTTCTGCCATGAAAGACATGGATTAACACTCAAACTGTAAGAAAGGCCCCAGTTTAACACTTCCTTTTATAAAGTTTTCTTGGGCCGGGCAGTTGGTGGGGCAGAGGCAGGCAGATCTCTGTGAGTCCAAGGCCAGTCTGGTCTACATAGTGAGTTCCAGGACAGTCTCCAAAACCATACAGAGAAACCCTACCTCGACACACCAAACCAAACCAAACCAAACCAAACCCAAAACCAAAAACCTTTCCTTAGTCATGGTGATTACAGTAACAGCAGTAACTAAGACAGCAGTGTTCCTCCATGGTCTCTGCTTCAGATCTTACCCCCAGGCTCCTGCCTTTCCTAGATGATGAACTATAATCTATCAATCAAATTAACCCATTCTTCCCTCTACTTGGTTTTGATCAGTGGTTTATCTTAGCTAAAAGAGAAGATAATATAACATGAATTTTCCTACAAGTTCACAGAGATCAACCAGCACTCAGGGAATCAGCATGTGTCAAAAAGCATAATGTAAGCCTCCTAGAACGTAGACTCCAGAGAGAAGCCCAGGAATGCTTCGGAGCCATCTAGCATATTTCTTGCTTCTCAATGAATTTGAAGAATCTCAGCCCTTTTATCACTGAGGGCCTTGGACTGACCTCATGAAAGTGAAATGCAAAACTGGGAACTCACAGGATCAGTAAGTTTTGAAGGCAGAGGTCTGGAAGATGCAAGGAGAGACTCTAGGCTTTTTGCTCTATCTCGGACAGTTGTAAATTTGGCAGACAAAGTTCTCATAGATTCTTGACCATTCCAACAAAATGCAGATCCTTTTTTAACTTGAAATGTGGCATTCTCAAGGCAGTCTTCATAGTGACTAGCAGCTGAAGATACTGACTCTAGAAGAAAAGAGAACAGTAAGGGTCTGAATTCTTTACATTATAAACAATCACAAACTAACTATGCTGGGAGTTTTTCCAAATTATTAAGAATTGAAAAACCCATGAATCAAACAGCTTCTCTGGTCTAAAACTCTATATTCTTAAGTTCTCAAGACATTAAAAATCATATAAAGCTGGTCATCAAAATGAGATAAAAGGGAAATTAAGCCACAAATTTACCAAAAATAAGAATCTTGAAAAGAAACTATTTGATGCTATTGCATGTGGTGACAGCAGTTAATTCAGGGGCGTGAGTTCAGAGCAGACTCTGCACTGGACTGTTTCCAGCACTGCAATCTAACACTGGCTTCCATCAGAAACTACAGCACCATTACACTTTCAGTGAAAACTAAGGGTTAATCACCTACCACCCTAGTTTCCCTGTACTCCAAAGAAAATAAAAACACAGACTGGTAAAGAAAACTGGGTTATAGTGTTTTTTGTGTTTTGTTTTTTGGTTTTTTTTTTTTTTTTTTTTTTTGGAGACAGGCTCTGGGGCCTATCCTGGAACTCGCTCTTGTAGACCAGACTGCACTTGAACTCACAGATATCCACCTGCCTCTGCCTGCCGAGTGCTGGGATTAAACGCCACCAATACTCAGCATCTGGGTTATGGTTTTAACTGAACCAGAGAGCAAGAAAAAGAAATTCCTAATTTTTTTCTACCACTCCTGTGGCATTTTTGCAATTTATAGAAAATCATGAGAAAGGATATATTTCAGTGGTAGAGAACTTGCCTGGCTTCAAAGCCATATATTTGATCCAGCAAACAAAAACAACTCAAGAGATAAGGCTATTTAACTAGGACAGAATTTAACTGATTGCTTCTGAGGAGGTTTGCCTCCATTTGTAGCAGGCTGTCTCCAGCAAGGAGGGTCTGTTATACTGTTACACTATAACTCTACCTGGAAGCCCATGTAATTCTGTTTAGTTCTGACTCTTAAGAAAATACCTTTGCAGGGCTGGAGATATAACTCAGTGGTTAAGAATACTTGCTCTTCTAGAGGACCCAGGTTCTGTTCCCAGGACTTACCTGGTAGTTCACAACCAGCTGTAAACACCAGACCCAGAGATGAGTCTGGCCTCTGTGGGCACTGCAAGCATCTGATGCACAAAAATATGTGCATTCATACACATAAAATAAAAATAAGTATTTTAGCACTCCTTTAATCCTAGCACTCAGAAGACAGAGGCAAGCAAATCTTGAGTTTAAGGCCAGCCTGGTCTATAGAGCAAGTTCCAGGACAGTCACAGCTTCACAAAGAAACCCTGTCTCAAAATAAAACAACAACAAAAGAAATAAATAAAAGACCTTTATTTTGAGAGAAAATAGCCATCAGAACTTATGCCCAAACAGGGCAAACAGGAAGGACCTGTGAATTCCTCTTCTAAAACATTCCTCCCTGTATATGATTATTACCTGGGCTGAGCGGAGTACTGACACTAGTAGGTGCATGTTTTAATTTGGGTGTTTTGCATGAGGGTTCCTTAAAATAGCCATCTTGTTCATAGGAGATACTGGACAGGTCTTGAATGTCTGTCAGTAATCTAAAGAATTAAGAACACATAGTAAGCTGGTCATGGTGGTAAAACTGTGTTAACACTGATATTTGGAGGTTAAGGCAGGAGAATTGCCAGGATTTCAAGGCCATCCTAAGCTACAATGACTTCAAAGCCAACCTGAACAAGACTCAGTCTTAAAAACAAAATAAACAGGATCAAAACAACTGTGAGATGTGGTGAGTTATTTGGAAAAACAGAACAACATTCCTACATTCCTGATCAGAACATCTTTTATTGTGATGGGTTTAAATTCAACACAGGCTGGCCTTGAACTCATGATCTTACTTTCAAGATCCTAATGTTGGGGTTGCTCTAATAAGAACTTTTACAGTATATTCTTGACAAAATAATTACTTTTAATAAATCAGAGATGCTGGTCTATTATGGCACACACCTTTAATCCCAGCACTCGGGAGGTAGAGGCAGGTGGATATCTTTGTGAGTTTGAGGCCAGCCTGGTCCACAGCTAGTTCCAGGACAGCCAGGGCAACACAGAGAAACCCTGTCTCAAAAAACAAACAAACAAAAAATAGATCAGAGACTATTTTTAAAAGTAGGGCTGGAGAGTTGGCTTAACAAGTTCAATACCCTGCACCCATGCAATAGTTCATAACCATCTATAACTCCAGTTCTAGGGAAATCCAATGCCCTCTTCTGGGCGCTTTGGGCACTCCATACAAGTGGTATACATATTGCATGCAAATATTCTTTTAAAAAGACTTATTTTACTTTATGTATATGAATGCTCTATCTGCATGTATGTACAACTTTATGTCAGACAAGGGCATGAGACCCCACTATAGACAGCTGTGATCCACCATGTGGTTGCTGGGAATTGAACTCAGGCCTTCTGGAAGATCAGCCAGTGCTCTTAACTGCTGAACCATCTTGCCAGCCCCAAAATACCTCTTAAAATAGATGCTGAAGCTAGGAGTGGTGGCTTCTTCATGCCTGTAATTTCAGTACTTCTAGGCTAAAGCAAAAGGACTACCTCAGCTTCAAGGCTGGCCTAGGCTACACAGTGTGTCCAGGGCCCCAGGTTAAAAGAAAATAACCAAAACAAACAACATGTGGGATTGGGGACAGGGGTGGAACATGCCAATAACCTTTTCACTCCCAAACCAAGAAACAAACAACAAAAAAGAGATACTGAGCTATGGATGTGGTTTAGCAGCAGGGCACTTGTCAAGCATGTGACAGACAGGTCCTTGAGTTCTATTCCTGGCATCACAAAACAAATATATATACATACATACATATTTTGGCTGATAAAATAAACTTCCCATTTATGAAAGGATATTTATATATAGAAAGTACATTTAATCTATCTCAAATAGTAAACTTATTACCATGATCACTGTCATCACTGTATTTCCTTGATTATAAGGTGCTATTAATAATAGATCATATCATCAATTTAATAATAGCTTTTTGTGAAAGAAGGAAGATATTTACATGAAATGTATTTATAGTAAGAATAAGAGCCAGAAGATGCTCAATGGGTAAGGCATTTGCTGAGAAAGTCTGGCAACCTGAGTTTGATCCCTGGAACCCATGTAAAGGTAGGAGAGAAAGAACTCCACAAAGCTGTCCTTCACTCCGCATGCACAACACAGCGTGCTTGATGATGACAGTAATAATAACAACAGGAATAATAAGTTGGAAGGAAAAGGTTCTCTCTGGCGGCCATACATGTCTTTCTGTCTTGGTTCCTTCAGTGTCTCTTCTGGTGCCTCTTTTTGCTCATCTTCAGCACTGTGAGGGAAAAAGAAAATGAGTGAGCACCTGTCAGTCAATTACATTAAATCGGTACCAGTTCCCCAGCCAACGATGAGGCAATGAGAGAACACAAAATCCAGAGGCACAAAGTGTGAGTTCTAGTTCTGGTTCCATTGCCAACCAGTCATAAGTTCTTCAACATGTCTGGGTCTCAATTTTTCTCCACAGATTGACAAATTCTCTCAAAGGGTGAACCCAGTTCTGAAATAAACCAGTTGATCCATATGACAGTGAACAAGCTCCTTAGAAATACACTACAACACAGGAACTTTGCTGGGAGGCAGACATGGAGCAAAGGGCATAGACATGAGGCCTTACCAACTGTGAGACAGCTTACTGGTCTCCTCAAGAGAGGCCAGAAGGGATATGGAAGACAAACTTAACACGTTTCTACTTTAATCAATATTTAAGCTTCAAATTCAGTACTCATGGGACATAGATCTACAAGCAGATCTCACACTAAATCTTTTTATGTCTCTATTTTGTGTGTGTGTGTGTGCATACACATACACATACATACATACATATATGTAGCCCTGGCTGTCCTGGAACTTACTATGTAGACCAGACTGGCCTTGAACTCAAAGAGCCACCTGCCTCTGCCCAAGTTTTAGAGTTAAAAGTGTGCACCTGTACCATGCCCATCACTTTTCACTGCTGAATAGTACTCAATGTATAGATGTACTACCATCTCATCATTTAAAGTGAGGCATCTGGGTTTCTGATTGGGAAGTATCACAAATCAATCTGATATAAATATTTGTGTTGATTTAAGAGTTTCTCTCTTATGAACAAATATCTAGAAGTTGTATTGTTACTTTTAATTCCTATGTCAGTATTCTCAAAATTATTATCCCTATTTTATTTATTCATTTACTTTGAGACAGTGTCTCACTATGTATCCTTGTCTGTCCTGGAACTTGCTATGTAGACCAGGCTGGCTTTGAACTTACAGTGCTGGAATTAAAGCCATTTGGCTTTAAAGATGTGACAGCAGAGAGTCAGTGACCTATGATCAAAGTCATATGGATAAAATGTCAAGAGCCAGGATCTGAATAAAAATAGTCTCTCTTTTTTGCTACCCACCAAATTCTGCTGAACAAGTCCTAATATTTTTAAGTTGTACAGAGCTAATTTTTATGATAGTGAACAATACACCTGAAGGCAAGCAGTACATAAATCTAATCACTTTTGTCAATGAACATTGCTTCCAAGCTTGAAACTGAATTAAAAAAAAAAAAAACAATCATACCAGTGAATAGCTTGAAACTGGGGCCCAGTCAAAATCTCAGCATTCTTTCCAAAGATTTCTCTTATTTTGAACTTTTCTTCAACTGAAATGATAAAGAAAATGTATTTTTACTTTAATCCCAAGCCTATTCAGGAGGCAAAGGCACACAGATCTCTGTGAGGTCAAGGCTAGCCTGGCTTACATTGTGAGTTCTAGGACAGCCAGAGCTACATAGTAAGACCTTGTCTCAAAAAATAAATCATCATCATCATCTGGGTTGGGCTTCAAGATACCTCAACATGTAGAAGCACTTGCACAGAAGCTTGATAACCTAAAATAGTCCTCTGGATCCCAAAAGTACCAACTAAGAGTTGTCTTCAGGCCTCCATTTGCATGCCATGGTGTGTGTGTGAGCTCAGGAGGGAGATCTTTATTTCAACATGCAAAATACAACCAAACTACTTATAGTTATTTCTGGAAACAGATGTTATTTTGTCTGTTACTTGGTCTGGTAGTAGTGGCACACATCTTTAACCCCAGCACTTAGGAGGCAGAGGCAGATGGATCTCTGTAAGTTTTTATGACTAACCTGGTCTACAGAGTGAGTTCTAAGACAGCCAGGGCTACACAGAGAAACAGGGGCGGGGTGGGGGGAAAAAACAAAGGCAAACTGACTATTCCTATAAACAGAAACCAGGGGACATTGAAGTTAAGAACTGTTAGTTCACTTAAGATTCTAAATCCATAAAAAAAAAAAATCCAAAGTGGCAGGGTTGGGGATTTAGCTCAGTGGTAGAGCACTTGAGCAGGGATTGGTCCTCAACTCCAGGGGTGTGGGGGGAAGATCATTTACTGGGGATTCCCAGACAGCCTCTTAGATATCAATACCCTCTAAAGAGAGGAGAGCAGGAAGATGGGGGTTAAGTACTGAAAAGGGAGCTGAAATCTGCTTTTCCAGGCATCAAGTATCTAAAAAGTTAGTCTTCCCCAATTCTCTGTAAAATGCTTCTCAAGTATGTAGGAAAACAAACCAGTATTTATTTTACTTTCTTTCCATCATTAAATTCTCCTACAAAAAGAACAATCAATTTCATTTCCCCATTCCTAAGGTCCAACTGCTGGAGGACACCAGGAAGGTCCACCAGAACAGTATTGCCTATAGCAGACATGAAACCCAAACTAGTAGAGAAATGTTGGGGGCTGAGATTCTTCTTTCTGTGACATTCCTTTCCAAAGATAAACAACAAGAAAGCACAAATTTGTTAACTTTGTTACTATCTTTAATACAAGAGGAGAATGGAAAGTTGGGATAAAGAAGCTTGGCCAGGGCTACACTGAAAGTCAGTGTACTTCTGCTACAATAGGAATAGGGTATGTATCAGAGTTCTAAATAGGAGAGGAAGAGAAAGGCTGTAAGAACAGAACAAAATAGAAGCCTGGGGATTTTTCATATACTTCAGATGTTTGTTCAGAACTGGCCCTCGTTTTCTGATCTATCTGTGCCACTCATCCAAATCCAAGTGGCCACATTTATACCAGACTTGCAGAAAGTGATCATAAGTAGAGACTGCAAGAAAAGATGGGTGTTTCTAGACCCTGGGGTCTTTTATTTTGTTTTCAAGATAGGGTTTCTTTGTATGGCCTTGGTTAACCTGGAACTAGCTCCGTAGAACAAGCTGGTCTTGAACTCACAAAGCACTACCTGCCTCTGTCTCTCTAGCACTAGGATTAAAGCTGTGTGCCATCACCTCCCAGCTCAACCCTGAGGTCTTCTAATTAATATATATATATATATATATATATATATATATATATATATATATATATATATCCTCAATCTCGAGAATGTAACTTCACCTACGAGCTTGCAGCTTTTTTTTCAGTCCTAGATCTGAACCCTGCTACTAAAATGCATCCTGCCCCACATGCCTTTATTTTTGAGGCAGGGTCTTGATAATTTGCTATTACTTGCATAGTATCATTTTCAGCTTTGTATATGAATGTGTGTTTATACATATGCACATATTACATGTGCATGTAGAGGCCAAAACCAACTTCAAGTATTGTTCCCCAGGAGCTATTCTACTCTTTTTTGAGACAGGGTCACTTATCGGGCTCCTGCTTGCAAAGTAGGCTAAGCTGGCTGGCCAGGAAGCCCCAAGGATCTACCTGTATCTGCTTCTCTGGTGAAGGGACTATTAAGTGTGTACCACCAAGCCAGGCTCTTGGAATCAGAATCAGGTTCACAGGATTACATGGCAAACACTTTATCAGCTGGGCCATATCCCCAGCCTCAGGTCTAGCTTTTAATTCTCTGGTTTGGAAATATATGGATAAATGTGCCCAAGGGAAAATTATGTAGCTTTTAAAAGTATCTGTAATAGAACCAACAACTCACTTCCCTGCCTGCTGCTCCAATGTTACTTTCTTATGTAATGGGAAGTTCTTTGTAAATTACATAGAAATCAAGGGCTGCTAGTTGGGCACAGCATCAAAGTCTGTAATTCCAGTACTTAGAAGGCTGATGCAGAAAGATCATGAGCTGAAAGTCAACTTGGGGTAGAAGGAGCTAAATAGAAAAACTTTGACATGAAAGGGGGTAGAAAAAGAAAGCACATGGAAAATAGCTCAGTAGGTAAAGACATCGCTGCAAGCCTGATAATACGAATTAGAGCCCCAGGACTCACATGGTGGAAGCAGAGAACTGACTTCCACATTATCAACACACACGCATGCACTCACATGCAAAAAAATTAAGAGACAGGGAAGAAAACGGAGACCCTCAGATATGCCTACACCCATGATTCTCAAGTATGTCTTATTTGTTGAGTCTTTTGTGCTTAAGCCTGTATTAAAAGAACTAATAAAACCCCAATTCTGCTTTCAAAGAGAAAAAAAAAAGACAAAGGAACCAAAGACTCCATGGGGTAGTAAGCTGATTCTGCAAAGTTGGCTGTTAATTAGCTTTGTTAGATACCAAGCAAAATGATAACTGCCAAGACATGCAATTAGCCTAGGCAGCTATTAACAGACAAATGGGTAAAGAAAATTTGTTGTGTACACATAACAGAGTTTTGTTCAGACATAAATAATAAAATTATTATTTATAGGAAAATAGAACTGGAGATCATAATGCTAAGCAAATTAAGTTAGAAGATAAATACTGTATATTTTATCTCATATAAAAAGTAGATTTAAAAAAAAAACAGGTGTATATGCTATGAAAATAGAAGTAGGACTATATAGGAAAAGGGGACCACTGGGAATGGGCAGGGGAAACAAGATGGGAGAACAGAGTATGTATATAGTATGAAAATGTCACAACAAAATCTTGTTTTTAGACTAATTTAAAGATATAATTTTTATTTTATTTATTTTGTTGTTTTTTCAAGACAGGGTTTCTCTGTGGCTTTGGAGACTGTCCTGAAACGAGCTATTGTAGACCAGGCAAGCCTCAAACTCACAGAGATTTGCCTGCCTCTGCCTCCCGAGTGCTGGGATAAAGGTGTGTGCTACCACTGCCAGGCTTTTTTTTTTTTTTTTTTTTTTGTCTTTGTTTTTCAAGACATGACTTCTCTATGTAGTCCTGGCTGTCCTGGGAGTCCCTTTGTGGACCAGGCTGGCCCAGGACTCACAGAGATCCACCTGCCTCTACCTCCTGAGTGCGGGGTGGGGGTGGGGGAAGTGGTGGTAAAGGTGTACACTACTACCATGCCTGACTTAAAAGTAAATTTTAAAAGAAAAAAAAAGATGCTAAATAAAGGAAAACGATGGTGATATTCTGGCTTCCAGAGTAAAGAAAAACAAGAAACTAAGTTCTAGTTTTTGTGCTATCAATAACCAGCTCTGTAGCTTGTGTAAATCCCTCAGGTTGTTTAAGATAACCCTGCACCTGTTGTATGCCATCAAGAGACCTACAATTCTGTAAGTGAGCATCACTTACAAACTATGTCGTAGAAATACAGAGGGAGTGTAAGTGTGGCTACCAGGAGGTTAGAGACTAAAAGAGGATTCATTATTTTATACCTTTATTTTTATTTTATGTTGTATGGTGTTTTGCCTGCATGCATTTGTGCACCAAGTACACACAGTGCCTGAAGAGGCCAGAAGAGGGCATCTGATACCCTGGGACTGACATTTGAGACAACTGTGAGCTTCCAGATGGATGTTAAGGATGGATCTCAGACTGGATGGTGGCGGTGCCTTTAATCCCAGCATTCAGGAGGCAGAGGTAAGTGGATCTCTGGTCTAAAGAGCTCATTCACACAGTCAAGGCTACATAAAGAAACCCTTTCTCAGGGGGTAGGGGTAGGGGTGGGGGGGTAATAGAACCCATGTCCTCTAGAAGAGTAGCCAGTGTTCTTAACTGCTGAGTCATCTCACCAGCCCACAAAAGGAAATCATTCTAATGAGGAGGGGTTTGCTCATCTGCCAAATGAAAAGCCTGAACAAGTTGTAAACACCTATAACCCAAAAGAAAATGAAGACAAAGGATTTCCAAAGAATTCTGTCCTAAAACTTACCATAGCCTTGAGGTTTAGCCAAAGAACTCTCGATTCTTTCAAAGTCTTCCTCTATGGGACTTGAGGTCTATAAAAGAAAAGCAAAGAAAGTAGGTTCAGTGAAGGCAAATACATCTTTAAAAAGTTAAGAGAGAATTTCTTAACTTTTTTTTTTGTTTTGTTGTTCCTGTGCTGGGCATCAAAATGCCTTGTGCATGCTAGGGGGAACTCTACCACTGAGCTATATCCCAAGCCCTCTGTAAGTTCTTAAACCTCGACAACTACAGAAAAAGAACATTTTCCAGACAGCATTGTGCTGTGTTCCTCTCAACAAGCCCTCCCTCCACCTCCACTGTGCACAGAAATTTTGTGACTTTCCCTTCCTCCTTGTTCAATGCTCTGACAAACACTAGAGAGCCTCTGCAGCTAAGTCGGTGTATTCAATGTGTAGCCCATTTTTCCAGCCCTCAGACTGCAGAAAGAATAAATGTCCTTCCTTGTTTGTGTAATCTAAGTAGAAACAACTGTGTCCCATGATCCATACATATTGTATCATAACACACACAAAATGATAATTTTTTCCAAACCCTCACAAATTTGGGCTGGAAAGATGGCTCAGTGATTGAGTGCTTTGGCTGCTTTTCCAGAGGACCCAGGTTCAGTTCCCAGCACCCACACAGCAGCTCAACTTTCTGTAACTCCAGTTCCAGGGGATCTGGCACCCTCACACAGACATACATGCAGGCAAAACATCAATACACATAAAAATAAAAATCTTTTTTTTTTTTAAAGTTCATCTTTTTTTAAAAAAATCACATTTTATTACTAACATGTGTTGTGACTAATCTTTTTTTTTTCTTCAAGACAGTATGTTTTTTGTAACAGACCTAGTTGTCCTGTAACTCACTCTGTAGATCAGGCTGGCCTTGAACTCATGGAGATCTATCTGCCTGTCTCTGCCTCTTGAGTGCTGGGATTAAAGGTGCCACCACCACCTGTTGTGGAATTACCTTTTTGTACACTGTGAAGATTTTAAAAAGCTGAATGGCTAATGCTAGGCAGGATTTTGGAAGACGAGAAAATACTGGGAAGAAGAAGGAGTCTCAGAGACATGCCAGGAGCCACAAGAGAAAGCAATACAAAACAAAGGTAACCAAGCCTGGGTTAAGTTGTAAGAGCTAGTTAGTAACAATCCTAAACTATAGCCAAGCTTTTATAATTAATAATAAGTCTCCATGTGGTTATTTTGGAGCTGGCTGATGGGACAGAAATACCTGCCTATAATCATATTCTTATATTGTATCATTCTCAACAGCTATCTGTACCCTTTAGGTTTTTGGGTTGGGTTTTTTGTTGTTGTTTTGATTTGATTTGAGACAGAGTCGTGGCTGGCCTTGAATGCTGTCTGTACTGTTTAAATTACTGTATCCCTGTAGAGTTAGTATTGTCTAGTTTGTATAGATAACATTTTGGTATCATAATATACAACAGCAACTCAGGTCTACTTTATTAGATGCTTGGGGACATCTTGATTCTGCCAGATTATAGTACTTACACTGTAAAATTTCTCAGTACCCACAGATGTGTCACAACTTGCATGAGAGGCTTCACTATGCTCTTGATGGTCATGTTTTCTGAAGAATGGGTATCTAATACCTAATAATCATAACATAATCAGGGACATGATCATTCAGTGATATTCATGTAGCAGGAAAAGGCAAAATGTAACAACAGAATAGAGACATAAACATATTTTTCAAAGGGTAGCTAAATTCTCTAACTTGCATAGATAGACACTGTTAATTTATCCTGGTCCTAAAAATGCAGCCACCCATTCAAGCAATTTTTTTTTTCTGAGATAGGGCCTCTCTGTGTAGCTCTGGTTTCTTGGAACTTACTCTGTAGACCATGCTGGCCTTGAACTCACAGAAATCCAACTGCCTCTGTCTCCCAAGTGCTGGGATTAAAGGTACACAATATCACTGCCAGGCAAATAACAATTCTTGAAGAATAGTTTGTATGATCCACACCTTTAATCGCAGCACTTGGGAGGCAGAGGCAAGTGGATCTGAGTTTGAGGCCAGCTTGGTCTACAGAGTGAGTTCCAGGACAAGCTCCAAAGCTATACAGAGAAACCCTGTCTCTAAAAACAAAATAAAAGCAAACAAAAAAAAAAGATTCTAAATACCAGAAACCCCCAAGAAATTGATTTTCCTGTGCTGTTATTTGGTTGGTTTGATTTTCTGGGACAGGGTTTCATGTAGCCCAGGATTGCCTAGAATTTGCTATGCAGCTGAGGATAACCTTGAATTTCTGAGTCTTGGCATCCATCTCTGAAGTGTTAACAATTGTAGGTGTATGCTCTTCGGTATGGCTTTTCTTTTTGTTTAGGTATGTGCATGTATGTGTAGTATATGTATGGTCCCACAGGTACATGCAGGTACACATGAGTGCATGAGGCCAGGGGCAAATGCTGGTATTTTCCTCTATCCATCTCTGTTGTTTTATATCTGCAGCACAGCGGCTATACCTGATTTTATAGCTGCCTCAGTTACTAACTGTGCCTCTGTAGCTGTTGCTTGACCCTCTCTACGTAGGGAGAGAAATATTGTTTTAACTAAATCTCTATCCTTTTATTTTACCAATAAAGACTAGGGAGCCAGTCTCTGGCATGAAATCTGCTAGCCCAGAGAGGCAGAGAAAGCAGCCAGCTGACCTTCCTTTAAGAAATTGAGCTTGCCTTCTGCCATACCAAACCACAAAGGACTGCCAAACTCAAAGTTCCGCCCTACTACTTCCTGTATGTCTGACTTCCTGACTTCCTCTTACTCTCTGGCTACTTGATGTTAACTAGTTGTTCGCTCCACCTCTTAATGTATGGTTGATTTTATTTAATTCTGTTTACAATAAACAAAAAGTTGTTGGATTAAGCATATGTACTAGGGCTGGGCCACACCACAGTTAGAAGCAGGCTTTTTTCAGTAAATAATGAAATCTCAGGGTTCACAGTGAGATCAAATATCCTACAACATATCTCCACATAATCTCTTGAGACATTCTCTCAGTGGACCTGGCACTCACAGATTGCATGGATTATGTGTTCAGCATGCTCTAGCAATCTATCTGTGGTTTCTAGGGTTACAGATGCTGGTAGTCATGCCTGAATTTTACCTATATGCTGGGGATCCAAATTCAAGCTTCAAGATTGCAGAGCAGGCACTTTATTCATATCCTTTAGATATTCTCCCCACCCCCCGAAAATACAGAGAAGAAACCAATTGATTTTCTGTAAAGCTATGTGTCAACTTTAGATGTCTGTGACTTTAACATCTGTGAAATTATCTGATGATCTGACTGTGAACCAATGAAATGCCATATGGACTCAGTAGGTTTATTTCCAACTTAGAATGCAATAAAAAAGGAAAAAAAGCAGGCTGGGCATGATGGCATGCACCTGCAATACCAGCACTTACGAGACTGAGGGAGCAGAATAGCAAGTCCCAGGTAAGCTTGGGCTACTCATCAAGGGACTGCTTCATCTTTGAACACAGGTTCTCAGAAAAGTAGGAGACAGGACCATGTAAAAGGAATATGCTAGAAGCACACATATTTTGAGATCTGATAAATAGATAGAGCTCACCTACCCAACTCTTCCCAATGAACTTACTGGTGAAGCTTTGAAGGCCTGTCTGTCTGTTCTGCTTGTTCTTGTCACAGTCACTGTTGTCCATTTTGCCAAACTTCCTATTTCCTTTCAGCTCATCATTTTCTCTTTGATATTCTATAATGTGCTGCCAATATGTGCTCTCAGGACCTCTAACTGGGGGCTGTGGCAAAGCAGTGGCCTCATTTTCAACCTTATTCTCAAAAGGCAAACTGCTCCAAGAAGGTACTAGGAGCTGTCCAGTAACTGCTTTCTCTGCCATTTCTTTTACTGCCACTAGGCACAAGAAAAAGAAGCATTTAAAATATCACTGTAAACATTAGAAACAAAAGTTTACAACCTTAAAGATATAATACTACTTCAGCCATATTGTAACAATAATTAATTTGGTACAGTTTCGTCACCCTTATCTTGCTTGTTTACCTTTAAGGAGAAGGAATGAGAACTATGATAGACTATAAGAAACTGCAGTTATTACCCCAAACAATAGCTATGCTGCTGAATTCCAGTAAAAAAAAAAGCAGTAGAGAACTTGTAGGTGGATCCTATCAATGGTTTAATAACAAAAATAATACCTGAAATTCCAAGGCTATAATTATCTACCTGACTTTTCTAGACTACACTCCCAAAATCTTTGGGAGAAGATACACACCAAGAAACCACAAAAGGGTATTACAGAATATGTGAGAGTAACACTGCACACTCTTCATTTTAATGTTTATGGGCCTAAATATACAGTGTGTTATTTTACTACATGTTATACAATATATATTTATACAGACAATAGAAGTATTTTCTACAAAGTTTAAAAATATGAAAGCATTTTCCTTCTATAGTCTGCAATCAGAAGATCTGTGCTTTTATTATAGGATATGTGCATGCACAAATGTGTGTGTGTGTGTGTGTGTGTGTGTGTGCATGTGTGAATAACAGTGTTATCTATGATTCTATGATCCTAAATAATGAGACATGTGTTTGATACCAAACAGGTGCTGGTGATATTGCTTGGTTTTAGAGTGATTGTTTAACCTGAACAATACCTAGGTTCAATCTCCAGAACCATAATACAAACAAACCTAATGATAATCAAGAATTACAAATTTCATTAATCAGCTAGGCATAGTAGTGCATGCCTAAACCCTAATATTTGAGGGGATCATGAGTTTAAGGCTAGCCAGAGCTATATGAGATAAATAAATAAATGAATAAATACTCTTTTGAGAAAAACTATAACTTCATACTCACTTTTCCATTTTAAGTGCATCTCTCCATCATCTTCATTCTTTCTTGACTTTGTATTATAGATTTCAGAAGACACAGATCCCACACTGATCCTAAATTGCATCATTTATGGTAGGAATGAAGTAGACACAAATAAAATGTTTGTTCAAGTTCCTAACAGTTCAAAGCCTGCCAGCCCACCCAGAACCCCTCTCCACTCTGATTTCTATTCACCACCAGAGAGCACCTGTTACCCCATCATCTCAGACTGTAAGGGTCCCTAGCAGGCAGAGCCCTGCCTGTTGATCCCTGGGTGACCCAGGTCTCCATGAGTGGCTTGACTCAGGGAAGGGTACACTAGTTAGCTGAGTAACTCCTGACTTGGATACTTGACTCGCTAGACCATTTATTGTTTTTTATTAATTCCAAAATTTGTAATTCATGCTTCTAATAGTGTTTTGGGGAGATTTTCAGAAGTAGAAGAAACTGATCATTGGAAATTTCATCTGACAATATCTGTCCTTCACTGTTGCCAAGTCTACCCTGCCCCAAAGAGACAAATCACAAGATTTGTCTGAAAAACAAATGTCTTGAAAACTAAAAAACCCTGTCTTAAAAAAAAAAGTGTGGAGTCAAAATATGATCTCACATCTAAGTTTGGCATTCTCAGTAAGATAAGACCCTGTAGAAATATATTAGTAATTATGGGTTAATAATTAAGACAGAGCTAGCCAGTAAGAAACACTAGTCAATGGCCAACAGGTTCATAAATCAAAAGAAAAAAAAAGTATGTGATCAGGTCAGGTAGTTGTGGCAGGCACATTTAATCCTAGCCCTTGAGAGGCAGAGGCATGTAGATCTCTGTGAGCTTCAGACCAGGCTGGTCTACAGAGTGAGTTCCAGAAGTGAGAGCTGTTACAAAGAGAAACTCTGTCTCAAAACAACAACAACAACAACAAAAGTGTGTGATTGGTGGCACAGTTATAAAATCCTTGTTGCCCAGAATGTACTACTACCCAGCTAGACCAGAAGAAAGAGCTTGGATCTGACAGTTGCTTTCAACTGCTTTTTGGCAACAACTATGAAGATTATCTTAAAATGTTTAAAGCCTTTGACCTAATAATTCTGCTTCTGGGAAACTCTTAAATACATAATCAAAAATATAGAAAAAAACTGGTTTTTAGTGTTTTCTGTTTTTGGGGAGGGCTTGCCTTTAATTCTGCCTACCTCTGCCTGCCAAGTGCTGGGATCAAAGGTAAGTGCCACTATGCTGTACTTTTACAAATTTTATTACATTTGCATTTATTTTAAGGTTACTATAATCTAGTTTCCAACTGAATAAAAAAACAAAATCTACAACTCAACACTGAGAAACCCTACATTTTTAAAATAGCATAGCTTGGCAAGTGAAATATGTATTTATTTATTTTATTTAAGAATCTTACTATGTAGCCCAGGATGGTCTCGAACTCTTTAGTATTGAGATTATAGGCATGAGTCACTATACCTTACTTCCTACATTTAAAAAATGTATATGGGTGTTTTGCCTGCACCACATCTGCCTGTAGAGGCCAAGAAAAGGGCATTGGATCCCCTGGAACTGGAGTCACAGATGATTGTGAGCTACCATGTGGATGCTGAGATCCAAACCTGGGTGGATGCTGAGAATTGGACCTGGGTCCTCTGCAAGAGCATCCAGTGCTTTTAACCATTTAGGTATCTCTCCAGTCCCACCCACCCACAAACAATTTGTTTGGTTTAGTTTGTTTTTAGCAGGGTCTTGATATAGCTCTGCCTGGCCTGGTACTTACTACATAGACCATGCTGGCCTTAACCTACCTCTCCCTACATAATGCTGGGATAATAGGCATGTACCACTGTGCTGTGCTTTTGCATATTTTTATTTTATTTTCATTTATCTGTGAGGGAGTGCAGTGGTACACACACACACACACACACACACACACACACTGTAAAAGAGCTGGAGATAGCTCAGTGGTTAAGAGCACTTGCCACTCCTGCAGAGCACTGGGGTTCAGTTCCCAGTAACAACACAGTAGTTAAGGAACATCTATAACTCCAGCTCTAGATAATCTACGGGTATTACACACATGTGGTATACACTCATAAATGCAGGCAGACCATCCACACACATAAAATAAAAATGCTTAAAAAATAATCAATAGGGTTGGAGATAGCTCAGTTGTTAAGAGCATTGGCTGCTCTTCTAGAAGACCTGGGTTCAATTCCCAGCACCCACATAGCAGCTCACAACTGTAACTCCAGTTCCAGGAGACCTGACACCTTCACACAGACATACATGTAGGCAACACAACAATGCATATAAAATAAAAATAAATAAGTTGTTTAAAAATAATAAAAATAAATGTATTCCAGCATGATGGTGTACACCTTTAATCCTAGCACTTGGGAGGCAGAGCCATGTACAGCTTTGTGATTTTGATGCCAGCCTGGTCTACGTAGTGAGTTTCAGGCCAGCCAGGGCTACATAGTAAAACCCTATCTCAATAACATAATAATAAAAATTTTTAAATTATCTAGGGAGTTTTGGAAAAGCAAAATACTTTACTACTGACACTGATGAATTCTGATTTAGCCTGACATCCATTTTGCTTGTGATGTCTTCTGTAAGTTTCCATAAAAATCTGTTTCTGCATTGGTTTTATTCATTATTCATAATCCACTTGTCATTAAATATGTGAAGGTCATAAAGTGGTCTAAGGCAACATGAGAATATAAAAGCATATAACACAAAAGACAGTAAATGTTGACCCACCTCCTAGTATTTTGGCTTCTATTTCTTTCCAAACTCTCCTTGGCTTCTTGGATGGATGGTAACTGTTCACCTGTGTTGTTCTTTCCAGGACCACAAACAGTTGGAAGCTTAAAAAACAAACACGTTTCAATGCTTTGCGAAACAAATTTTTCTTTTCACTCTCATATTCTATTTTTCAGAATCATTTTTTGCTAAGTGTATAGAAATAGCAAGACCAATTTATGATAATTTCCTTTGCATGTTTCATATCTAATAATGTATCTATTACCTGCAAGTTTTTACTAAAGAATGTGGAGTTCAAGAGCCCAGTGCAGACAGAGAGCAAGCAGAAAATGAGTAGACAAAATGGAATCAGAAGCTGAGTGTGGTGGTTCACATCTGTAAGTCCAGCACTGGGGAGGTGAGACAAAGATTGCTGTGTTTGAGGCTAGCCTATTCTATAAGACAACATAGCGAGTTCAGGGCCAACCTAAGATACACAATCAAACCTTGCCAAGCTGTGGTGGTACATGAGTTTTATCCCAGTACTTGGGAGGCAGAGAAAGAGACAGAAGACCTCTGTGAGTTCAAGTCCAGCCTGGTCTACAGAGCTAGTTCCAGGACAGCTGAGGCTAAACAAAGAAACCCTGTCTTGAAAAACAAAAAACTAAACAAAAAAGTAAGAAATCAAAAACTTAGCTAAACATTTCTCCCCTACAGCAACATACAGACAGAAATTTTTCATGGCAAGACCACTAAACCTTGGATTCCAGTTTAAAAGCCTCGATGAAAATAATTCAAAAGTCCTCTAGGTCAGTTTTTATTATCCATAAAAAGAAAGTAATAAGGCAGGAGAGATGGCTCACACTGACTGCTCTTCCAAAGGACCCATACTCAATTCCCAGTACCCACATAGTAGATTATAACTGTCTTTAACTCCTCTTCTAAGGAACCCAGCATCCTCACACAGATACTCATGCAAGCAAAATACCAATGCATATAAAATGAAAATTTAAAAAGAAGGTAATACCAATAAAGTGCTATGAAAATTAAATATAATAGAAGTTATAATACTTTGGAAATAGTGGAAGTAAAAAATAATTAATTTTGAAAACCTGTACTCCACAAAATTTGAAAATTCAAAGGAAATGGAGAAATTTCTGAATAGCTATCACTTAACAAAATTAAATCAATAACAGATATGCAATTTAAATAGACCTATAACCCATAATGAAATAGAAGCAGTCATCAAAAGCCTCCCAACAACAACAACAACAAAAAAGCCCAGGGCCAGATGACTTCAATGCAGAATCTACCAGAGATTCAAAGAAGAGCTAATACCAATATTCCTCAAATTGTTCCACACAATAGAAGCAGAAGGCTCATTACCAAACTCTTTTTACAAGTCTACAATTACCTTGGTACTCAAGCCAGACAAAGACACAACTAAGAAAGAGAACTACAGACCAATATCCCTCATGAACATTGATTCAAAAGTACTCAATAAAATACTGGAAAATCAAATCCAAGAACACATTAGAGAAATCATCCACCATGACCAAGTAGGCTTCATCCTAGGGATGCACAGCTGGTTCAGCATGTGAAAATCTATCAATGTGACCCACCATATAAACAAACTGAAAAAGAAAAATCATATGATCATCTTACTAGATGCTGAAAAAGCCTTTGACATAACCCAACACCCTTTCATGATAAAGGTCTTGGAGAGATCAGGGATAACAGGAATATACCTAAACACAATAAAAATAATATACAGTAAACCAACAGCCAACCTCACACTGAATGGAGAGAAGCTTAAGGTGATTCCTCTAAAATCAAGAACAAGACAAGGCTGCCCGCTCTCTCCATCTCTTCAATTTTGTACTTGAAGTTCTAGCTAGAAAAATAAGACAACAAAAGGAGATCAAGGGGATACAAATTGAAAGGAAGAAGTCAAACTGTCACTATTTGCAGATGATATGATAGTTTACATAAGCAACCCAAAAAACTACCATGGAACTCCTACAGCTGATAAACACTTTCAGCAAATTAGCAGGATACAAGATTAACACACACACACACACACACACACACACACACACACACACACACACACACACCGCACACAGATGATAAAGGAGCTGAGAAAGAAATCAGAGAAACCTCACCCTTTACATTAGCCACAAACAACATAAAATATCTTGGGGTAATGCTAACCAAACAAGTGGAAGAACTATATAGCAAGAACTTTGTGTCTTTAAACAATAAATGCCTATGTCATTCAAAAGAGAGACATTTGCTTTTCCCAACTTTTACTTCATTTTAATAAACTTAGGTAATCATTATTTCCTAGCTTACAGAAACAAATCCAGACCTTGTGGATGGTATTAAGAATTACAGAAATGAGAGAAATCATTAAAAATGAAATATATCTAACTTACATAGTGAGGTACTAGTCAGCCAGGGATATGTATGGAGATCCTCTCTAGTATGTATAGGGGCACTTACTTATTATCTCAGCTCTTAGAAGGCTAAGACAGGAGGATTTGGAATTCAAGGATAAGCTTGGATATATAGAGAATTCTAGGCAAGTCTGGGCTATATAGTAATACCTTCAAAAAGACAAAATGAAACAGTCACGTGTTGGTGGCACATGCCTTTAATCTCAGCACTTGGGAGGCAGAGGCAGATTTATGTGGGTTCAAGGTCAGCCTGATCTACAGAGCAGTTCCAGGACAACCTCCAAAGCTACAGAGAAACCCTGTCTCTAAAAACAAAAAACAAAAAACAAAAAACAAAAAAAAAAAAAAAAAGAAAAGAAAAGAAAAGAAAAAGAAAGATGAAACAAAAACTCAGAGCTAGAGAAAAGTTGGGAGAGGGAGGACAGCAGCAAAAGTAGAGCAATACATTGTTCTCACCTTAGATTACCCTATTCTCACCTTAGACCACCAGGCCTCAGAAAATTCCAGTCACTAAGCTTCAACTTCACACTCTGAAAAAGGAGGGAGGCTCTTCCAGCTCTAAAAGTGTGGCTCAAGAGGCACTCCACTCATCTCTCTGAATTTGCTCAAGTGTGTGTATTCATTCTTTCATTTGTCAATGATTATACCTCTGCTATATTTTTAAAGAGCCACAGAAGAAGCCAGGCAGTGGTGGCTCACACCTTTAACCCCAGCA
The DNA here is from genome assembly GCA_030556225.1 of Cricetiscus sungorus. Classification (NCBI taxonomy): domain Eukaryota; kingdom Metazoa; phylum Chordata; class Mammalia; order Rodentia; family Cricetidae; genus Cricetiscus; species Cricetiscus sungorus. The sequence goes on along the minus strand of JANBXA010000069.1, from coordinate 64,470,621 downwards.
CTCAAGAGGCAGAGGCAGAGGCAGGCAAGTGTCTGAGTTCCAGAGACTGATTTACAGAGTGAGCCACAGAGAAACCTACAATTTCATCTTCAGCTCCTAGGCTATCTTGTTTATTTTTACTTAACTATCTTCTTTGCAAATCAGATTCCTTTGTGTTGAAGTTAAAACACACTGGTACATAGGTACAAACATAGTCTGTGGTTTACTCACCATTATATGCCAAGTTCTAATACAGCCTCTGACTTTATGTTTTATTTTTACCCCCACCCCCTGTGTGTGCACACGCTCTCTCTCTCTCTCAAATAAGTCAATGGGTATCTTCTCAATTTCTACTTTTTTAAATTGTTTATGTATTTAATGTGTATGGCTGTTTTGAAGGCATGTGTGTCTGTGCACAATGTGTGTGTCTGGTGCCTACAGAGGCCAAAATAGGGTGTCTAAGCCCCTGAGACTGGAATTACAGACAGTTGTGAATTGCCGTGAGGGTCTGGGAATTGAACCTGGGTCCTCTGGAAGACTATCCAGTGCTTTTAATGCCCGAGCCATCTCTATAAGTCCCTCACATTTTTTGAGACAAGGTATCTCACTTGAACTTGAAACTTACCTATTCAGCTAGACTAGCTGGCCAGCAAGCTCCAGGGATCCTCCCTGTCTCCACCTCCTCAGCATTGGGATTATAGGTACAGACTGACATGACTGGTGTTTTTTTAATATAAGTGCTGAGATCAAACTCAAGTTCTCATGCTTGTCTAGCAGATACTTTACTGCTGAGCTATCTTCTCAGTTCCATGTATGTATGTATGTATGTATGTATGTATGTATGTATGTATGTATATATATATATCTCAATGGGCAATTTAGAGTAGAGAACTTTTTAAAGTGTGTGGGCCTAAGTGAATGTATGTTCAGAGGAAGGCACTGGAGCCCCTGGAACAGAAGTTATTGGTTGTTGTAAGGTAGCTTATGTGGGTACTGCCAAATGAACCCAGCAAAAGCAGCAAGTTCTCTTAAATACTAAATCATATCACCAGCCCATAAAATGGGGATTAATACCTATCCAAAATGCTTTACACACTTTGAACTATGTCAAATTACTAGTACTTAACTGATCTATAAAACAGAAATTTCAAACAGCTGAACCTAATACATTTGAATCTACGGAGGTCTTTGTGCTTGGTTTGGAATGGGGAATATCTACCACAGAATTCCATCACAGAGGCCTCGTTTCCTAAACCAAGAGAACCTTGCTATGAGTTATCTGCTTTTATTTATAGGCACTGCATAGAGGTCACAGGAAATGTTAGTTCCAGGATCCTGCAAAGGCAGTTCCTTCTACCCACTTAATGTACCTGATTGTTTGTCTCTGACTGGTCCCTGCTGCTTTCTTCAGAAACTTGTATGAAAGGCTTCCAACCACAGTCACTTAATTTCTCAGGATTTTTGCCAAAATGTCCTTCTTGGAAGTCTTTCTCTGTTTCTGGAGACCTTGCTAGGGCCAACCAATAGTCACCATTTTCTGACTGCCTGGGCTCTGATAATTGCATAACAGGAGGAAGGTATGTCAAAGATGGAGGGCCCACAGCTAACAGAAACTTGGCATTTGCAAACCTTAATGAAGCATCCCACAAACTCCTGCATTGGTTGTCCAGTTCCTTCTGTGCCAACTCAAGTTCATCTATTTCCTGTTCAAGTTTGCTCAGCCACTCAGCATTCTGTTGCATCATTACCTGTGAAATCTTAAGATTCAGCACACACTTACTGACGTACTCATCAGTCTTGGACCAGCTGCTCATTTTGCCCTTGTCTTCTCTGGTTGGTTCAGACAGGCTGAGTGAACTGATGGAATCACTTTGCCATTCCCCATCCTCAAAGGAAAGGTCTGTGTCAACTTCTGAAAAGCTCTTGTCCTCATCCTCACAAAAGCAATGCAATTCTCTCTCCATCTTATCCAGCTCTTCTTCCAGGGATGGTAGTTCATCTACCTGGTTTGGCTTATCCCCCTCTGGTGATGAAGCAGTCTCTGGGCATTCTTCTTCTTTGTCAGTTCCCAAGTCCAAGCAGCCTGAGTAGATTTCATTGATTTCAAAGCTGCAGAGGCTGGCCTGACTTGCAGTGGGGCTCCTGACCTCTTCTGCCAAACATGAAGCAGGAGGAGAAGGAACATTTGGATTTTCAGGTTCCTGGGCTGACAGACTTGAACCCAGGACCTGAGGAATTAGTGTTGTTTTTCCAGTGGGAATAGAGTGATCTGTTGGTGAATGGGGCTGACTACCTGTTGAAAAGAATAGTAATACCCAACTGATTAAACTGGTCATAGAAGGTAAGTAGCCTTGGCTATAGTTCAAGGTGTACAACATGACCTGGCTCAGGTGCTATACACAACTTTAATCATAACATCTGGGAGGCTGAGGCAGAAGGACCTCAAGTTAGATGCCAGCTTGGACTATGAAACTTTGAAGCTACCAAGAACCAGCTAGTGAGAGCCTATCTCAAATAATAAAAATAACAACAACAACAACAACTATTTAAAAGGCACAAAAAACAGTCTTATTTTTCCAACTCACTTCCCAGAGGAGTCAAATCCTACTGGAAGACCAATAGATACATTCAACAGAGGATGGAAAAACTCTGTCTTGTTGTTTTTGTTGGAGACAGGCTCTCTTTGTGTATTGGATGTCCTGGAACTCATGATCTCACTAATGTAGATCAGGCTGACCTTGAAAGAGATCTGCTTGCCTCTGCCTCCAGTCTCCCAAATTCTGGGATTAAAGGTATTCATCATCGATGAGTGGTAGTGGTACAGGCCTTTAATCCCAGCATTCAGGAGGAACAGGCAGGCAGATCACTGTGAGTTCAAGACCAGCCAGGTCTATAGAGTGAGTTCCAGGACAGCCTCCAAAGCTACAGAGAAACCCTGTCTCAGAAAAAAAAAATGTGCTTAACTGTCAGAATATTCAAATTACAGGCCCCTGGATCCCAAGGACTCAAGGCTTCCTTTGTGCATTAAATAGTGACAAGCACTTTAGTTGATGTTTTAGGTGAGCATCTGATAAAAGTGGTGGAGATATTGCTCAAGAAGCTACTGTATTACAGGAAGGATAAATGACTACAGAAATAATTTGAGGGCTGGTCTACCCGTGACTTATGCTGATAAGTGTACAACTTTCAGGAAAAGAGATGATGGACACAAATAATGAAAAATTGGAAAAAGACATTGTGGAAGCTTCTACATTGTCAGAGAAGAATTCAAATAAATAATGGTTAGACTGTAATTAAAATGCTCAAGTTCCAGTTCTGGAACAATTTGTGTAATCCAGAGTATCACAACTTCCCTAAACCTTAGTCTCCTTACCTGTGACAGGTTGGCATCAAGTGAGTATCATGACTGTTAACTCTTTAAAAAAAAAATAAGGTTGCATTTCAATCCCAGTTCCCTCTCCCTCCCATTCTCACTTCCTCATCTTACCCCCATCACATCCCCCATCTACTCCCCAGGGTTGGTGAGACCTTCCAGGAGGGATCATCAAAATCTGTCAAATCATTTGGGGTAGGGCCTAGGCCCTCTCTCAATTCTCTAGGCTAAGGGAGTATCCCTCCATGGGGAATATGCTCCCAAAGTCCTTTTGTGCACCAGGGACACATCCTTGTTCCACTGTCAGAGGTCCCATAAACTGCCCAGGCCTCCTGAGACCCACATTCAGGAGGTCTAGGTTGATCCTATGCTGGTTTCCCAGCTATCAATCTGGGGTCCATGAGCTTCCCCTTGTTCAGGTCAGTTGTTTCTGTGGCCTGTTCTTGACCCTTCTGCTCACCACTCCTCCCTCTCTGCAACTGGATTCCAGGAGTTCAGCTCAGTATTTAGCTGTGGGTAAGTGCCCATCTTTTTTCAGCATAGGTTATATACACAGTTTTAGAGGAAACAGCTAGTGTCCATGTGATTCTCAAAAAAGTAAACATAATGGGCAGTGGTGGTGCATGCCTTTAGTCCTAGCACTCGGGACAAAGAGGCAGACAGATCTCTGTGAGTTTAAGGCCAGGCTGGAGTTTAATGGCAGGCTGGTCTACAGAGCTAGTTCCAAGACAGGCTCCAAAGCTACAGAGAAACACTGTCTTGGAAAAAAAAGGAAACTCATACCCAGTATAGTGGCATATGCCTGTAATTCCAGCACTTGGAAGACTAAGGCAGAAGGATTGAACATTTAAAACCATCCTAAGCTATGAGACTCTATCTTTACAAAGAACAAATACAGGGCTGGAAAAGTGGCTCATCAGTTAGGAGCACTAGCTGCTTTCCCAGAGGACCCAGATTTAATACCCAGCACCCACATGACAGCTCACAATAATATAAATAACTCTTCTGGATTCCCTGAGCATCAGGCATAGATAATGGTGCACAGGCATACACGCAGCCAAAACACTCATGAAATACAAATAAATTGCTCCTTAAAAAAGAAAAGGAATGAATGAGATGGCTCAGTCTGATGGCAAGCTTGATTCCCCGGATCATATGGTGAAAGGAGACAACTGACCCCACAAGCCGTCTTCTGACCTCCACACATGTACCACAGCACAAGTGTACTAGCACACATCCACACAGTTTTAAAATGTAAAGCAGACCACCCAAATCATCCCACTGTTATTAAAATAAGGCTTTGTGAGTCCAAGTCATACCCATTTCCTTGAGCTCTTTGATGTCCAAGTCTGGAGTATCTTTTTGATTTTCCGAAGTTAGTCCTAGACAGGGATTAACATCAGGGTGGGCTTCATAACTCTGCATTCTGGGACTCTCAGCTGGCTGACTTTTCTGAGCTCCAAGAAACTCCTATACCAAAACATTGTCAAGGATACATTGTAGGTCATTCAAATGACATCTGCTTTTTTAGAAACACACACACACCAGATATCTCCTCCTTACTCTTACTTTTCTATTAGGCAGACTATCAGTCCTAAGTAGCGAGTTATTATTTCAGTTCTGCCATTCACTGAAATCTTTACTATACCCTACAACTTCCTCAGCATCTCTTCTAAATTCTCTGATGCCTTCACTAAGTTAAACAGATATGCTTTTCTCAGCAACACAGTATAATAAAATGAAGCTGTCTAAAACTTTGGGGGCTTTTTGAAACCTAGTCATAGTATATTCTGCTACCCTAGCTTTGAACTTTCTATGTAGTCCATGATAATCTGAAACTCCTAGTCCTACTTTAGTATCCCCCATCCCCAGCCCATGTGCTCACATGACATACTTCTATAGGCACGCACCACTGTCCACCATTCCAAAAGTTTTTATAACTTGAGTTTCTAGCTTTCTGGTCTCTAGCCCAATTAAGCAGATAGTGGAAACAAACTTCTCCCAATCTCAGGGCTTGCCTTTAAGTCATTCTTCAGAATATACCGAATATCTTGTAGGTTCATTGTTCGATTTTTCTGCTTGGCATGGATACCTGACTTAACAATATCATAATAAGGTTCCGGAAGTCTGACATCAGCTTCTAAATAGCTTCCCAAGGCTATGGTTTCTTTAATAACTGAGCCATCCAAGCCATTCCAGGGTATGTTGTCTGGAAGGAAGAAGTAAGACAATTTCTGAGTTTCTTCAGTGATGTATCCACTGGTAGGCTGCCTGTGTCTCTGTAATAATCTCTTGCCTAAGTTCCTGTACTCAACTATTATGGAACTCACTGAGTCATGGAAAAAGGAGACAAATATGAGTGTAGAAATGGGACACATTGGGAATGAGTGAGGTGGGAAAGGAGTGGGTAATGTGTGGGCTGAAGAGATGGCTCGGCAGTTAAGAGCATTCCAGAGGACCCTGGTTCAATTCCCAGAATCCACACAGTAGCTCACAGCCCTCAGTAACCTTAGTTCCGGGGACCCAATGCCCTCTTCTAGGCTCTGCAGACACCAGGCACACAAGAAGTGCATAAACATGCATGTAGACAAAATAGGTATACACATAAAATTAAAAATAAAAGAGAGTGAGTGATGAGGGTAAATATGATCAAAATATATTTTATACATGTATAAATACTTCATCATGAAGCCAATTACCATGTAATTAGTATATGCTAATAAAACATTTAAAAATACAGAATAACATGTAGAGAAATAAAAGGAAAAAAGATAAATCAGAAGTTGTTAAGAACTAGTAAGTAAATTGGTCCCTTGCAACATTACTTTCTTCCCACAGAGAAACCACTTGGTAGCCCAATTATGGACAAGGAACCACTTTACTTTGGGAAATCTATCAGAGACAGCCAATAGTAGTGTCAACATCCTACACACATGGGCATCTCTAGTAGACTTAGAGACAAGGGAATGCTTGGGTATCAAGCTGAGTAGATCACAAATTCATCTCATGAAGAATACAGTTTTGCCTCTGGGATTGCGAACATCAAAAGGGCAGCTGGATCTGACCTATCCCCTCATTTGAATGTGGTTTTACATGTGTGTATGCATGTGGCTATGTCTGTCTGTCTGTCTGTCGACAGCTCGAAGGAATCTTTTTGTCTTCAGTTATATGAGTACTTTACATGAAGTCATGTAGTTTCCAAAGGGCTTTCATTTTTTTCAGGTGACATCATATATGTATTTATCGGTCCCTATTTTTCCTTCAGTTAAGTGCTTTATCACTAACAAGCAGATCTATGGTCTTTTCTGAGTCTTAAATAGTTAAAGAAAGATTTCTGGGAAACTGTCCTGTGTCTAATAAACACAAAGAAGATCCCTGAAGCCAGCTGTCAGCTGCATGCTTTTGTTCCCAGAACTTGGGAGGCAGAAGTGGATCTTTCCAGGACAGCCAGGGCCACATAAGGAACCCTCTCAGAAGAACAGACAACAGGATTTTTTAAAGTTCTGAGTTTTGATACAACTAAGCAACTCCTGGGGGGGGGGGAAATTTCTAACCTAAAAATAAAGTTTTTGTTTTTTTTTTTTTTTTTTTTTGGTTTTTTGATACAGGGTTTCTCTGTATTGCTTTGGAGCCTGACCTGGAATTCTCTCTGTAGACTAGGCTGGCCCTGGCCTTGAACTCACAGAGATCTATCTGCCTCTGCCTCCCAAGTGCTGGGATTAAAGGTGTGTGCCACCAACACCCAGCAACTTTGATCAATTTTTAGTGTACTCCTTGATTACCTGTTAAAATCTCTTGTATGATCATGGAAAAGCTGTAGATATCTGACTTCACAGTAGCTGCCTTCTGTAAGATCACTTCTGGTGCAGCCCAGTTGTAGAGTTGGGTGGGAAGGGGCACTCGAGTCATGTCCCTGTGCACACCGTTGTCCTGGCTAGGGAAAGAAACACAAGGCAGGGTTTCTCTTAAGGAATCATGATCACCACATAGTGCTCATAAATATTTTCCTATGATATAACAATCTCCTGGAGCTTCTGAAATTTCAGTTAGACACTAAGTTAACATACTTTGCCTTGGAGCTCTTTCAATACGTACAATTTATCATTCCCGAATGCCTGATCCTCTATTCCCTAGTATGTGGCCACTCAACACTGCAATCAAACCATAGGGACCACCTTTCAGTTGCACTAGGAAGACACTCCCACTTCCACTCTGCATGAGCAGTTCCTTCTGCCTGGTATGCTCGGTGACTGGATGTTTCTTGTGACCAATAAATTAATTTTAAAGTTGCCTCTTTAGGGAGCCCTTCCTTGATCACCTACCTACTTTAAACGTAGTAGTGTTTTATTAGCTGCAGAATAGTTATTACTTAAGTTTGTTGTTTATTATATCTTGCATTCAGCTCTCTAAGAGAAGCTTTATCTTTGGGGGGATACTGGGGATCAAATACAGACCTTCATGCACACTAAACAAGTGCTCTTCCTCAGCCACATCCCAAAAGGCAATGGGTATTCTACTGTCTGTAACATATTTTGGGAAACTAGCATGCTTCCTTCTTCAAGATGAGCATTTCTCCAACGGAAATGCAGGCCTCAGGCTTAGCAAAGGTCCTAGCAAAGGACAAGTCATAACTAGAATTCAAATCCTTTCTTTTTTTTTATTCTCACTTCTACTGAAGCTAGACGGGGAGGACCAGGATATAGCTCAAGTGCTCACTCAACATATGAGATGCCAGCATGGAAAAGGGCTGCAGTGGTGCTAGGGAGGAGAGACTTCTGGCTGTCACTGTAGGGCAGTCAAGTTTTCTGGAATTCAGTTTTAAAATTACATTTGGGTATAGCTATGTAACACCACTTGCAGGGTCAAGTGGTGTCCTGTTCTAAAGAGTCAATTGAGGATGGGCTTGAGAAATGGCTCGGTGGTTGAGAGCATTGACTACTCTACCAGAAGACCTGGGTTCAATTCCCAGCACCCATATGGCACTCAATTGTCTATAACTCCAGTTTCAGGGTACTGGGAATGAGTGTGTGCACGTGCGCACACGCACACACACACACACTAAATGAAAAAAAAACTTTAAAAAAATTCATAAGGCCAGTCTGATCTACATAGTAAGCCACATTAAGAATCACAGTGAGACCTTGTGAAACAAAAAAAAAAAAATTCAATCGAGGAATTAAGAATAGAGAAAAACTGCTGCATCACCTTTACGCCAGGAAATGGAATGTTACTATTGACAAGGATGTGAAACAAACTGATGAGTCCAAGTAGAATGTTACCCAAAATAAATTCAGAATTGAAAGCGATTTGGATTCATGTCTCATCATCTTATGTTATAAAGAAAGATATACTGTTGTAGCTATGATGACTTCTTGATTGCCATTTCTGGCTGAAGTTCCATTTGAGGTCAGTAAGCCTAAATCTCACCCTATTTCTATCATGCCCAGTATGTCCCTCATTGACCTTAGCTGCTACCATTCTTTTTTTCCTTCCTTCCTTCCTTCCTTCCTTCCTTCCTTCCTTCCTTCCTTCCTTCCTTCCTTCCTTTCTTCCTTCCACCCCAACCCTAACCCAGCAACTGTTAACACCAGCTTAATGTACTGCACGTCTTTCTATTGTGACCTCCTACTTCCACCGGTGTTTCCTAGCTGATCTTCCTGCATTAACCTCCAGTTCATCCTGCCTGGGGAGTAGGAGAATTTCCTCCACCAGGCTCTACTTCAATTATGCCCCTAATCAACTAGCTGGGTCCCTGAACACCACTCCTTCATCCCTCTGGACCTTACTTTATAAAAGGACAGGGTGGGGCTGAGGCTGTAGTTTAGAGTGCATCACCTACCTAGCATATGTGTGGCCCTGGGATTGGTCCCCAGCATCATAATTTATAAAGGAAGGGGTTAAGTTAGGGTTGGGACCGGCAATATCCAAACTGCATTTCACTTCAGAATTCCTATTTCTATGGAAGCACACCAGAATAAACTGTTATGCTGTCTTCTGAACAGCAGATGGCACTCTTAACTGACGGATGGTGTCATTTCTGCCAGTCTTTGAAGTCTGACAGTATTATCAAGCAAAAAGTTCGAAACTTTAGCTGCTCTGGATTATAGAGCCAAAGTAGTTAACTCCAATTTTTGAACCGTTAAGTGTTTCTTTCATGTAGGTTCATCCTATCATGCAGCAAATACTTAGTGAACATAATGACCCTGGGTATTTTATTGTCAATTTGACACAAGCTATAGTCATTCAAGAAGGAACCTAAATTGAGAAAATGCCACCACCAGAATGGCCTATGGGCAAGCCTGTGATACATTTTCTTGATGGTTCATGTAGGAAGGCCCAGTTCACTGTGAGTGGTCCTGGGTATTATAAGAACATGAACCCACCAGTGCCTCGCTCCTAAATGGATGGGGCTTTGTACCCTGGCTTATATAAATCTATGAGCTAAGTAGACACTCATGGCAAGCTTAAAAGTGCTTTTATTCTTATGGCCCTAGCAGTGGGCCTAGGGGTCAGAGGAATTGCATCTTTAGAGATACACTGCAATGATCTGTCTAATCCGGCTGCAAAGGACAAGGAACAGATGAGTGAAGCAGTAGGAACAACACAGGACTAAGTGAATTTCCTTCCAAAACCATCCTCCAGAAGAGGCTTAATTCTATCAAAGAAGGGAGAACCTACACATGCTTAAACAAAGAATGCTGCTATTGTGCTAATAAATTAGGAACAGTCAGAGACACAATGATTAAACAGCTAAAAGTAAACAGCTGAAAGAAGAAAAGCACTAAAAACACTTTTGAGACTTCTGGAACCAGAAATTTTGGCTGATGCCTTTAGCATATCATTTTGTCTGTCATTAGGACTCTAAACCCTAAACTCTCTCTCCAGCTCACTACATTCCTATATAGAAGCTATAAAGTTACAAATGGTGTTGACTTCTAAGGCCTCCTACTTAGTACCATAGCAGATGGACCCTGGATGCCTGGGGCTCCTGATGAAGCATAATTCTGAAATTGGAGCCTTATATGAAATCACCTCCAAAAGGAAGGAGTGACAGAAAGAACAACAGAAAGCTTTGAGATTAATTATGAAGTAATATTGGAATAAGAAACTACGCCTGACCTTTCACAACCGAGATAACACTGATCTGCTGGTTTCTGCTTTGTGAGCCCACTTGCCCCTTCGTATGTTCTGGAAAAGGTGACATGACATCTACTCATCTCCCTTAGGAAGTGACCACCACCAATATCTGCTTAGACAGGAAGTCCTGTTTGCTAAAGATAAAACTGTCTAAAATCCTGCAAATTTTAGCTTCTATAAAACTTGCTTAGCTGGGGTGGGGGTAGTCACCTATGGGTTGGAGACAAAAGATAATGGTCACAGGGTTTCTGGGTGGCTTTGGAGCTTGTTCAGATCAGGCTGGCCTCAGACTCACAGAGATCCTCCTGCCTCTGCCTCCTGAGTACTGGGATTAAAGGCATGCGCCACCACCACCACCTGGCTGACAATGCCCAATCCTAAATAAACCATGAAATATTTCTGATGGGGCTAGGACTCTTTAAGCAATATCTACAGCATATAGCTATGTGCTAACAAAAGAAGTTATTCCTTTATCACTGAGTGCTGAGAATTTCCTGTTGGGGAAGATTGAGGTCCCCAGCCTCTCTAATGTCAGTGCTGGGGATCCAGAGACAAGAGGACCCTGGGGTACAGAGCAACTAGGGAGGCAGAGGCAGATGGATTTCTGAGTCTGTGGCCACCTTGGTTCCAGGACAGCCAGGGCTACACAGGGAAACCCTGTCTCAGTGTGGGAGTGGGGGTGAGACAAGTTTCAGGTTTCTCTCCTTCCACCATGGGTTCTGGGGCTCCTATTCAGAATATCAGGCTTGCATGGCAAGTACTTTTATTGGTCCACTCTAAAGGATCTTAACTGGGATTGAGAATGGAATGATCTCAGGCTTGACTGATGCTTGCCATCTGACATCTGTTGCAACTTCATAGAAAACTCCAACAGCTCCAGTCATGCCCTTCTGATCCCTTGCCTTTCTTGCTCTCACAGGCCCTTCACACAGAAGAGCCAGAGAGAGCCTTAACCCATAAATCATCTATGATATTCTAATACTCTAAAATCATATCCTACAGTATCTCAGTGGCTATGGTAAAATTCAGAGTCCTTACCAAGGTCCCCAGGATCAAGGACAAGCTAGCCCCTACCCTCCTTTCAAGACAGAGCACAAGAACCATGGATGCATGGAAAGATGAGAAATTTTGTTTCCATCACACTGAGTGTCCATGAGTCAGGGTTTGTTCTTGAAAGGATGAAAATACAGCTTAACTCTCTAATAACCACTAAAAGTTAGAAATTTAGGAAAGTCCATCAGCATGTATTTAAAAACCACCCTAGCTGCATGCAAAGCTCAGGAAAAAGAAAAACACATGAAATAGCTTGGTCATGATGATTGGTTTCTGGAAATTATTATTATTATTATTGTTATTATTAATCACCTAGTTTCTGAAGAATGTTGTTATCAACAACAGTCTGGGAACTGTTAAGGGTCATCCTGTCCACAAAGAAAATTAATAACTAAAGATGAGACTCATAACAAAAAGGGAAAGACAGAGAAAACAAGAGCTTTTGCCAATAAGATATAGATAACTCCCTGTCTGGAAAGTACATTCTCCCAGCCACTCAAGGACAAGGCTACTGAGCCTGCTGGTTCTTGAGAAAGAAAACCCCCTAACCTTGCAGGTGCGCTAAATCTCTGTAACCTAGGAAACCTTATTAACCATTCCAAGTTTTGAACTATCCCATGACCTTGCTTTTAGGCCTAGTGAAAATAACAGCCTAGCTTTGAAACTGGCCTTGTTACCTTTTATGTAAATCCTATAAAAGCTGTCTCAATTCTGCACTGGAGGTCCTCAGTCCTCTACCCCTGCGAGGCGTATGACTGTGGACCCCAGTGCACTTGGAATAAAAACTTCTCATGCTATTTGCATCAAGACCGCTTCTCGTGAGTGATTTGGGGTGTCACCTTTCCTGAGTGGGAGCGTGAAGAACTACACTCTGCAGGTCTTTCATTCTCAGCCTCTACGATCCAGCAGTAAACAAAACAAATTTCTGTCCTCACTGAGCTCTGCATGTAGTGACAACAGTGAATTACTGATGAATGTAACCAGCAAAATCACACTTCAACTCAACACAAGGTATAGGTGGTGAGGGGACAAAGAAAGAAGGTGTCTGTCCAGTGCCTAAGAGCAGTGTCCAGAACAGAACCAACGTGGTGCCAAAGCCCAAAGCTGTGGATAGCATTGAGGATGTACCGCAGAGGCCCTCTGCCCCATATAGCAGTCTCCCACTATGCCTGAGTCCCTTGAGGGCAGAGTGTGCCTTTGTTATTCAGAACAAGATAAGACAAAAGGTAAGGTCTCCTCTCTTCTATAGCTAAGGGTCACTTATGAGCCTCCATTCAATAGGAAGGTAACTGGCTCTGGTCCAGTGCAAAGTGGGAAACTGTGATGTGCTTTAACCCGAGAGACTTCAACCTGGAACCCAAAGACCTGAGGGAGGGGGGTGGGGACAAAAGACACAGAGATTGATCACAAGACAGGATTCTGATCAAGTGGCAAATTTTATTTTTCTACCCAGAGCTTATACAGCCAGCAGAGCAAGGATATAGGAAAGGGGACAAGGGATGTAAGAGAATGGTTGAGGACCAGGTGTTCTTGCAAGCAGAATATAGAAAATCACAAAGAATGGACATTGGCAAGGTGGAAAGATCAGCAGTTATGAGAACAAGAAAGGTTACTATGGGGCTAGTGGTTATATGCTAGGCTGATCTTACTAAATAGAGCTAGTTATTAAACCATCACATCTTTATGATATAACTGAAGGCTCTAAATGTACAGCCAAGGTTTGTTCCTTAACTGATCACCAAGCCAGCCTCAGTTCCCAACAGTGATGTGCCCACTTCAGGTTAGTCCCAAATCTTACTATGTACCTTCTATGTTTTTCCTTAATCTCTGACTAGTAATGAAAAGAATGCAGTGGGCAACTGAGGCCTTAAGGGTGGCTGGCCACTAATGAGAGAAGTGTGTAACAAGGCCCCTTTCAACACACATGATAGATGATCAAGTAAGAACATACAACTCAGCTCAGTGAGGTGGCACACACCTTTCATTCCAGCACTTGGGAGGCATAAGCAAGAAGATCTCTAAGGCTGCCTACAGAGCACAGAGTGAATTATAGGAAAGCCAGAGCTACAAAGAGAAACCCTATCTAAAAAACTCAAAAGATAAATATAAATATAAATATAAATATAATTCTGGTGTACCAAGTGAAAAATTTTTGAATGCATAGAGGCTTTGACATACATTGGTTGATACAGGCATGTTACATGTCTATGAAAATGAGACTACCCTAAGCAGAAGTAACTTCCCAGCCAGATGTGGCAACACATACCTGCAACAGCTCTTGAGAAGCAGAGGAAAGAGAACTGTGAATGCAAGCGCAGTCTGGACAACGACTGAGCTACATACAAGACCCCATCTCAGAAAACAAGGGGGAACTGGTGAGAGCCCTCAGTGAGAAAGTCCCTGACAGCAAGCCTGGTGACCTGAATTTGATCCTCAGGACCCACATGGCAGAAGGAAGGTACTGTTAATTGCCCCACACACATGCACAATACAAAACAAATTTTTTAAATAGCCTTTGCATCTGGTAAATCTTTCTGTGCTGACAGTTTTCTCACCAACTATGCAACTTGAATAGATTAGATTTCAGCACTATAACAAAGGTTCCCTAGGGAGTTCCTCTTCAGAAAAAAAAAAAAAAGCTACACTGGAGGCTATACCCACCTTTCCATCATATATTCCAGGTTGGTCAGTCTTGCTTCTCCTGCAGAGACAATGTGAACAGCGTAGGAGCTGAGGGAGCGATGGACAAACCCTCGGGAATGCAGGTATATCAAGGCATCAGCGATCTGGAGCAGTAAGTGCACAATCACTTCCATGTGCAACACTGGGAACTGGGACCTCTGCAAGCAAGAGAAAAAGTTCCAAAAAGAAAAGAACAACCCACCTGATGTCATTTCCAAAGTCTTTTCATTTGATTCTCATACTTCCTGGTATTCTCATTTAGCAGACGGGGAGCCTAAACGTCAGTGAGGTTAAGTTCCACTGATCCAGGGCCCTGGCTCTAAGCCTCAGCTCCTTTCCTACAGGTGAGCTTCTTTGTATCATGAAAGAAGAAAGTACTCTAAACTTGGTATGTACATTCCAGTTTAACCTGAGAAATCTGCCAGGATGGGAGGTCCCCTCACTCCCACCAGTAAACCTGCCCTGGCACCTCCCTATTCAGTTCTGTGGCTAGAAGAATCTGGAAGCTCAAGAACTCTACAATTTGCAGAGAATCAATTCAGCTTGTAGCCCTATCAGATGAAGAAGAAAGAGGGTCTCTCTTTACTCCTACCCATGGGATTTAGAATAAGGTCACAGAGAAAGAGCTCCTTGAAGTCATATCCCTGCCCAAAGAACACTTAGTTATAAGATCTGACAATCAAAGAAGTTATTCCTCCATCCCAAGAAAATCTGAGAGGTGATAAGGAAGTGATAGAGGCCTCTATATAAACAAACCAGGACAGAGCACAAGTAAAATGCATGGGAAAAGAACCTGTGCCAATTGCATCAATATGTTTCTGGTTCTGTTGAGCTATTAAAGGGCTGATTTAGAATTAAAAAAAAAAAAAGCAAGACTGAGAAGACAGGAATTATGGTACACACCTGAAATCCCAGCACTTAGGAGGCTGAATGGTAGGAAGTCATGAGTTTGGGACTAGTTGGGGTTACACAGTTAAACCTGCTTGTCTCAAAGCAAAACAAGGCCAACTAGATGGTGCAGCAGGTAAATCCATTGTGATGTAAGTCTGACAACTTGAATTCATTACCCAGAACCCATATAAAGGTGTAAGGGGAGAACAAGTCCACAAAGTTATCCTCTGACCTCCATACACAGAACTGTGGCATGTTATGCACCCCCATCTCTCTATCTGATAAATCTGTTTAATGAAAGAAGAAAAAGAAGGAAGACTATTATATCATGGCCAGTGAGACGGCTCAGAGGTAAAGATGCTCGCTGCCAAGCACCTGGTGGCCTGAATTCAATCCCTGGAATCCTTCATGAAAGGAGAGCACTCCTTCCAACAAGTTTCCTCTGACCCCTATAGGTATGGGGTGGTATACTGACAGACATACAAATCAATCAATGTGAAAAAAATTAAATCACATTAGTTCCAACATATGCTTATCAGTCTTATTTGGCATGTTATACTACATGCAATACATGAAAAGGATTTACAGATTTTTTTTTTTTTTTTGAGCCCTGGCTGTCCTGGAACTGGCTCTGTAGACCAGGATGGCTTTGAACTCACAAAGATCTGTCTGTCTCTGCCTCCTGAGTGCTGGAGTTCAAGGTGTATGCTACCATCACCTGGCTAGATGTATCTTCTAAATGAGAACTCTGTAAAGATGGCAGGGAAGAGGGTAGGGAGAAGAGTGAAGGCAGCTAGGGAAATCTATAGAAAGACCATTTACTCGTTCATGGAGGACACTGAACAGTGTGCCGACCGTGATACGTTCATAAACCAGGCGAATTTTCTTCAGGTCCCGGGACAAACATACAGCCATCAGCTGCAGCAGGTTAGGATGCCGAAGGTTGCTACAAAAGACAAAAAATCTTCATAAGGGACAGGGCATAGAAGATCATAATGAAAACATAAGTGATATTCTTTCTTTTAGGTCATTTGAACACATTGTAAGCAAATCCCATTTGTAGCCAGGCATGGTGGCACAACCTATAGTCTCAGGACTTGGAAGAAGGAAGCAGGAGAAGCTCAAGCTCATTCTCTATGACATAGTGATCGCAAGTTCAGTCTGGAATACGTAAGATCTTGTATCAGAAACAAACAGCATACAGAAAAACAAAAGCTAAAAAAATACAATTTATATACAGCATTTTTCTTAGAAAATAAAGTGAGTTCTGGAAGGGGAGACATCTATTGCAAGAAGCTGAAGATTTAGGAGTTATCAGTGGCAATAATAACAAAACCTACAAAACAACATTCTGTGCATTGGCTAGACTTATGTCAGCTTGACACACAAACTAGAGTTAACTGAAAGGAGAGAACCTGAACTGAGAAGATGGCTCTGCAAGATCTGGCTATAAGACACTTTTTTAATTAGTGACTGATGGGGGCCCCCATTGTGGGTAGTTCAATCCCTGAGCTGGTGGTCCTGAGTTCTATAAGAAAGCAGGCTGAAACAAACAAACAAACAAACAAACAAAAGAAAGCAGGCTGAGCAAGCTAAGGGAAGCAAGCCATTAGCAGTACTCCTCTCCTCCATGGCCTCTGCTTCAGCTCCTGTCTGCAGTTGCTGCCCTGTTTGAGTTCCTGTCCTGCCTTTATTCAATAATGAACAGCTGTATGGAAGTATAAGCTAACTAAACCCTTTCTTCCCCAACTTGCTTTTTTGGTCATGGTGTTTTGTCATGGCAATAGAAATCCAAACTAAGATAGTCAGCATAAGCCTCATACATCATCTCAGAAATGTACCCTTCCACTCACTTCAGAAATGTAGTCATCAAACCAGGTGGCAGTGGTACACAACTTTAATGCCAGCACTCAGGAGGCAGAGATGGGCACATCTCATTGAGTTCCAGGCCAGCCTGGTCTACAGAGAAAAACCAGGGTGGCTACACAGAGAAACCCTGTCTCAAAAAACAAACAACAAAAAATGAAATATACTACTCAATTAAGAGTTAGGGACATTGTTCAGTGGTAGAGTGTTCCCTAGAAAAGAGGTAGCCAATGACAAGGAATGTCCCAAAGTCACATAACTACTCAGCCTCATATCAGAGCATACATAATGTCTATCTACCTGCCTTTTCAGATTGTGTGGTTCATTCACGCAAGCTTCTTAAAAAGCAAGGGTTTCACTTGTCTAAAGACACCTCCTGCAGGGCGGAATGAATATTCAGGAGCTAGCTCAGTGGCCTGTCATGAAATCATGAATCCAGTGTCTGATTCAACAAGATCTAAATGACGTAACTCTAGAACTTCAGGAAACCTTTGGAACTAAGACTCATGTCCTCAGTAGTGGAGAGTGGTTCTCAGATATCTGTTCTTATGGACTGCTATGCTGTATGAAAGGACCATCATTTGCTCTCCAGATGGGGACAGGGTCCCAAACAGAGCAGGCTGCAGGGACCACAGCAGAAAAACCAGATGGTCCTGAAGACTCTTCATCCGAAGACATGGGTTATGGAGGCAGTTGACAGAATTGTGTCCCTTACCATCACAGTCCACATTCCTCATACTATTCGTTAGTCTCTTTCTCTTCATACACATTTTTTGTTGTTGTTTTCTCAAGACAGGGTTTCTCTGTGTAACAGCCCTGGCTGTCCTAGAACTCATTCTAGACCAGGCTGGCCTGAAATTCAGAGACCCTTCTGCCTCTGCCTCTGCCTCCCGAAAGCTGGGATTAAAGGTATGTACCACCCGCCACTACCTGGCACTGTAGTGGATCTTGTTCTAGGTTCCCCTTCTTACCTGCTGTGCTCCTGCTCAGCAATCAACAAGTCAGCCAACCTCATCCTGCTACAGTGAGGACGGGTGGGAAGGTTCAGTTCCTTCACTGTGACTCGGCTCCTGTTCCACACTAGGCTAAAAGATGCAGAGAGAATGCAAGGAGAGGGGTTGAGCAGCCACTGCTTCAGTGAACCAGTTTTCTTTCCCATAGACCCAGAAAACAGGTTCACATAGAATCTCAACTATCCCTTATACTGGCTGGATCCTCCCTTCTACTACCTTCCAGGGTCTAAAGAACCCTGGAGAATTAAGAGAGGAGGTAAAAGTCACAGAAGAATTCAAGGATTTTGTGTTAGACAACGGTAACAGAAGTGTGACAAATGGATAGGGAGTGGTGATCAGAGAACAGAGAATAATTAAGAGGCCATTAGGACAGACAGTAGCCATAGAGATGGGGCAGAGGGGTAACCTTGTAGAGAGCCGCATAGAGCCACGCCTTAAAGTGGCACTGGCTTCCGCCTTACACCTTTCCACTGGTGAAGGCTCTCTGGGTAAACAAGCCCTTAATTGGTTAAGTCTGTTCAGCCTGTTTGCTTCCACCTTAGAGTAGCTTATCTGCAGGGTCCACGGGGCTCACTGGGGTTGGATAGCTCAAGGGTATTTAAGCCTGTGCAGGGGTCTCATTTCTCTCTCTCTCTCTCTCTCTCTCTCTCTCTCTCTCTCTCTCTCTCTCTCTCTCTCTCTCCCTCCCTCCCTCCCTCCCTCCCTCCCTCCCTCCCTCCCTCCCTCCCTCCCTCCCTCCCTCCCTCCCTCCCTCCCTCCCTCCCTTGTGGGGCCTTGTGGGGCTGCCAGAAGCTTTTCAGATGTGTTTTTCTTTGAAGGAAAGCATCATCAAGGTTCTAAAAGCCAGGACAGCTCTTCTGACCCTTCAAGGATTTTAAGGAGTGAACATATCTAAGAGGTTTCTGTCATATCCAAATCCTGTTGCTACCACCAAACCTGGATTTGGCTGATGAGACCCACAGTCTGTTCTAGAGGCAAGATAAATAAATCACCATGTTGCTGCCTCTAATTCTTTAGAAATGAGAACATTTTCAGAGCAGCTGTTCTCTGAACAGAGGCTATTTTATAATGTCTATAGACAGTGTGCTTGTCACAGCAGTTGCTTAGGGACCCAATGGGCAGAGATTAAGCATATTCCTGAACATTCTATAATGCGTAGGTATGACCACAACAAAGAATCATCTGGCCAAAAAAAAATGTGCACAGTAAGAAACCCTAATTTAAACACATGAGTTGTTTGAGAAGAAGCTATTGATCCACACAGGAAGCTACTCTGCCCAGTTTGAGACTAACCCAAACCCCACTGGCCAGCTCCCACTTACTTGGTCATGACCATGTATGGGCCACTGAAGAAAGAGAAGGTAGGCTCATCATCAGCTTGAATCACTTCCTTTTCTCCAATTACTGGAAGAGATCCTGGATAAGTGAGCTGCATCCCTGGTGTGAGATAAAACTGAAACCAAGGCACAGCTTCAAATTGTGGTGAAAAAAGGTGGGAAAGCAAAATACCTGTAGAATCTTGTCACTTGGCTCAGAGCTGCTACTTAGTAAAACACCTATGTACTATATTTGTCTCACTATGTAGCCCAGACTGGCCTCAAACTCAGAGATCAGCCTTCCTGACTTCCAAATGTTGGGATTAAAGGTGTGCATCACCAAGCCCAACTGTACTACTTGTTTTTGAGATAAGATCTCAATATGTAGCTCACGTGGGCCTCAAATGCATGACCTCCCTGCCTCGACCTCCTGAGTACTGGGATTACAGGAGTGTGCTAGCTCATGTAGCCTCTGGCATTTCTTTTTACAGTGACATACCCTTCTAAAGGGTAGGATCATAGGCATAATCCTACATGATCCATGATTGACTTTATTACTGAGGTGGTTCACAGACTGGGACTAAGGGGACTGTGGCAGTCTGAATGAGAATGGCCCCCATAGGTTTATATATTTAAATGTTTGGAAAAGATTAGGAGGCGTTGGAGGAGGTTTGTCACTGGGGATGGGCTCTGAAGTTTCAAAAATGCATTCCCTTCCCAGTTAGCTCTCTGTTCTCTGCCTTGTGCTTGTGGACCTGATGTAAACTCTTAGCTAGTGCTCTTGCAGCATGCCTACCTGCCATTTGTCATGCTCCCTACCATTATGGTCATGGACTCTAATCTTCTGGAACCATTAGCCCCCAAATGAAATGCTTTCTTTTACAAATTGTCTTGATCAGGGTGTTTTGTCACAGCAATAGCAACATAAGACAGAGGCCTATTGTAACCTCTCCAGAATCCAGGCCTATGTGTAGCAAAAGTCAATATACCTGTGGTGGGGATACAGCTCCACAGTAGAGCACCTGCATATATCATACCAGAGGTCCTGGGTGGGGTTCACCCCATCAATAGGAGGAAAACACCCCAAAATTCTTTTTGTGTCCTCCCTCACCCCAAGCATCTTGGTAGAAAGAATAGAGACTGGATAAGCAATGATCATTCATTCAACCAGCAATGTGGAATCACCTTCTACAGACTTCATATTTTGCCAGAGTTCATTTAAACAAATTCTATATGGTGTGTACCATTGGGGACCATCACCATCCTCACAACCTCAGGTCTCTGAGATAGAAAATTACTACCTTTTAAGAAATAAGCAGAATGTTCAGCAGAGCATTCTGAAATACAGGCTTGCAGATTTTACAGCCAGTTAAAGCATAGCTAACCAGCTCAATGCTAACTCTCCTGCTGCAGTTTTACAGCCAGTTATAGATTAACTAAACAATTCAGGGCATTCCTTCTACTGACCCTTTCACCCTGCCTACATGCAAACCCTGCTCACATCCTGCCTATGGTCTCTCCCAAGAAAATAAAATTTGTCAGCTTGATCAGAATACTGTCTTGCTGTCTGTTCTTTGTATTCCTTGTCCCCTAGTCTCTCCTAGGTGTCCCCGCTCCTCATTGACTGCCCCTCGGGTCAAGGCAGTGTACTATTTTTCATTAAGGACAGGAACACTAAAAAATATCTTTCCTATAATGCAAAAGAACAAAGAAGCAAAAATACTCTGGAGGTAGAGGGAGGAATTGAGGGTTGATATCATATATAACTCAGAGATAAAACACTTCCTTAGGATGCAAGAGGCCTAGATTTTTTTAATTCTCATGACTGTCCCAGACATTCTCCCTTAACTGAGAGGCAGAGAGCTGTGCCAGCTCTATGAATTTGCTTCCCAATGGCCTTGCCTCTCAGGGTTTAATGAGTATATTTGAAATGCTCTTAATGAATTAAGGGATATTGAAGACAAAAAAAGTATCTTTAGGGTCTTCTGCAAGATAAAGAAAGGCCACTGGGGAACATAGCTGGATGCTTTTCCAGAACAATGGGAAAAAGCAGTATGTTTAGCCTGATCTAAAGCGAATATGGGGTTTTAACCTGTAATCCTAAAACTGGAAAGCTGACACAGGACTGCTACAAGTTTGAGAGCCTACATCAACGCCATCCCCAGAAGAGAAGAGTTGAGTAAGATGAAGAGATGTGGTCATATGCTTCTCTGGCTAGACCAGTAAACCTTGGCTTAAGTAGCAACCTCTTACCTTCCCAAAACCAAAGCTGTAGATATTTTGGGCAGAAATGATTCCAGGTTTGAGCTGTCGGTTAGGAGAACTATTTGGGCTCCTAGAAACATTTAAAATAGAAAAAGTAAGAATTTATCATTCATGTCCAAAGAAACAACTAAACCAAGGTTTCAAAACTGTATAATTTATTATCATAATTACCTTCAGCCATCAACCAACCTGACACAGCCCTGTAAACAAGAATCATCAACTAAAGAACTCTCCAGATCAGACTGGCCTGTGACCAGGTCTGTGAATCATTTCTTAATTGCCAATTGCTGCAGGAAGGCCTAGCCTACTGTATAAGCTGTGACCTATGCTGTGTAAGAAGTGAATCTGAACAAGCCAGTGGGAACAAACAAGTAAATAGTGTTCTTCCCTGGTACCTGCCTCTGGAGTTCCTGCCATGACCTCCCTCAATGATGGACTGGACCAGGAACTGTGAACCAGATAAACCCTTCCTCACCAAACTTCTTTTGGTTATGACATTTGTCACTGAAACAGAAAACAAACTAAGGCAGCAGTCTTTATACTATTTGACCTTTTTCTTCTTTGTGACATGGTCCATTTATACAGCTCTTCTATCCTTCCTCAAGTGCTGGTACTGAGGAATACAGGATCTCTTTTAGCAGTATTAGTATGGTAGATACAAGAAAATTCAGAAGAAAACTTGAAAGCAATTTATTGAAGTTTAAAAAACAAACAAAAAACAGGATAGGCAAGTTGGAGAATTCTACAACTTCACTGGGAGATAAGAAGGAAAAAACTATGTTTTCTCTCTGCTTTAGAAAAGATATCCTGGGTATAGATTATGCTAGAGGAAGCTGACATAAATGTGTATCATATTCAATGTGGTGCCTGAAAAGTGCCTGGCTGCAAACAGTCCGTTTTGCTCCATTTCTCTCTGCCTAGCAGCCCTACAAGAGTTATACCCTGGCACCATCATGCCAAGCCTGACTTCTTGTTAAGAGTATAATCGTTTGCCAGGCACAGTGCTCACATATGTAATTCTAGCCCTTGGGAAGCTGAGACAAGTAGACTGCCATAGGTTGGAGGCCAGAGTGGGCTAAGAGTGAGACTCTGACTTTAAAAAAAAAAAAGAACTAAAAAAGGCTTCTTCCTTTCTTTCTTTCTTTCTTTCTTTCTTTCTTTCTTTCTTTCTTTCTTTCTTTCTTTTATTTCCTGAAAACAGGGTTTCTCTGTATAGCCCTGGCTGTCCTGGAACTCCTCTGTCGATTAGGCTGGACTCAAACTCACAGAGATCTGCCTGCCTCTGCTTCCTGAATGCTGGGATTAAAGGTGTGTACCACTATATGCTGCTAAGCTGTATGTTACTGTTGTAAAAGTTATTGTTTTTTATGTGTATGGGTGTTTTGCCTGCATATGTATATGTATATGTATACGTATGTATATGTCTGTGCAGTATGTGTATGCAGATTCTCTGGATTGGAGTTACAGGCAGTTGTTGGCCACCATGTGGGTCCTGAGAATTAAGTCAAGGCCCTCTGGCAGAACAACAAGTGCTCTTACAACATGGTCATCCAGCCACCAAACAATTTTTTTCTTTCTGAGACAGCTCTGGCTGTCCTGGAACTCACTCTGTAGACCAGGCTGTCCTGGAATTCTGGTAGCTCTCCTGCCTCAGCCTCCCAAGTACTGGAACTAAAAGCATGTGCCAATATGCCAATTCTTCACAATTCTTCATCTTTTATTATTATTATTATTATTATTATTAAAGAGGGCTACCTTAAAGACCTTGGGGACAGCATGCCTATAATCCCAACACCTAAGAGGCTTAAAAGAGACCCATGGATGGTTTGAGTCTATCCCAGGCTACACAGAAAGATCCAAGTAAACCTAGGCTACAGAATTTGCAGTCTCAACACTTAGGAGGTAAAAGCAGAAGGATCCAGAGTTTGAGGGCATCCTTAGCCATATATCGAGTTTGAGGCCAGCCAGGATGATGTGAAACCTTGTCACAAAATGGGGGAAAACTTTAGACAGCTCAGAGTGATAGCACACAGCTGTAATTCCAGCATTTGAGAGGCTGAGGCAAGAGGGTCTCAAGTTTGAAGCAATCCTGAGCTAGTGAGTTTAGACCAGCCAGGGAAAGGTTGTACATGTCTGTAATCCCAGAACTTGGGAGGCAGAGGCAGGCAGATCTCTGAGAATTCAAGGCCAGCCTGGTCTACAGAGTGAGTCCCAGGACAGGTTCCAAAGAAACAAACACAGAAATCTTGTCTCAAGAAAAAAGGAGAGAGAGAGAGAGAGAGAGAGAGAGAGAGAGAGAGAGAGAGAGAGAGAGAGAGAGAGAGAGAGAATGAGAACAAACAGGCGATGGGGCAAAGCAGCAGCAATGGCACTGAGGTGGAAGGCTCTGTTTCCTTCTTAACAACAGTCACATAGAAAAATATCAAACATTTCACTAATTTGTATTATCTTTGCACAGGGCCATGATAATTTTCTCTGTATTCCAACTTCAGTATATGTATGGCCAAATGAACACAATTACTTGATGTTTTATTATGGAAATGAAGATGGTGTAATAGACACCCTCTGAGGAAGGACCCATGATTCTCACAGGTCAATTCAGGCTGCTTTGTTAACTCAGTAGGATATTGTAGAAATAATGGAATTAGTTACTTGGGCAGAGGAGGAACAGCTTAGAGGGTAAAGGTGATTGCCACTGAGCTTGATGACCAGAGTTTGATCTCCAAGGTTCACATGGTGGAGACAGAAATGACTCCCACAGGTTGTCCTTTGATCTCCACTTATGCATGCATGTTTCTCTCTCACACACACAATACGATATAATAATGAAGTCACCTCCAAAGTAAGATTTACCCTAACTTTTACCCTGCTCTGTCTTGGATCACTGGTTCGGAGGAACATTGAGGGCATTGAGGGGATCCAACCCCAGCAACAATGTGCCAGTCATGTTAGTGTGCCATTTTACAACTGAACCCCCATTCAGATGATGGCACCCTCCAACCCATTCTCTAATTCTTGACCCATAGAAACTGTGATATCAGAAATAGTGCTTCAAGTTGTTAAATTTGAGAGGTGATTCATCATGCATCGACAGATACAAATAATGGTCAGAGTTGGAAATGATCACAAAGTGTATCTTCTACAACCTTTTCATTTTACAGATGGGAAAAATACAGCCCAAGGAGGGAAGACCTGGAGCCTACGAAAGGACATGGGACATTACAAAGACTAGACATAAATGCTGCATATCCAGCCACTGCTCTTCCCACCACTACATTCAAACCACCTATACACCAGGGTCCCATTAAATCAAGTTTTACTGGAAACAGTAATAGCACTTTATCTTTCTTTAGTTTTTAAGAGCTTGGCACTGTATCATACATGCAATGCATGTATAATTTCTGAGTTCGAGGCAAGCTTGATCTGAACAGTGAATTCCAAGACAGTCAGGACTATGTAGAGACCATGATTCAAAAAAAATAAAACAGCAAGAAAAAAAGGCTAGGGGAGAAGGAGGAGGAAGGCATGAGTGTCTAATTCTGCTCACCCCTGGATGAGGCTGCCAAACCAGGGTGGGCTGCAGATGAGCCGCTGAGGGGAGTCTATCTTCTTCAGGAGGTCATAGGAGAAACCCTGGATGATAGCCTTCATGTGCGAAGTGCAGCGCTGCATGAATTCCACCATCTGCAACACACAGCAGACACTCAGTGCTGACAGTACCAGAGGAACAGACGTGTCAACGTGCAGATGAATGGTCTTAGGAGCCAAGAGCTCCTGGAAAGGGAAGACCTTGGTGATTTTCTACAAATATGGAATGTTTTTGTGGAGAGAACCTGCAAACCATTTCCTCCAGTTCTTTCCTTCAATGAATGAGGAAGCTGAGGCACAGAAGTGAAAAACAGAAGCAGGGACAGGGACTGTTCAAGGAGGTACTGAGCATGCTACTCTACTTTACATCTGTCATGTTATTTAGCTCTCATCACAGAATTAAGGAGGTGGCTTAGTTAATAAAGTACCTGCCATGCAATGAAGAGGACCTGAGTTCAGAGCCCCAGAAACCACATGACAAGTTGGGTAGTGTGGCACATGCCTGTGACTCCAGTACTGGAGGTGAAGAACATTGGGGGAAGGGAGTAAGGTAGGTCCTATAAGCCTGGTTCAATGAAAGATTCTATCTCGAATAAACAAAGATGGAGCGGCTGAAGGCATGACTCAGAGGTCAAAAGCACTTACAGTTCATTCATCCAGAGTTCCTGGGTTTGATTGCCACCACCCACACGGCAGAACCAACCAGTGAGAGTTGTCCTCCAACCTCCATACACCAAGGCGCGCACGCATACACACACACATACACACACACACACACACACACACACACAACACACACACACACACACACACACACACACACACACATCAAATAAACATACACAGTAATAATAAAAGACATACTTTTAAAAACTAAAAAGATGAGGCTGCAGACTGCTCAGTGGTTAAGAGCAATGTTTGACTCTTCTCAGAGGACCCAGGGTCTAATTCCCAGCACCCACATGGTAGCTCACAACTATCTGTTAACTCCAGTTCCAGATGATCCTACACCCTCACACAGACATAAGTGCTGGCAAAAACATCAATGCAAATAAAAATAAATATTTATGAAAAAATAAAAGATCAAGATGTTGAGTGATGAACAAAGACACCTGACATCCATCCCTGGCCACCATAGGCACTTAAGTTGTTTCAACTTAAGTTCTCTCTGTCCAATGCTAATGTAATGCTAAGACTGCTGTAAAGTTTGTTCTGCTCCCAGAGATCCTACCTATTAGTCCATATTCTTTTACTGGGCATGGTGGGATAAGGAAGTCCATTCTTACCTGAGTGCTACGATCCTTCCCTGCTGCCAAAGCCCAGGCCTGTGGGTTTCGACCCTTCTCATCATGGAGTCGAAGGTCACCCCCTGCGTTCAGCAGTTTGCTGAGGATCCACTGGTTGCCTGAAAAAGCTGCTGCATGGACAGGAGTGCTCCCATCAAAGCATCGGCTAGGAACAGAAAGAAATACAATGACTGGTCATGACAACCTCCTTCCTTCCACTGAATGGTTTAGGGTTTCAAGGACTTCCAGTCATTAATAGTACGTTTTAGGGATGAAGATTTCAATACTGTTTGTGAGAACACTGATCTGTGGCAGCAAGAGATTTACAAATATCCTTTTTAATCTTTTTTATCCCTTTTTAATCCTCTAAACAGATGAGGAATCAAAAGGGCTTCAAACCCAGGTAGGGATGTGAACCTGTGTTCTTTCCTTAATACCCCCTGGCAATGGCTTCACTAAAACATTTCCTTTGTGCCTGCAGTATCTTGGAGTCTGGCTGGTTACACATAGAGACCACTCCTCTCAACAGGACAAGTACTCTGCTATCCACACCAAATTTGGTGGTTGAGTCCAACAAAACTTTGGCATCACCAATCCAGTGGAGGACTTATTCCTCAAAAATTCCACCGATGCTAGAAAACTAATTGAAGCATGAAGGATGGCCTTTATTGTGTCCACAAGACAAGGGTATAATGTATATAGCCATGGTTTCTTTTCTTTTTATTTTTTTTTGGAGGGGGGGATGGAGAGACAGGGTTTCTCTGTGTGGCCCTGGCTGTCCTGGAACTCACTCTGTAGACTAGGCTGGCCTCAAACTCACAGAGATCCACATACCTCTGCCTCCCAAATGCTGGGATTAAAGGCATGCACCATCACTGCCTGGCTATTAAGATCATTTTTGATATTATGGCACTTGGGGCTGTAATGAGTTACAAGTTTTAACCCCAAGATCAGTTTCTTAAATTTCACAGCCCATTAGTTATTATAATACTTATGTATCTGAATGCCTGCTCTTTCAAGTTCTTTGTCAATTTTTGAATTGGAGCTCAGTGGTAGATACCTAACCTATACAAGAAACTACAAAAAAAATTCAAGTCATTTTACATCTTTATGAACTTATAAACACATTTTTTAAAAGATTCTTTTTTCGTCTTCTTCCTCCTCTTTTTTGACATAGAGCTCTTTGTACCCTGGTTGTCCTGAAACTTGCTATGGAGACCAGACCAGACTTAAACTCACAGAAATCCATCTGCTTCTGCCTCCCAAGTACTGGGATTAAAGGCATGTGCTACAACCATACCCGGCTTTCATTTTATTTTTAACTATGTATATACAAATGAGTGTGCACACAGGTGGGCAACCAACCACTCATACACCTCATCTACATAGCAAGTTCCAGGCCATTCATGGATACATAGTGAGACCCTGTCTTAAAGAAGTTTAAATGATTTGATTTTTAAAGAACTTAGCTTTAAATTTGAACTAAACAGAGCTAAATGCAGGAGCCCGAAGAAAAAGCTGCACTTTTGCCTAAGTAATGCAGGAAATCCCAACAAAGCTAGTATTCAATGAGAATTGATACACTGAATCATTTTCTTTATTCAAGATTCCAAGATGGGTGTTGGTGGTGCACACCTTTAGTCCCAGCACTCCGGAGGCAGAGGCAGGCAGATCTCTGTGAGTTCGAGTCCAGCCTGGTCTACAGAGCTAGTTCCAGGACAGGCTCCAAAGCAATACAGAGAAACCCTTTCTTGACAAACAAGAAAAAAAAAAAAGAAGATTCCAAGTTTTTTCCTATGACACAATACAAAACAATAAAAAAAAAATGAGAACAAGTTTTGAGTATATAACACAGGGCTTATTTAAATAATATGAGAAAAACTTTATGATTGTTCATATACTGAATTTCTTTAAAAATTAGTTGGAATGATATGTGTGTGTTGCGTTTCTGTTCAGTGAAAGCACCTGCCTTCTATTCCCTGTCAAGAATTATACCTCAGGTGAGCAAGTGTAGAAAGAGACAAGTATTTCCTAAAGAGACATTCATATGCTATCAAGTCATTGCTATTATTCCATATCAAAGTTTATACCAAATATTAAACTGTGATTCTGTTAATTCACAACTAGAAAAGTCTTTCTGAAAGATTGATATCAAGTACGTTTGTGGGTATTTTGAACTGTTTGAGAAAATGAAGTACATAATTTAAATTATAACCCAAGGATTAAAAATAGGTCAACAGTGATAATAATTAGTAATGACTTGTTACTCTCACATAATCATTTTAGAGTAAAGTATAATTGCTTAGAAAATCAACTTTATTAATTAAAATATTTCAAGATAGGTGTATAAATATTTTATTGGTAAAAATTAACAAAGGTCCTTATCTTTTAATATTTTTGCCAAACATGGGCTAAAAGTATAGCTCAAGGATTAGAGTCCTTGGTTCAATGCTCCATCTCAAAAAGAAATGCAGTTAGGTTGGGCTGTGGTAGTGCATGCCTTTTATACCAGCACTCAGGAAGCAGAGGCAGGTGGTTTCAGTGAGTTTGAGGCCAGCTGAGTCTACAAAGCAAGTTCCAGGACAGCCAGGATCCTTACACAGAGAAACCCTGTCTCAAAAAAATCAAAAAGAAAAAAGAAAACAAATACAGTAAGGCATGGTGTCACATGCTTTTAACTACAGTATCCTAGCAGCAAAGACAAGCAGATTTCTGTGAGTTCAAGGCCAGCTTGGTCTAAATATGTAGAGCCCTAGGACACTGCCTCAAAAAACAAACAGCCAGGCACTGCTGCCACCCACCTTTAATCCCAGCCCTAAGGAGGAATGTGAATCTCTAAGTTGAAGGCCAGCCTGGTTTGCAGAGCCAGTCCAGGACAGCCAGGGTTGTTATACAGAGAAACCCTCTCTCTCAAAAACAAACAAACCATCTCACAAAGTTTTAAGAACCCTGAAAATGAACTGGACATGGTAGCCCATGCCTTTAACCCCAGCACTGGGAGGTAGAGGTTGGCAGATCTCAGTGACTGGCAAGTTCCAGGACAGTGAGACCCTGCCTCAAAAGAGAAAGAGACACTGAAATAGCAACAATATTGCAATGTGTGAAACATTTTCATAAAATACTAAAATTTAATTACAATTTAATGAAACCTGATAAAGTTAAGAAACCACATGTAATTTGGGGAGGGGGACAAAGAGTGGTAACAACTGCCTATAGTCACAAAACTTGGGAAGTGGAGGCAGGAAGATTAGAAATTCAAGGCCAGCCACAGCTACATCAGAGCCTGTCTGTAGATAGACAGGTGAGAGAGATGGCTCAACAGGTACAAGTGCTTGCTGCTAAGCCTGACCTCTTGAGTTTGATACCCCCTAGAAATTAGTATTATTATACTTACTGGTTTGGATCTGACCCATAATCCACCAAAATATCAACTAGTTTCATATGGCCCAATAACGCTGCAACAAAAAGCGCTGACTGGCCCAGGCTGTTAATTGCATCAACACATATTCCTGTAAAGCAAATACAGAATCCATGTAAATATCAAGAATCATCCTGCAATGGGACTGCTTGAAACTTATATTGAGGAATATTTCTGTTTTCCCTTCTTGGGGGACAAATGTTTAATGTACATACATGTATAGAGAGATGCATGGAGTTGGAGCTGGAGTTTGAGAAGGTTGTGAGCTCAGAACCAAAGTCCAAATCACTAATACATTTGTAAAAGGACCAATCTTAAACTCCTAGTACACCTTACTTACAACATTATAATAACGAGAAAACATGCACAAAATGGCCATGCATACTAATATGGTACTAATGCCTAGTTTTAGTAACCACAATAAAAAGACCGAAGTCCACTCAGACTGCGTTCCCTCCCTCTCACTCTCCCATAAGGGAGGGAAGAACGATCATCAATGGCAAGAGGCAGCTGCAGAAAAGCAGCACCTGGAGCCAGCTTCACGCTCAGGAGGGAACACTACGTCTCGTCCTCGTGGTTTCGGGTGCTCTACACAGTCAGAGAAACTTCTCTAGTAACAAACTATAGAAATGATCCCTGAAAGTATAGTCTTAACTTCAACACGGCGCGCTCGCCACACTGCACCGAGCGTGCTCACATCATACTAACGGCGAGCTCGGCGGTCCTGGCTCGCCGCTTTCTGCTTTGACGCAGCTATTTAGAGACAACGTTTGTACGAATGGTGCCATGTTCTCCGGTGAACAGCTCCCGCTACCAAATCCACAGGGCATTTGAGATGCTACCGTTTCCCAAGTCAAGAAAAAAAAAGCACTGGCACCTGATTACCATACGTTGGCTAAACAGCCAATCGACGGAGACTTCTCTGCCGCCCCGCCCCACTTCCGTCTGAGTCAGGTTGAGAGTCACTGGCTGCCACACCCTGCCCTGCCGCCCTGCGGTGCTGGCCTCACTGAGTAATTAAAAAAAAAAAAAAGGCCACATAAAGATGGAAAATACAGTCTGGATACTGTATTTTATTGTGTTGTCTTTGAATTGGTTGACTGCTGAGGAAGGAGCAACAGCTGCTAAAAGACATTTGGTTAAAATGCTGCTAGATTAATCCAACCTACATAAAATGCCTTGACTTCAAATTTTAAGTCTAAGGACATGTTACTTTGGAAAAGAGGTTCAGCTTTTGTTTCCACTGAAAATGAAAAGCTGTGGATTCCTTCCAGACTAATATGGTTTAATCAAGCAAGACCCCCTAAAGCAGTGGCCCAGTTAATCCAACATCCAAAACAACTGAGATGATGCAGCCTCACAGACTATGACAGCCAGGATTTGGGCAAGGTTCTGGGTTTTCTCAAGATCTCCTTGGGATTGACAGCGCCCCAAAACAGCAGGAAGCAGTTTGGAGAGAACTATGCCCACATTTCCAAAAACTGTTTATAAATGTTTGTTTTCATTTAAAATGGGTTGGTTATAAATGGTTAGTGATCACAGCTAATCTCTAAAGGAAAAAAAAGGGGGGATATGATATAGAAATGAATACTTAGCATTGGCGTGGATTTTGGTTTATTGATACAAATTTAAGGTCAATTTTGTTATATGTATCTTACAAGCAGTTTTCTGGCCAGCCTGGTCCCACAGCCTCATCAGTCCCAAGTAACACACAGAGATGCTGTATTAGGTATAAAGCTACTAGCATATATTATTGGCTAGATCTGTCTTAAATATCAACCTATTTCTAACAATTTAAGTGTTTCCAGGTGGTCTTATCTTACCGGAGAGAAGGTCTGTTAGTCCTCTTGGTCTTAACATTTTGAACTCACTTCTCCTACATCTCCCATAATCCTCCTTGTCTCCTAGTCCTGCCTATATTGCCTTCCTATTTGCCAACAGTGTTTTATTCATTAACCAATAAGAGAAATACATTTACAGAATGACATCTCCCATCATATATATTTCTATTCTTGTTTAGGTATTGTGTTCATACAGCTCACAGGTGCGGACATGACTGGGAAGGCTAGGTCTGGGGTCCAGACACCAGCTCAATCTCTTGCTTCCTGGTAGGGTTTCGGAGAGCAAGTGGGAACCCACAACTGTCATCTGTTTCATGTGTAAGTGAATTCTCCCCAAATAAACCTCACTTAACTTATACTGAGTCCAGTGAATCTTAATTCCCATGCTTTACAGATGGATAACTCTGAGTTCAAAGCCACCCAGGGCTACAGGAGACTGCATCAGTCTAAAATAATAACAAAGCTCATTTCTTTATCCCAGCACTAAATAGGTATAAAAGATAGGAGCAGCGTCTTCAGTAGTCAGTATCAGGAAATGATTCTCCAGCTATGTTGAGGAGAAGCAGCAGTCTGAGGCATGGAGGAGAGCTCATGGAGACAGGATAAACCATTTCAGTCAGAGGTAGAGGTAAGAGCTACTGACTTGGCTGCTTTGCTTTTTCTGATTTTAAGCTTGAAACTTGAACCCCAATATCAGTTGCTGGGTCTTCCCCCTCCCATGCTATACCCAAGCTTTGTTTATTAATAAAAGAAGCTGCAATATAACTGAAACCCAGGACTCAGAAACAGAATCTTTCAGATTTTTGTTTCATGTTTGTCTACTTAGGCCCTTGTATATGGGAAAGGAACGTACCTTCTTTTCAAAACCACAAACATCTTGGCAAATCTAGTAGCAGCCTGGGGCCAGGGCCTTAGGAGTTGTTCTGAGGAACTACTGTATGTAGAAGGTAGTTCCTTCATTAAAAACAGAAATATGCTTGGCTGAACCAACAATGTCCTGGGGTCAGGGCCTTGTAAGAGCTGAAGCTTTGGATCCTGAGAACCCTACTCTTCCCAGTGTACAGGCTATAGCTATCTGTCCCCAGGCCACTGTGTGCTGGGTCAATAATGCTTTTGAGACAATACCCTGTGTTCCCTTTGTGCAATATTGTTTTATTAGCCTCCTGCAGACTATGTCCCATTATATGATAGATTCTGCCTACTCTGTCCATGTCTACCCTGGAAACAATATACAAGGTGCTGTATTTCTTGGTAAGTTTGCTTGGTACAAAACATGGCCTGTGAAAGACCTTCTGATCCCAAACTTTCTTATCCTCTTCTGATCTCCTGGTCCTCTCAGGACCCTGACACTGAAAAATAACCTGCTTTCAATTTTTGAAATTTTAGAATAAAACTAATTTCTTCTTTGATGTAACAACTGTTAGTAATATTAGCTGTTAACTACTGAAGGCCTGCCACATACCCAGTATGATTCTGAATGCTTCAAGATCAATTAACCATAATCTTGAAGAGACTAAATAACTGATTTCACTTGAGGGACAAATGTTAAGCAGAACCCATAGGCCGAGTATGATGACACATGTCTGTCATCTCAACACTTGGGAAGGAGAGGAAATAAGATCTGCAAATCAAGACTAGCCTCGGCTGCATAGCAAGTCTTTGGCCATCTTGGGCTACATAAGCTATCTCAAACTACACACACACAC
Organism: Cricetiscus sungorus; assembly: GCA_030556225.1. Classification (NCBI taxonomy): domain Eukaryota; kingdom Metazoa; phylum Chordata; class Mammalia; order Rodentia; family Cricetidae; genus Cricetiscus; species Cricetiscus sungorus. The sequence continues at coordinate 64,437,207 of JANBXA010000069.1, read as the reverse complement.
ACACACACACACACACACACACACACACACACACACACACACACATACCACACAAGTTAATAATTTGAGAGGTGTGGAAAATCTGTTTCTTGACAGTTATCTATCTCTTCTAAGTGCGAAGCACTATTTCTAAGTATTAAGTTTACAAAATCTGTGGTATAGAGGTGTGTCTCTACTCAAAAAGAAACTGCTTTAGTGTAGAAGAGACAACAAATACACAAAAGAATGCTGGACTATGGGGCATGCAGAAAACAAGGTTAACTCAGAGTGGTTAGAGAAATCATCTCTCTGGAGCTTAGCCAAGACTTGAAAGTGTCCATCGAAGGGCTGGAGAGATGGCTCAGTGCCTAGGAGTGCATATACTGTACTTGCAGAGGATCTGAGTGTAATTCCTAGCAGGACATGGGGAAGCTCATGGCATCCTGTAACTCCAGCTCCAGGAGATCTGACACTCCTCTCCCCCCCCACACACATACAAATAATAACTTTTTAAAAAGTAACCATCCAGATGATGATCTTTAATCAGAGAAATCAATTCATGCCAAGTCTGCAACAAGAGAAAAAGAAAAAAAAGATAGTACAAATTTACTCGGGGCAGTGATGGCCTATACCTTTAATCCCAGCACACGGAAGATACAAGCAAGCAGATCTGTTCAAGGCTAGTCTGGTCTACAGAGTGATAATTCCAGGACAGGCAAGACTACACAGAGAAACCCCACCTCAAAAACAAAACAAAACAAAAAAACAATAAAACCAAACAAAACAAGATCATGAAAACTTAAAGAACAGAGTTTGGAAGAAGAGAAGGGGCAGCAGGAATCAAATAATTCCTGGGCGAGTTTTCTAGTCTGGAGCCACAAAAGGAAGTACTCCCCACCCTGCTTCCCGTGGGACCAAGAACTAAAGTATACCTTTAAAACGACAGACTAAGTCTCAACCACTAAGCATTCCCCAGCTCTATGTTATATTAAGGCAGTTTAATTGTCCATTCCAGCATTCCTTGAAGTACTTACGTAGCCTAGACAGTTTTGAATTTGTGCTCTTCCTGACTTAGCCCCAAGAATAAAAGAGAATACAGGTCTATGCTTAGGCTAGCAGGGAACTCATTTGCAGCCACAGTTGGCTTTGAAGACTCTCTTGCTTTTAGGATGCACCACCACACCCAAATAAGTACCTTCTAAGACTTGTGAAGAGAGTAGTCACTGAGGGTTAGTGAAGCTGTAGACAGCCATTGCGTTGCAAATACAAACTATCTATGAAAGAGAGCATAATTGGGGAATGCTAGAAAATTCCGAAAGACTCACTGGGATGGAGGTAAAGTGAAGGTAACACGCTGGAGACTTGGGTTGTCAATTAGTGGTAAAATACAAAAAGACAAATAGCACAAGCAAAAAAAGGCCAACCGTAAATATATTAAACAACCAGGTAAACCAAACCTCCCTACATAATTTGGAGCACAAACGCAATCTGAATGCTTAGAGAAAAATGGGAAATACTTCTGACATTAAAAACCAAAATAATAACACCAGAGTCCACTCAGACTGCGTTCCCTCCCTCTCACTCTCCCATAAGGGAGAGAAGAACGATCATCAATGGCAAGAGGCAGCTGCAGAAAAGCAGCACCTGGAGCCAGCTTCACGCTCAGGAGGGAACACTACGTCTCGTCCTCGTGGTTTCGGGTGCTCTACACAGTCAGAGAAACTTCTCTAGTAACAAACTATAGAAATGATCCCTGAAAGTATAGTCTTAACTTCAACACGGCGCGCTCGCCACACTGCACCGAGCGTGCTCACATCATACTAACGGCGAGCTCGGCGGTCCTGGCTCGCCGCTTTCTGCTTTGACGCAGCTATTTAGAGACAACGTTTGTACGAATGGTGCCATGTTCTCCGGTGAACAGCTCCCGCTACCAAATCCACAGGGCATTTGAGATGCTACCGTTTCCCAAGTCAAGAAAAAAAAAGCACTGGCACCTGATTACCATACGTTGGCTAAACAGCCAATCGACGGAGACTTCTCTGCCGCCCCGCCCCACTTCCGCCTGCGTCGGGTCGCCAGTCACTGGCTGCCACACCGTGCCCTGCCGCCCGGCGGCGCTAGCCTCACCGAGCTGCGCTGCATTCAGGCCCCATCTGTCCCAAGCAAGGGGTGCCTCGGAGCCGCATGGTGTCAGCGGGCACAGGCAGGTTTAGATTCCTGACCCAAGCCTGAAGCCTTTTGTGAGGAAGAAAACGAAAATGTACGACCGGGCAGTGGCAATTCAAGGGCTGCGCACTCTATTCATTACATTCTGTCTTGTGACAAAAGAAACTTTGCAAGATGAAGCACTAGGGAAATTAAGGCAAGTGTGTGTGCGTGCGTGCGTGCGTGCGTGCGTGTATGGTGCTGATTCTGAGATGGTTTTGTTTGTTTGCTTCAAGACAGGGTTTCTCTGTAGCTTTGGATCCTGTCCTGGAACTCTGTAAACCAGGCTGGCCTCAAACTCACAGAGTTCCACCTGCCTCTGCCTCCAGAGTGCTGGGATTAAAGACTTGCAGCTTCTGTGAGTCTTAAGAGGATGATCTCTAGCTTTATCCATTTCCCTGCAATGACAATTTTATGGTTTTTTTGAAGCAGGATTTCATGTAACCCAAGCCAATCTAAAACTCTTAACACAGGTGAGGGTAACCTTGAGTTACTAATCCTCCTGCCTTTACCTCTCAAATTCTGAAATTACATTAGTGCTGGACATGGTGATGCTTGCTTTTAATCGAAGCTCTGGGGGAGAGGGGATGGGAGGACCTGAGTTTGACATATGGGACCCACGTGGTGGAAGCAGATAATGGATTTCTGCAAGTTGTCACCTGCTCTCCACATGTGTAGCATGGCATATGAGCAATGTTCACTATACTTAGTCATCATGGAAAATTAAAACTACATTGAGATCCCATCTCACCCAAGTCAGAATGGCTATTATCAATAAAATAACAAATGTTACCAAAAATGTAAGGGAATCAGGAACCTCTACTGCTGGTGGGGATGTGGACTGGTATAGGCACTTTAGAAGTCAGTGGATGACCCTCAAGAACAAAAACGTGTTGGTCTGTGTATCTCAAGTTGAAAACTAGCAGGGGTGGTAATGCAGCCTTCTTAATCCTTGCACTTGGGAGACAGAGGCAGGTTGATCTCTCAGTTCCAGGCCGGCTAGAGCTATACAGTAAGATCTGTTTTCAAACAAAAAGTTGGAGACCAGCTTAAGCCATATATGTGACTCCCAGGCAGTCTGAGCTGCATACAGAGGTTTTCCTCAAAGGCAAAATAGTTGGGTGTGATGTTAACATGACACGAGTAAGAGGCTCACACACCCAAAATTCAAGGCTTGTCTTCCCTACATAGTGAGTTCCAGTCCAGCCAGGGACATGGTCAGAACTACATAGTGGGTCTCACTCTGTGTCCCTGGCTGGCCTGAAATTCATTTCAAAGACCAGACTGGCCTCAAATTGTCAGATCTCTAAGAGTCTCTGTTTCTAAAGTGTCTGATTGAGTGTCTGAGCCACCACTTCTGCCTATATTGAAATATTTAAAATCAGACATAATTGCTACAATACAGTCTATATGTTGATGAACAAATGGATGGCTAAAGAAAATGCATATATGCAAAATGGAGTTTTATTTAGTCTTAACTGTAATCCGGGTGTGATGGCCCACTAATGTAATGTCTGTTTTTTTGTTTTTTGTTTTTGAGACAAAATTCTCTACTTAGCCTGGCTGTCCTAGAACTCACTATGTAGAGCAGGCTGGCCTCAAACTCAGAGATATGCCTGTCTCTGCCACCCAAAATATGGGATTTTTTAAAAGTATTTATTTATTTTCTTATTTATTTATTATGTATACAGTGTTTTGCCTTCATGTATGCTTGTACCAGATTTCATTATAGATGGTTGTAAACCACCATGTAATTTCTGGGAATTGAACTCAGATCCTCTGGAAAAGCAACCAGTGCTCTTAACCATCTCCAACCCCCAAGTGCTGGGATTAAAGGCAAGTCCGACTACCATCTGGCTTATGCTAACTCTTGAGCACTGATGTTTACTCTGAGTTTTATCGATAGTCTTTGGGAGGGAAAATGTGCTATCACCATCTGCATGTCCATTATCAACAGTGGGATGAAGCTTCTACTGTTTTAGATTTTTATTCCCATTTCCCTGGCATAGCCATCAACAGGTCTGTCATTTAGTTAGCTTACACCTACTCAACTGTACCCTCTAGGAGGGCCTGAATTAGATGTCACTCAATGTTATTTAATAGCTACTAAAATCAAACAATCCAAGGCTATCATTATACTAAAAAGTAAAGTTATTTATTTATAAAAGCTCAGACACTCCCAGTATTGGTTTTATCTCCTATATAAGAACACACTCAAACCCAGAAAGGTTTACTGGTCTGAAATCTTCCCATTCTTTAATCTCTAATTCACCAACAGCATAGAAAGGTGCTCTTTATACATAACACCTCTACCAAACTAAACAAAACAAACTTTTGGTGTTTTGAGACAGTTTCTCTGTGTAGCCCTGGCTGTCCTGGAACTCACTCTGTAGACCAGGATGGCCTTGAACTCACAGATATTGGTCTGCCTGTGCTGAGATTAAAGGTGTGAGCTACCACTGCCCAGCTTTTTTTTTTTTTTTTTTTTTTTTTTTTGTAGTTAACTATAGAAACTGTACCCTGCCTCATCTCTTCATTTTACACTACAAGTAAAGCTCACTGGCCTAGGGACAGCCTCTTCCTACCAACCTTTGCCCAGATTCAGAGAAAATTTTATAGCCATAAACCAGAAAAAGGAGGGCAACAAAGGGAAATAATTAGGCTGTATTATGCATTCCCATGCAAGATCCCCGACTCACTGCAAAAGTAATAATTGACTTCAATTGTCTAACTGCAACAGATAGTTATGTGACCAGTTTGACCACTTCTGTAGAACTTTACTTTGGCACAGTTTATTGTTTTTGTTTTTAGAGACAGGGTTTCTCTTGTAGCTTTGGAGCTTGTCCTGGAACTCTCTCTGTAGACCAGGCTGGCCTTGAACTCAGAGAGATCCTCCTGCCTCTGCCTCCCAAGTGCTGGGATTAAAGGCCACTAATGCCCAGCTGGTGCAGTCTTTTTTAATATGTCCAAATTTACCACAAGAATAGAAAAGAATTCTGCTCATTTGATTGGTCACAGTAAGAAGTCATATGGCCTGACTTTGCCACAGATATAGTAGTATTGCTCTTGGTCCTTAGCAATGTGGCTACTTTTATAAGATATGGGGAGCATCCTCCTGAAGATCACAAACCTTGGCAAAATGACCAGACTCACCATAGTAATAATAGATGTCTGGTAGAGATGAGGAAACAAACTGGAACCCTCTATCCAAGGTAAACTACTTCTGCCATAGCTTCTCATTTCACAATCCTAATCTCCACCAACAGGGCATTCCCTGGCCCAGTGGCTGAACCATTCACACTTGAAGCATTCATAGCTGTAGTCAGAGCTGTGTCTGAGAGCCCTGCATGGATAGAGGATTCACCACAGGCCCAGGAAGGCAGCTCTGGAAGCAGTGGCTGTTCCTTTTCAGGGTCCTCACCTGCACCATACACAGGTCTGCCATGTTGCCAGTCCTTGTTTCCTAAGCTACTGAGGTATTTTCCAGAAAGTCCTTGCTATGTTGTATCTTAAAGTGTTTTCCTTTCATTTTTGTTTGCTTGTTGGTTTGTTGAGCCAAGGTCTCATGTAACCCACATTGTCTCCAAACTTGCTATTGTAGTCAATGATGCCCTTAAACTCCTGATCCTCCCCTGGGTAATGTTGGTGCACACCTTTAGTCCCAGTACTCAGGAGGCAGAGACAAGCAGATCTCTGTGAGTTCAAGGCCAGCCTGGTCTACAGAGTGCCAGGACAGGCTCCAAAGCTACACAGAGAAACCCTATCTCCGAAAACCAAACAAACAAAAATTCCTGATCCTCCTACCTTACCTGTCAAGTGCTTCAATAAAGAGGTTGTAGACAAAAAGCCGTAACACTCAGCTTTTCCTCCAGTAGCCTCAGGCCTTATATTAAATTCTTGATCCATTCTTAATTCATTTTGTGCAGGATAAGATAGAGTTCTAGTTAATTCTTCTATATATAGATATCCAGTTTTGCCAGGAACCTTTTCTTCAGTGATTTTTTTTAATCCCTGTAGTTCTGCAGATGTGCTAATTCCTGTGCCCTCTATTCCAATGGTCTATGTTGTCTGTTTTTGTGACAGTGTCATGCATGCTCTTTGTTAAACTGCTCTTGAAGTATAATTTTCTCTCCCTCCTTCCTCCTTCCTTCCTCCCTCCCTCCCTCCCTTCCTTCCTTCCTTCCTTTGAGAAGGTTTCTCTGTGTAGCCCTGGCTGCCCTGGAACTCACTCTGTAGACTAGGGTAGCCTCGAACTCACAGAGATCCTCTTGCCTCTGCCTCCTGAGTGCTGGGATTTAAGATCTGCCTGCACCTCTGCTTTGATGCCACGGTCACCACCACCTAGTTATAAGTATGATTTGAAACAAAGTTATACTTTGCTCTTTCTGTTTAGGACTGTGTGTTAATTAGGGTTCTATAGATGATCAGAACAAACAGAATGAATACTTACTACCAAAAAAATGTCTTAGATTGGCTTACATGGTATGGGCTAGGTATCTGCATGGTTACAAATTAAGAAAGCACAATCCACAAGAGTAACATATTCAACATTTCTAATCTGTGGCTGAAGACCTGGAGGATTCCCTGGAGAGATGCTGGGCTTAGGCCCAATTGAAAAACTAAAGAAGCTGTGTTATCATGTCAAAGGATGGCAGGAACAACCGACAGGAACAAGCTAAAGTATATGCACTCACCCACAATGAGCAAAAGCTTTGTATCTTTGTATTCAAACTGCTTTGTATCTAGGCCACCAGAGAAGATGAAGCCCATTCTTGAAAAGGGTCTTCCCCTACCTCTATTAATCATTCCACAAAATATCCTCTCAGATCCAACCAGAAGTGATTTTCTTACTTAGTATAAGATATAATCACACTTATAACCAAGATCAGATATCATATAAGAGTGGCTTTTCCAGGGTTGGAGAGATGCTCAGAGATTAAGAGCACTGGCTGCTCTTCCAGAGGTCATCAGTTCAATTCCCAGAAACAACATGGTGGCTCACAACCATCTGAGATCTGGTGCCCTCTTCTGGCCTCCAGGCACATCTGCAGGCAGAACACTAACTATACATAATAAATAAAAAAATTTTTTTTAAAGTAGCTTTTCCTGGTTCTTTGTGTAACTGTGACTTATGAGACAGGGGCTCATGTAACCCAGGCCTGTCTTTAGCTTGGTATATAGTTTAGGATGACCTAGAACCGATACTTTCCTGCCTTTACTTCCCAAGTTCTGAGATAACAAGTATGTTCTACCATGCATCAATTCCCCAATTTCCTTCTCAGCAAGTTCATTACTGGGCATAAAGAAGAACTACTGAATGCTAAGTATGATGCCCCAAGTCTGTAACCCTGCACTTGGGAGGCTTCAGCAAGGGTCACTGCTAGTTTGAGGCCAACTTGTTGGAATACATAACAAGAAAAGCAAAAGACTTTAAATGTATAGTGAGTGACTCTGTATCTTGCTACTGTCCTCAAAGTGTCTATCAGATCTAAGGATTTTCTTGTGGTGAATTTGGGATATAACATAGTATCATCTTCAAATAAAGATAATTTGACATCTTCCTTTACTAATGGTATCCTTTCTCATTTTTTTCTTGGCCATATCACCCTAGCTAAGATTTCAGCAATTATACCCAATAAAATATGGTAGACCCAATCTTAAGAAGAATGCTTCCATTTTTTCCCCATTTAGTATAATTTAGAGGCTTGACAAAGAAAGAAAATCCCACCTGCTACAGTGAATGTGTGGAAGTCAGAGGACAACTTCCAGGAGTCTATTTTTTCTTCCCATTTGGGACCCAGGGAATGAACTCAGCTTGCCAAACTTGGCACAGAGTGCCTCTAACCACTGAACCATCTTGCTGATACCATTCTTTGGATTTTTAAGTATTACATTGTATCACTTTTATTTAACCATTAGGTAAATCTAGACATAAGTCACTGCTCAATTTGATATAGGATCTCCCTGTGTAACCCAAGCAAGGTTTAAACTGGTGATCCTCCTTCCCAGGCTTTGTCTATTACACTCCTAGGGATGGAAGCCAAAGGCTCTGAGAATGCTCTATGATGAGGTATAACTATGCAAAGACAGGGTCTTAGCCTGTAGTTGGCTGGCTTCCAACTTCTGATGTTCCTGCTTTGCTCTCCCAGTACTGAGGTAACAGGAAGACCACCAAGCCAGCACTATTTTTTCTAAGTATGGTTAGACATCATACTTTACATTTCATAGGCTGGTCATGAACTCTTGGATTCAATGACCCTCCCTCCTCAGCTTTAGTGCTGGGACTTTAGATGCCTTTCCTTAAAGTTGGGGTTATTTTGTTTGTTGGTTGTTTTAAGTATTGACACTTTTGAAACCAGGGGTCTTTGATGGGGGATGTCCTTCTGTATGCTGTGACTATTTCTCTTATTGGTTGATGATTAAAGCTGCTTCAGCCAATGGACAGGCAGGATTTAGCTAGGTGGGAAATCCCAACAAAGAGGCAAGGAGAAGACAGGGACAGATACTATATAGCAGCAGGGGAGTTAAGAGGCACAGGCATCACCAGTAATCAAGGCTACTTGGAGATACACAGATTAATAGGAATGGGTTAATAATTAAGAGAGAGCTCAACAGTAAGAAGCCTAAGCCATTGACTAAACTACTATAACTGAGTTAGTTATTCAGTGGTTATTTCATTAGTGGCTGTGTGACACAGTGGGTAGAGAGGAAACCAGTCTAGTGGGACCGAGATAGATGGAGAAAATCTCCATCTACAGGTCTTCTCCATGATAGGCAAGTGCTCTACTACCGAACTATTATCTCAAGGCCAGCTTATAGTATATTTTTAAAGCTGGCCTTGAGTTCACTATGTAGGTGAGGATGACTTTCAGTGAGTTTCTACTTTCCAAGTGCTCAGATTATGGGTGTTGACCACTACACATGGTTTTGTTAACAAATACACATGGTTTCTGGTATGTCATGTATTTATGTTAAATCCACAGACCTACTCTGTGTATAGTGATGTCACTGAAAGGGTTGAAAATCAAATAAACTCCAGTGACCTTTTCAGAATAGAATAACCCTACCCCTGAGTTACCCAGTTCCACCCTGTTCCAAGAAATTTAATAAATAAACCTCAGCAACTTGTTCATAGTAAAGCAACTCCACCTTGATTTCCAATTTGCCCATTTCCACCCTGTTCCAAGGAATTTAAAATACCCCAGACCACTTTGGGGAAAGTGAAAAGGTCACGGTGCAACCCCAAAACCATAGGATGTTCCCTTCCCAAGACAACCAATAAAAATATGTAAAATATCAGGTGTACTGCCAAAAATATGAATTCCTCTGACCCTGTTAAATGTCAACCAATCAGAAACAAACCTCACTCATTAATGTAATTTTGTGTCTTTTCCCCTTTAAAAGAGCTTGGCTAAATGCTTTGTCATCCCTCTGGCAGCTGTTGCATCAGTTTGCCAATAGAGGTCCCTGCTGGCTTGTATACATTAAAAACCTTGCTTTATGCAGTTCGGGAGTCTTCCATCTGGTGGGACCTGAGGGTCTTGCTGATGTGGGCATAATATTTGGGGCCTTGTCCGGGATCTCCAGAGACAACTCCCACCCCCAGACCTCAGACTATGGGAGGTTCTTATTAACCAACTGGGTAAGTCGGATCAGGATCCACAGTTCTTTCTGTTTGCTTTCTCTGTTGTTATTTTTTTCTTTTGCTTTCGATGGCATTTGGTTTGGGATTTGTATTTATACATGTCATATAGACCTGGAGGAAGAGTTGCTGGGAGACGTGCCCCCTTCCTCATTTGGATGGGGGGCCCGCTAAGGGGAGGGGCACCTTGTCAAGATTTTTAAATCCAACTTGTACTTTTGTAACATCTGGAGATGAGGAGTCCCTATTGGGCACTCATCCCATTCATACTGTTTCTGGCCTGATTGAGCCCCGGCAATCTGATGGCCACAACCAACCACCCCTTTGAATTACAGGGAAATTTGCCTCTCTATCTGGGGCTTTGCGTGACTTTCTTGTCTGTCTCATTTGTGTCCTGTGTATTTGTTTTTCTGTTGCTAAGTTCACTGATTGGACAGAGAATGGGTGTTACTCCATCCTCACCCCTTGGTTTGACTCTAGCACACTGGAAAGATATAAGAGAGACTGTCCATAACAACAGTGTAAATGTAAAGAGGAACAAATGGGTTACTCTTTGTTCCTACGAATGGCCCACTTTTGATGTCGGTTGACCATCCAGAGGGTCCTTTCACTTGGATCTCATTGCCAGGGTTGAAGAAGAAATTTTCAGGCCCCAAATGGGACACACTGATCAAATCCTGTACATTGTTACCTGGTGGGGACTTTTTAATAGGGTGGATGGGCCCCACCTTTGGGTTAAATCGTTTCTTCCTCTGGTTATCTCCTCCACTCCCTCTGCCCCCTGACCTCACTTTCTAAGGCTCACCCTGTAAAGACCGAGGAGATGGCTAAAACTATTCTCTAGGGAGGGGCAAAGGAGGCTGAAATCTGTCCTCCCCCTAATCCCTTCAGTCTTCATATGCTGAACCTTCACAGGCTCAAGCTCCCCACAGGGAGATAATCTCCCCTCCTATGTCCCCTGCAGAACCAGACTCCACAGTACTGGACCCCCTGAGGACCAGCTCGAGCAACTAGGGGCAGAGAGGAGCAACCCCATTGCTGGAAGCAGTTGCTTTACCACTGTGCCTGGCAAATCCCCCTGATGAAGCAGGGAATCAACCCTATCTCTACTGGCCATTTGCCACTAGTGACATTTACAACTGGCATTCACAAAATTGACCCTTTTCAGAAAACCCCAGAGACCTTATTAATCTCTTAGAAACTGTCCTTTTCACTCACCAGCTCACTTGGGACAATTGTCAGCAACTTTTCAAGGTTTTATTCACTACAGAGGAACGAGACTGAATGTTGGAGGCAACCCAGAAACTAGTTCCTGGACCAACCAAGGAACCTTCCACTGACCCTGCTGTAATCGATGCTAATTTCCCATCCACTCACCCTGACTGGGACTATAACACGGCAGAAAGTTAGAGGAGACTCTGTCTATTGTCAGACTCTGCTAGCAGGTCCCAAAAAGTAGTGGCTCAAGAGCCAGCCAACGTGTCTAAAGTCTATGATGTTAAACAGGGACCTGATGAAAGTCCAGCAGCTTATTTAGAGACTTCAGGATGCATTCCATAGGTACACACCATATGATCCTGAAGCTGAGGTAACAGCACAGACAATAATGTTTGCCTATGTTAACCATATGTATGCATGTGTATGTATGTATATATGTATATATGTGTATATATATAATGACATATGTGTGTTGTTATTAGAAACACAGGTGAGAAAAGTCTCAGGGATCTAGAAGCAGTGGTGGAAAAGGTGTCTAATAAGAGAGAAAAAGAAAAGGAGGAGGAAAGGAGACAGGAAAGGGGGCTCGCCAAGAGACTGGAACAATAGTTAAACAGGCTGGAAAAGATTCTACTGGCCATCCAACCTTCCCGAAACCCCACACCTCCAAGACAAATTGAACGAAAGCCTAGACCAAAGGTAGGAAAAAAACCAATGTGCATACTATAAGGAGCAGAAACATTGGGCTAGGGAATGTCCAAAAGGCCCCAAATGCTCCAAAAATGTTCAGGTAATGCAGGCATACATTGGGGAAGAAGTCAGTGATTGAAGGGTATGGGGATCAGGACCCCTCCCTGAGCCCAGGGTAACCTTAAAAATAGAAAGGAAAGCAGTTGACTTTATGGTGGACACTGGTGGAAAACTCAGTCCTGTTAAAACCAGAAGGGCCCATGTCCACCAAGATTACCTGGGTCCAAGGAGCCACAGGGACAAAACCCTACTCATGGACTATGAGGAGAACAGTAGACCTAGGAATAGGACAGTTAACCCATTCGTTTCTGGTAAACCAGAATGTCCCTTGGATTGAGATCTGCTTACTAAGAAAGCTCAGATCCACTTTTCTGATGATGATGATGATGATGATGATGATGATGATGATGATAATAATAATAATAATAATAATAATAAAGGCCACTCTAATCCATCAAGATGAGAAAATAGTTCAAGTCCTAGTCACAAGCAATTTAACTGAAGAATACAGAATGTATCAAGGGCCAATTAAGCCTGAACCAAATATAAAAGACTGACTCCAAAAATTCCCAATGGCTTGGGCAGAAAGGTGGGGGGAGCATACTGCCTCCAGATCGACAATAGTATGCAACAATGGTTTAGGGCCCCTAAAAGTCATGTGTATTTCACCTTTCAATGGCATGACCCAGAGATTGGATCAATGACCAGTTAACCTGAACTAGGCTTCCTCAAGGATTTAAGAACTCGACAACTATCTTTGATGAAGCATTACATGAGGATTTGAATAAGTACAGAACCCAAAACCCAGACATATTAGCCTTTTACAGTACATGGATGATTTACTGACCACAGTGGCTTTTCAAGAGAAATGCCTAAAGGGCACAGAGAACCTGTTACAAATCTTGGGAAACTTAGGATACAGAGCATCAGCCAACAAGGCCCAAATCTGCCAGCAACATGTAATGAAAATCAAGCCAGGCAAGGTGTGTTATGTATAGATAATCTGAGCACTGAGATCTATTCATGTCAAGATGACAGAGAATGGAAATTGGAAGGCAAGCACCCACTGTATTCTCAAATATGGTATCAAGTAATTTTGCATGCAATTTTCATGCACACAACTGTTAACGAGCTTTCTAAAACAGTCTTAAAAAAATTATGCAAGTTGCTAAAGTATTCGTGATAAACTTACACCTCTCCAACTAAGTAGGTTTTAGAGACAGGGTTTCTCTAGAAATACACCTGTCTATGCTGGAATAAATTTAGTTTTCAATAGTGATGTAAATAAACCAAGTAAAAATATACTAAAAAGGTAGTATTGTGCAGTTAAAAGCACAGGCTGCTTTTCCAGACAGCCCTAGAATCCACATAGCAGTTCAGAAACCATCTGTATACAACTCAGGTTACAATGCACCTTTTATCCTAAATGAACAAAGAACACACAGTGTGCACAACCAAAGGTACATAATGAAACCCATTACCCTCTAATAAACATGGCTTTGGGTTAAAAAGAAGAAAAAATACTTTAACAATGAACAAACTATAAACTAAGAGAGACAGTTACAAACATAACTTTAACCAAACATTGTGCCTCTTAACCACAACAACCCCCAGAGCAGATGAAACACAATTAGCAAAACTAGAAAAATAAAACCAGAAATAAGCAAAAGAAAAAAAAACTATCAAGCAGGACAACACAAAGAGTCCTTTCTCAAGCCAGAAGCAATACCAAAAGCCCCCTCATATCGCCCATGCTTAAAAAAGCTAAACATTAGCTTCTAACTTTATTGACCTTAACAATAGAACCAAAGTCCACTCAGACTGCGTTCCCTCCCTCTCACTCTCCCATAAGGGAGAGAAGAACGATCATCAATGGCAAGAGGCAGCTGCAGAAAAGCAGCACCTGGAGCCAGCTTCACGCTCAGGAGGGAACACTACGTCTCGTCCTCGTGGTTTCGGGTGCTCTACACAGTCAGAGAAACTTCTCTAGTAACAAACTATAGAAATGATCCCTGAAAGTATAGTCTTAACTTCAACACGGCGCGCTCGCCACACTGCACCGAGCGTGCTCACATCATACTAACGGCGAGCTCGGCGGTCCTGGCTCGCCGCTTTCTGCTTTGACGCAGCTATTTAGAGACAACGTTTGTACGAATGGTGCCATGTTCTCCGGTGAACAGCTCCCGCTACCAAATCCACAGGGCATTTGAGATGCTACCGTTTCCCAAGTCAAGAAAAAAAAAGCACTGGCACCTGATTACCATACGTTCCCTAAACAGCGAATCCACGGAGACTTCTCTGCCGCCCCGCCCCACTTCCGCCTGCGTCGGGTCGCCAGTCACTGGCTGCCACACCGTGCCCTGCCGCCCGGCGGCGCTAGCCTCACCGAGCTGCGCTGCATTCAGGCCCCATCTGTCCCAAGCAAGGGGTGCCTCGGAGCCGCATGGTGTCAGCGGGCACAGGCAGGTTTAGATTCCTGACCCAAGCCTGAAGCCTTTTGTGAGGAAGAAAACGAAAATGTACGACCGGGCAGTGGCAATTCAAGGGCTGCGCACTCTATTCATTACATTCTGTGGATGAAGAGCTTGCTGGCTCCCTTCTATAATCCTAGCACTTGGAAGGCGAAGACAAGAGAAACAGGAGTCTGATGTCAGTCTTAAGAATTCGAGCCCAGGACTGGGCGGTGGTGGCGCACGCCTTTAATCCCAGCACTCAGGAGGCAGAGGCAGGCAGATCTTTGTGAGTTTGAGACCAGCCTGGTCTATGAGAGCTAGTTCCAGGACAGCTTCCAAAACCACAAAGAAACCCTGTCTCGGAAAACAAAACAAACAAACAAACAAAAAATTCGAGGCCAGCCGCAGCTATGAAATCCTGTCAAATAAATAAATAAACCAAACAAACAAAAAATCAGCGTTTTGAGATACCAGATTTCCTCTATTCTGAAAGAAAAGGGAGAAAGGGCAAAGCGAAACAATCCTCTAGCCGTATGGTAATTAATGGATACACACTGGATCAGTATTTTAACCTGTCATACATACCATTTTATTATTTTACTAACAGGAGGAGTATTTCCTGTTATCTGCCGCACACAGAGGGAAAAGTTGATCTCTAATTCTGCCTGGTACTAAGAGCAACCTGGTGATCCTTTGCTATTCTATCAAGAGCCAACCTCTTTGGAATCCTAATATACTGAGAATTGTTTAGGCCAATATCCTGAGCCATTTCTCAGTGAACACCCCTATGAAAGAGGCTACATGCATCCTCCACCAATAAACCTATCACAGGTCCTTCCTTTAGGCCCTAACACTCAGCTCTGTTTATCAGCCAACAGAATTCATTCTTACTTGCTGTGAGCACCATTCACAGATCCCTGTCCCTTAAGTCTTAAAAGTCACTGTGTTTACTTATTGTCCATACATTAGATGGGGGGGGCGTGACTAATGCTAATTACAGCTACAACAAGAACTCCAGGCTTCTTGGGGTTTGCTCTTAGCCCAAACTGGCACTAAAAATACACAGCACAATCAAGCCTTCTGTCTTCCTGATTTCAGGTGTACCACTGGTCTGTATGAGACTGACCCTCATAGGCTCCTATTTGAGGGGAAGGGAGGATTAGCTAAGGAGTTATGTCACTAGGGGTATTAATGTCAAGTGTCTGTCTCTGTTTGTGGATCAGCATGTAGCTCTTAGCTACTTCTCCAGCACCTGTCTGCTTGTGTATCTCAATGCTCCTTGCTATGATGATAATGGATTAGCCCTCATACTGTAAGGAAGTACCCTATTAGATGCTAACCTGCCCTGGTCACAGTGGAATTTTTGTTGTTGTTTATTTGTTTGTTTTTTCAAGACAGGACTTTTCTGTGTAGCCTTGACTGTCCTGGAACTAGCTCTGCAGACCACACTAGCCCACAGAGATCCACCTGCCTCTGCCTCCCAATGGCTGGGACTAAAGGTGTGTGACACCACCATACAGCAACTCCATACTTTATAAAATAGGTTTCTACTTAAGAATACATTTCTATTTCTTAAGAGGGAACTCATGGATCCCAGTCTGAGAGCTGGGAAACCAGCATATGACCGACCCAGCCCCCATGAACGTGGGTGTTATTTAGGAGGACTGGGCAGTCTATGGGGCCTCTGGTCACTAGTGGATCAGTATTTATCCCTAGTATACGAATGGATTTTGGGAGCCCATTCCACCTAGAGAGATAGTCTCTCAGCATAGGCACATGGGGGAGGGCCTAGACCCTGCTCCAAATGATATGACAGACTTTGAAGACACCCCATGGAAGGCCTCAACCTTCCTGGGGAGCAGAAAGGGAATAGGCTGGGGGTTAGGACAGGGAGGAGAGGAGGGTGAGGGAACTAGGATTGACATGTAAAACAAGCTTGTTTCAAATTTAAATAAAAAATATTATAAAAAAAAACAACAGAGGCTGTTTTGTCAATATATAACAGATGAATAATCAAAAAAGAAGGTTTCTGTTTCTTAAATCTGATGTAACCTGCAAATCATGTGGCCCCATTTACATGATATATATTCTTGTCTTCCTCTTTGACTGTATTTTCTAACCATCTTTAGCAGCAATTCTCTCACCCCCCTAAAAGTTTATAGCTGTTAATCTTTTACCTTGCCCTATAAAAGGGACATCAAAAGGCCAGAGGGGTTGCTCTCTAAAATCCCAAATTGGGGTGAGATAGCTGCCGGCTAGCCAGTCCCTCTAAAATAAAGCTTGCTATAGCTAGATAATTGTGGGGCTGGTCTTTCTCCTTGAGATTTTCCAGTTTAACAAAAAGTAAACCACAAGGTTGGTCCCTGGAGGGCATGACCGTGTGCCTGCAAAGTTTTATTTTTAACTTCTCATTTCATTCTTCACTTCTCATGGATCGTGTGTGTGTGTGTGTGTGTGTGTGTGTGTGTGTGTGTGTGTGTGTGAGAGAGAGAGAGAGAGAGAGAGAGAGAGAGAGAGACAGAGACAGAGAGACAGAGAGAAAGACAGACAGAGCCTGAATATCTCCAGTTTCATTCTTCAACTTGTAAAAACCAAAGTTAACATGTAAGTCCCATTTACCCAAGGACAAAATAACTTCCTGGAATGCTGGGAGCTGTAGTTCTTGGGAAATAACAAGCCTTGTAGTTTCTCCCCTAAACAAGTTTGATTAAACCAACTACACCAGATGTAATTGATCACATGTAGGAGGGAGGTTGAGAGACAGAAAATATGTCAGAAGTATGCTTGCCCCTGATTGGACCTGATGAGTAATGTAGCGTATTATGGACTTTGCCTTTCTAAGCTTCCAAAAAATGTGACTTAATGGCCATTCCCTGGGGATCCAGGAGTGGACCTGACCAGAGTACATCTTCTTGGCCAGTGTTTAATTAAAGGTTCTTTCAAATTTGGCTCAAAGTTGTGGAACTGGTTTTTCTCTTGAGAATTTCAGTGATTAACAACCTCTTACAGATCATTCTCCCACTAGTCATGAGACTTTCATTTGAGGGTGGGGGTGTCCCTGACATGACATATTCACATAAAAACAAATCTTTAAAAGAGGGATATCTGTAGAAATGACCATTTGTTCAGTATTTGGGAGAGCATATTGCAGGAATATGAGAACCAGAGTTTTTGTTTTGTTTTGTTTTTATTTTTAATTTTAATTAAAATATAATTACATCACTTTCCCCTTCCCTTTCCTTCCACAGCCCTTCTCACTCCTCAAACTGATGACCTCTTTTTCTTTGTATTATTGTTAAAAGGACCAGAGTTTTAATTGCAGCACTCACATAACAAGCCAGGCACTATCCCACAAACAGCTGTAACCCCAGCAAAGGGGGCAAAGAAGTAGAAACAGGATCAATGTATTCTTACTGTTTTCCAGCCTAGCCAAAATCAAGGCAAGCTCTGAGTTCAGGGAGAGACCCTGTTTAAAAACTGAATAAAGCAGAGTAATAGAAGAAGATACCTGCCATCTCTGGCCTCTGCATGTGCACCCAAATACACTACTCATAAATATACCTACACACACACAAATTTTAAAACTGAAGAAAACTGAAAACCTAGATGTTTTGTTTTGTTTTCTGAGACAGGGTTTTTCTGTGTAACAGCCCTTGCTGTCCTGGAACTCAATTTGTAGACTAGGTTGGCCTTGAACTCACAGAGATCTACCTGCCTCTGCCTCCAGAGTGCTGAGATTAAAGGTATGTGCCATCACCACCGGGCAGACAAAATGTTTTGAGGGCCAGGTTCCATTCCAGTACAGATGAGATATGGGAAAGGAAAGAGGAAATGGGAAACACATCATAGGAAAACACTGGAAAAAAGAGAAACTTTGAAGGATGCTAAAGGAAAAAACATTGGGGGTTGGAAAGATGGTTTTCCCCTGCACCAGAATTTGTAACCTAGCACCATCACTCAGAACCATCTGCAGTTCCAACTCCAGAGGAGCTGTCACCTCTGTCCTATGATGGCAACTGCACACCTGTACCAACAGACACGCACACACACACACAATGTGGAAAACATTACTACATAGAGAAGAACAAAGATCCTAATGACATTCACCTTCTTATCAGAAACAACAGATGATGCCAGGAGCCAGGCATGGTGGCATTCACCTATAATCTCAACACCCTATTTTTATTTGTTTTTCTTATCTGTTTGGCTTGGTTTGGTTCTGATGTGTTTGTTTGTTTGGTTTTTCAAGACAGAATTTCTCTGTGTAGATCAGGCTGGCCTCTAACTCACAGAGATCTGTCTTTTCCCAGAGTGCTGGGATTAAAGGCATGTGCCACCACTACCTGATGGAAGCCGTTATTCTGTAAATATGTTTTTCTTATTGGTTAATGAATAAAGCACTGTTGGCCAACAGGAAAGCAAGATAGGTGGGGCTAGAAGACAAGGAGGATTCCAGGAAGTAGTAGGGAGGAGTCAACATGTAGAGACTTGAGAGAACATAGGTTCAGGCCTCTCTCCGGTAAGACCACATGGAAATACTAAGATTAATAGAAATGGGTTAATATTTAAGACAGAGCTAGCCAATAAGGAACATTAAGAATGAGCCAACAGCTTTATATCTAATACAGTGTCTCTGTGTGTTATTTGGGGCTGGCCCGGCTGTGGGACCAGGCCGGCGGGAAAAACCTATTCTTAACAACTATCCAGTCTATTTTTATGAGAGAATATGGGAGTCCAGATACCCATGGAAGACATGGGTGTCAGATTGCCTGGAGTCAGTGTTACAAGTAATGTCTGATGTGGGTCCTCTGGAAGAGTAGTATATACTCTTAACTACTACAGGAGCTATCTGCCCAGTCTTGGTTTTTGGTTTTATGAGACAAGGGTCTCAGTTAGTCATGGCTAGCTTCAACTCACTAGACAGTTGGGGATGACCTTGCATTCCTGCTTCTTAGAGTTGGAATTATAGGCAGGTACTCACACATCTGGTTTTCTTCATGGTACTGAGAATGGAATCTAGGTCTTCACATCTGCTAAGCAAACTTTACTGGTCCTGCTGAGTTACACCTCCAACCTTTTTACTTATTTTTTGAGAGAGAACTCTGTTGGCACTGGTTTGTTTTTGTATTAGACAGAATTTCATTATATAGTTTGGTTGGCCTTGACCTCCATTTGTAAAGGAAGCTGGCCTTGAACTCAGAGATCTGCCTGCCACTGCCTCCTCAGTGCCAATTTTGAAGGTGTAGGCCACCAAACCTTGATTTGGCACTGTTTTTTTTACCAAACACTGTTCAGAAATGTGGGTCCTGTTGTCTCTGCCATCTTAACACTACACTTACCTTTCTTAAGGATTTTCTTCACTTTCATATAATTCCCTTGTTTGGCATATTCAAGAAGCTGAGCTTCCAAGGAATCATTGGTTAAGGTACCAAGCTGCACCGGACAAGGGATTGGAAAATGAACAGCCCGAGACATTCTGTTTCAAAAGAGAACAATACATTATTCAATACCTCACAATACCACACAAAGAAGCAAGATCTTTCTCTTTCCTCCTTCCTAAAGGATAATTCCCTCAAAACCAGGACCCTAAAACAAACCCAAGGTTTCAGGAAGTCAGCCATCCATTGATTCCCTGAAATCAGATAACTCCCAGCACACACCCAGGACCCAAAGGTTGCAAAAAACAGGCCATTTTACTTATTTCCCACCCTGCTGTTTCAAAAAAACAGTTTATCCTGAAAAACAGTATCTGAGTCTGATGAAGTCACCCTCTCTCCCTCCCTCCTCTCAATTACAGGAGACTGCTCTCTACACAGCACATTCTCCTGTATATGCTGGGGGATCTTACAACACCATTCTCAACTCCATAAAAGCCTGCTCTTACCATTAAAGTCAAACTGAATTTCTAATAATTCTATTACATACTTTTCCTTACATTTCTATGATGGTTTGAATAATAATGGCCCCCTATAGGCTCATAAATTTGAATGCTTAATTATCAGGGAGAAGGATTAGGACTTGTGGCCTTTTGTTGGAACTGGAGAGAATGCTCATCAGTTAAAAGCACTGGCTGCTCTTCCAGAGGACGAAGGTACGATTCCCAGCATCCACATGGCAGCTCACCTGTAACTCCAGTTCCGGGCGATCTGATCAAGCACATTCACTCCAATGAGTTACAGACAGGTGTGAACCACAATATGAATGCTGGGAAGCTAATGATCCCAGGCCCATACACATTTTTTTTTAATGGCATATTTTCAGTTGGATTGAATCTGGAACTGTCAATTGAAATAACTCCCTACCTTCAGACCAGCCTCAGTTGTTCAGATGTTGAAGTATTTCCTAGAGTGTTTCTAAGATTGTAAGCATCAACAGATAAGAAGAGAGGGAGGAAGAGAACAAGAATATGGAAGGTGGGAAAAATCTGGAAAAACTAAGATAGCTCTACAGGAGAATTAAAAAAATATATAGTACATAAAGCTCAAATTTATAAACAACAGTTCAGTAGGCATTTACACTGAAGCACCAGGAAGTGAGACAGGTTGAGTAACCAAAAATTAGGGAACGCCCCAAACTATTAAAAACAGTCCCAATAACAGTAAAAAAGAGAACTCCTAAAAGAAAGGATGAGATAAAGTAGAACGACAAAAACTCCTACTGTTGGACTAGAAAGCCAGGGGAGAGCGCGAACGCAGTCCCCCACTACCACAAATTATGCAGTCGAGTTTCCCGCATTTGGGGAAATCGCAGGGGTCAGCACATCCGGAGTGCAATGGATAAGCCTCGCCCTGGGAAAACCACCTTCATGATCATGGTATCTCCCCTGCCAGGTAAGTATGAGTTGTGATGGCCTCAGCACTACCCCACCTTGATCGTCGACACACTAGTAAGTCACGGTCAATTATACTACAAATTCTTTTGGCCTTTCTCTCGAGACTACACGGTTTTTTATATGATACAGATGAGAGCACAAACTCTTAAAATACTTGCTGAAAGTACTTTCGTGCAAAAATGTACTAGAATATAGACTTGTGTTATAAATCTGCATATCCCCTCCCCTTCCAGTGACGTCTCCCTCTCAAGGTTGTCTTCGCTTTTCTATTCCGTTTGCGTTAACTCTTAAACTCGCTACTATCACAACGGTAAAGAGATTTCACGTTTATTTCTTCTATTTTTTTTGCTGTTAACCAAATTTTCGGTATCGATTTGTCATGATATGTCCGGGAGACTGCTCTCAAGAAGGCAGCAAAAACAGGTTGCATTAAGTCAGAATCGCTGCTGTATTTAAGAGAATTAATCAAATCCTTGGTGTTTCCATTTCCTAAAATTGAGAAGAGAATTCTGTCAACCACAAAATTTCCGTGAGGGCTGAGTACTTACAAAATGTTGCCCGGATTTAAACCGACTCTTGTTCTTATAAAGTATGCAGCCTTGTAGTGTGCTAATTAATGTGGGGCTGGAGACATGGTTTTGCTGCTCTTGGCAGGAAGTCTGAACTTGGTTCCTAGCAGCAATGTCTGACTGCTCTCAGAACTTTAGGAAAGTGTATGGGATGGTTTGGGAGTCTGCAGTGCCTTCGGAGACCAAAAGAACACTTCTTCCCATTGCAACCAGATCGAGAAACAAATACATAAGTAAGCCCACCCGGCCAATTAAATACTCTTATTGAAACTTAAAAGGAACAAATAGGAAATGGGCTGCAGAGATGACTCATTGTTTAAGAGCACTGGCTGCCCTTCTAGAGGTCCTGAGTTCAATTCCAGCATTCATATGGTGGCTCATAACCATCTATAATGAGATCTGATGCTTTCTTCTTCTGGCATGAAGGCTCTTATGTGTAGATGTATAAAGTAAATAAAGATTTTAAAAATTATTTTTTTTAAAAAAGGAACAAACAATACTTCTAAGCTTCAGAAGCCTTGTCAGCTATAACCTGTTTTTCAACATTAAAAATGTCAGGGGAAAAACAAGAACACAGCCTCCCCAATCACTACCACAAATTTAATCCTCACAACTTTCAGATAAGAACTAGAATTGTCCTCTCTTCATGGTAGAAAAACATTAAAACAAACAAACAAAAGCATGATGAAATGACATCCTTGTCCCAACTTTATTTTTTGTATACTTGGTCACCTCTCAGCCTTCCACCTCCAACAGCCACCTCCACCCTGGCAACACTTCAGGACTGTCCATGACTTTGGCCATGGTCCCAATGTATTACCTAGTATCTGGAAGATACATCTGAGCCTTGCAAAGAAAGCAGATGTTACCAGGTCACTCAATCCCTCACTAATGTAACACACCTCCCTGAGCATTGAAATAATTATGGTTTTGTCCTTAAAAATGCTGTACCCCTGAGCTTGGATGCCAAGAGACTTTGCAGAGGCAGGATTAATGCTCTTATCATTAATAAAAGAATTAAAGTCGGGTGGTGGTGGTTCACACTTTTAATCCCAGCCCTTGAGAGGCAGAGGGAACTGGATTCCTAAGGTACCAGGCCAGCCTGTTCTACAAAGTGACTTCTAGGATAGCCAGGACTGTTTCACAGAGAAAACCTGTCTCAAACAACAACAACAAAAAACAAAACAAAAACAAAGAAACAAACAAAAAGGGAACAATAAAAAACAAGAAAACAAACAAACAGGCTGGGGTGGGGGGTGGCTCATGCCTTTAATGCCAGTACTTGGGAGGCAGAGGCAGGTGGATCTCTGCCTTTGAGATTGCCTGGTTTACAAAGCAAGTTCCAGAACAGGCTTCAAAGCCACAGAGAAACTGTGTCTCAAAACAAACAAAAAAGAAATTACTATGCTATCTGAAGATCCACAAAAGCGAAAGAAAGTAGATATAGGTAAGATGAGAGATAACTGCATTAGGGCCATCCACTGAATCCTAAATTTGTTGAAATATCACTGTATATTATACACACTTAAAACTCTTAATATTTCAACAAATTTAGGGTCTCCAACTTGTGGAAGAAATGACTATAAATGCATGAGATTTTTGCTTCTACCTCCCTTTTGTTTGAACTACAGCTGTGCACTCCTTACCCAGCTTCATAATAACTTACCAGTTAGAGCTCAGATTGGAGGGATCCCAGTGATTAACAGCACTTGTTGCTCTTGTAGAGGACTAGGGTTCGATTCCCAGAACCCAATGTGGTGGATCACATACAAATATCCTTAACTGTAGTTCTAGAGTGTCTGATGCCCTCTTCTGACTTCCTTAAGAGCATGTGGTGCACATACATGCAAGCAACACACACACACACACACACACACACACACACACACACACACACGAACTCATCTTTCTACTTAAATTTTCAGTGCTGATTTGAAGAGTAACTTGAACATGTTAGGCAAATGTTCTGCTACTAATCCATCCCTCTTTTCAGTTTTGTTTATGCTTTACCAAAAAAAAAAAAAGAAAGAAAGAAAGAAAAAAAAAAAAAGAAAAAAGAAATTAGATAGCCTTACTCAAGTTACTCTGCAGACCAAACTTGAGGCAATCTTCCCCACCTCTGCCTTTCAAATGGTTACAAACCAAAGATCACTTACTTTGGACAAATTAGTAAAGAATGTCATAGGAAAGAAATTCAAAAACAGAGAAAAAGCCTTGGGTAATTCTCAAATTCAGCTCTGGGTATGTAATATTCAACTCAACTGTGCTCAAACAAAATCCTAACTGCTGCACTTTAAGCCCACAGAGAACCCCCAAGGGGGGGGGGGAACACCTGAGTAAGGTAAACAAAAACTACTTTCAAAGACACTTTTGGCATCTATAGAAACGGGTACGTACAGGGAGGGAGAGAACGAACTGGGATCGACATGTAAAATAAATAAAGTAAGATTTATGAAAGAATGGAACGGGCATAAGAGTTGGATGTATGTGAAACTAACAAAGTTGTAGCTGCTGCCAAGTACATGAGGAACTCAGGAATTGAACAGAAGTAAACAAAAAAAAGACCACTTTTCTTTAAAAACCAGAAATCCCAGGGGAGAGCGCGAACGCAGTCCCCCACTACCACAAATTATGCAGTCGAGTTTCCCGCATTTGGGGAAATCGCAGGGGTCAGCACATCCGGAGTGCAATGGATAAGCCTCGCCCTGGGAAAACCACCTTCATGATCATGGTATCTCCCCTGCCAGGTAAGTATGAGTTGCACGTGGCATGTAGGCTGAAGGGCTTGGTGTGAGTAGCATTTACAAGATACGGTGCACACTTAAACCCTCATTAAAAATTCTATATAGTTATGAAGAGTGGTTTCCAACATTCAAAAACCTTAAGAGGATTGGCAGTCTTGTAATTTTCCCGAAACTACACTCCAAAAATCACAAATGTGGAAGCAGCAGCTTTTCCCAGTCAGCTCCTGAATTCTCTATCTACATAGCACCGCCTCCATAGTGACTCACTTCCTGATATCGAAAACCCGCCTCTGTCGGCGCAAGAATACCGATGAGCCAAATTAGTGGTAGTTTGCTGTGTCTTTTGATTTGGGCCCTCCTAGAACACTGTAAGAATTTTCTTTCTCGAACATAGGTGTGAATACAGATTCAGAGTAAGAAAAAAAAGAGATTCAGAGTAATAACAATTATCAGCTGCAATGACAGTAACAGGCAGGGAACATTTGCTGTTTTACATCTGACAATAAATTTAATCTTTGCAAGTTATGAGGCAGTTACCACTATCATCCCTATCTTTACAGATGTGGAAACGGGTACTGAACAATTAACTTTCAATTCATATTATTTGTGGGCAGTTTTATGCTGCCTGATAAATCATAAAAATGTTCAGACTGATGGTTCATGAGCACTTTACTTTAGATGCTTGCCTCCAAGCCTGACAAATGGGATTTGATTGCAGGGACCTATATAGCTGAAGAAGAGAAAAGGCTTTCAAAAGTTTGATTTGTTTGTTTGAAAGACTTGCTCTGTAGTGGTAAGGATGGCCTCAAACTTATGACAAACCAACTGCTTCAGACCCCAAGTGCTGGAATTATAAGGCATGCATCAACTTGAGGCATATGTTAAAAGATTGAGGAGACACAGTATATTATTCCCGAAAGAACAAAAGTTCTGGGAAGAATTAAAGGATAACTAAGATTTGGATGCAAGAAGAAAGTGCTTTTAAGTAGTGTTCATTAATTAATCTATTGTATAATTAAAATAAATGGTAAAGAAAGTGGGAATATGCTCACTGTAGGCAAAGAGAAGTATGTCTTACCTACACACTACACACATTATTAGTCTTAAAGCTAAGGAGAGGTTATGTTTAGGGGCTACTGGCTCAGAAAAGACTAGTACAGCATGACAGACAAGGACTCTGGATGCCAGTCTACAGCTTAGAAGCTTTCCCTGAAGGAGAATG
The DNA here is from genome assembly GCA_030556225.1 of Cricetiscus sungorus. Classification (NCBI taxonomy): domain Eukaryota; kingdom Metazoa; phylum Chordata; class Mammalia; order Rodentia; family Cricetidae; genus Cricetiscus; species Cricetiscus sungorus. The sequence goes on along the minus strand of JANBXA010000069.1, from coordinate 64,411,593 downwards.
AAAGGACTCTGTTTATAGTACCGAACATAGTTTAGACACAGAAGTAAAATAAAAACCTATCAGAGATTATCCAGAGAAAAGGGGAGACTTATAGCATAGGCTCCAGGATTTAGAAGCATTCCACAAATACTTGATTTAATATTCTATTAATCCTTTTCTTTTATGTAGCTCGGGCTCTGTATTAAGTTGGAGATACTCTTGCCTCAGCTTCCCAAGTCCTGAGATAACAGGATTACAGGTGTGACACCAGATAGGCAATTTTTGCTTTTTGGTCTGTCAAGCACAGTAAGTCTAAGTCTAAGTCTAATATTAGCAATCACAATACATGGCTATTTTCTTTTTAAAAGCTTGAATGAGGAATGGTTTCTACTCACAACCACATGTAACTCCAGATCCAGAGGATCCAACACTCTTGTGGGTTCTGTGGGAACCTCTACTCACATGTGCACATTCTCACACAGTCTCACATGTACACATAGTTAAAAATTCAAACCAAGATTGTATTATTATACACCAACTAGAATGATTACAAGGCATAAAAGTGGGATTTGGAATTTAAATCAGTGGTATAATACTTATCTAGTACTCACAGAGTTATGGATTTGACCCTCAACACTACACATGTAAAAACATCTGGCAATATCAAATGCTGGAAGACCAGATATGTGGCCTACTGCTTTAATTCCAGTACCTGGGAGGCAGAGGCAAGAACAAACTGGCCTATAAATCAAGTTCCAGGCCAGCCATGGCTAATGAAACCTGTCTCAAAATAAATAAATGCTGGCAAGGATGTAGAGAAACAGAGCCTTGTGTTTTGCTGGTGAGAATGTAAAACTAGTCATTTTGAATAAACAGTTCAAAAGTTTCTGAAAAAGTTATACACTTTCAAATGATGTAGTCATTCCATTTCTACATATTTTCTCAAGAGAAAATGTTTACAGAATGACATGTATACAAGTTAAATTATTTTTAATTTTATTTTTATGACTATAATTATAGTACAATCAGGCTAGGCATTTAAAAGGAGCCCTATATTCATACAGTATGTAATATTCGGTAACAAGAAGAAACTATCTGTAGGGTAGGGTGGCACACTCCTTTCATCCCTGCATTCAGGAGGCAAAGGCTGGGGAATCCCTCTAAGATCAAGGTCAGCAGGATCTACATGAATTCCTAGTCAGCCAGGACTATATAGTAAAACTCTTGTCTAAAAAAGGAACTAGCAACAAAGGTGTTATCATACATGAACTTCACAATATACTAAGTGAAAGGATCTGTATAGATTACAAACTACATGATAATTGTGGTGGGTTTTTTTTCTGGTTTTTTTTTTTTTTTGGACAGGATTTCTCTGTGGTTTTGGAGGCTGTCTTGGAACTAGCTCTTTGACCAGGCTGGTCTCAAACTCAGAAATCGGCCTGCCTCTGCCTCTCGAGTGCTGGGATCAAAAGTGTATGCCACCACTGCCCGGCCAATTTTTTGTTTTGTTTTGTTGTTTGTTTGTTTTTTGTTTTTATTGTGGAACTCTAAATTGGACTGAATGTTCAGGCAGTCCATAAAGTTGCAGACATCAACATTGCTTGGTCCAGGGGACATCAGGTGGCTAGGCCTTCTGGCAACCTGCTTGCTCCTCTATGAATATGTAGAGCCTGGTTGAAAAGTATCTTTCTAGAAAAGGTTAATGATTCTTCTATTGAGTGATAATTGTGTTTTATAGAAAATATTAGGAAAGGCAGATATACTCATAGAGTGGTAATCAATTGTTTTCTGTAGCTGGGTTTGGGACATGAAAACTAGTATGCAAATGTTCATGGGGGAATTCTTTGATGGTCATGAGAATATTCTAACAATAACCAAATATGATGGTTCTCAAGACTATAATCTTAGCTACTCAGGAAGCTGAGGCAGGAGAATTCCAAGTTCAAGACCTGCCTAGGTTACAGTGTGAATTGAAGCCCAGCCACCAAACCACGTATAATCTAAAACTGAATTGTTCTGGATGACTAGGCAACTATAGAAACCACCAATAGTCACCAAACTGTACAATAGGTAGAGGATAAGCATAGTTCTGTAGCAGAACAATTGCTTTACGTTTTTTTGAAGCAATTTTTTTCCAAAACAGAGCTTCTGTGTCTAGCTTTGGCTGTCATGGAACTTACTCAGTAGTCCTGGCTGGCCTCAAACTCACCAAAACCCACTTGCCTCTGCCTTCTGAGTGCTGGGATTAAAGGCATGTACCACTATTGCCTTGCTATAGAGTAAATGCTTAACATTCATAAAAGCCTTGGGTTTGATTACCAACACTGCAAAAAACAAATATAGAACACACACAATATCACTACACACAAATACATTCCTATAATCCCAGCACTTGAATGATGAGGTAAGAGGAACAAGAGGTCAGGGTCATTCTCTAATACAAAGCACGTTCAAGGTTAATTTAGGCTATGTGAGACCTTGTATCAAAACAAAAGCAGGGAACACTGATAGCTCAGCTAATAAAGATGCCTGTCACCAAGCCTAATGATAAGACTTTGACCTCTGAGATCCATGTGGTGGAAGAGAACTGATTCCTGAAAGCTGCCTTATGATCTCCACATGTGCATCACAACACATACAATTATTCAAAATTTTTAGATTCATTTATTTTATGTGTATGAGTGCTTTGCCTACATGTATATATGTACACTGTGAGTATGCACTGTGTCTAAAGAGACCAGAAGAGAATGTCTGATTCCCTAGAACTATCATTACTGGTGATTGGGAAATACCATATAGGTGTTGGGAACCGAGGATGGGTCCTCTGAGAAAGCAGCAAGCACTCTTAACTGCTAAGCCATCTCTATATGCCCAATTAAAATTTTTTCTATCCATATCTTTATCCACCAATATGTCCGTCCATCCGTCCGTCCACCCATGTATCTATCTAACTAATGTGTATGTGTGTGTTGGCTATATATATATTTTTGAGACAGGGCTTCTCTGTGTCACAGCCCTGGCTATTCTGGTACTTGCTCTGTAGACCAAGCTGGCCTGGAATGCACAAAGGTCTACCTACCTCTGCCTGCTACGTGATGGGATTAAAGGCATGCACCACCATTGCCTAGCAGGAAAATGAAACCTTAATTGAAGAACTTTCTCAATCAGGTTGTCCAAGAACGTATCAGTATAGCATATTCTTGATTGCTAACTAATGTGGGAGGGACTAGGACCCTGTGGCGGTGCCAAGGGTAAGTAAGTAGGTATTGACTATATAAGAAACAACCATGAGCCTGGGAGCAAGTCATTAAACAGTGTCCCTCCATGGTATCTGCTTTAAGTTCCTACTCTGATTTTCCTCCATGATGGGCTGTAACTTCTAAAATGAAATAAGCCCTTTCCTTACCTTGTTGATTTTGGTAATGGTATTTATCACAACAACAAAAGTCAAACTAGGACAAATTCCTGCAATCCTAGGGCAAAGATTTTCCAAAATTTAGTACCTAAGCAGCAGTATATTATGTATCTACCAAAATTTACAGCTGGGTTTGTAGCTCAAGTGGTAGAATGCTTGCCTAGTATCCATAGAGCTGTGGGTCTGATTCTCAGCATGGGGTTTAATGGCACATGCCTGCAATCCTAGCACTCAGAAGGCAGAGGCAGCAGGATCTCTGTGAGTTTGAGGCTAGCCTGGTCTATAGAGTGAGTTCCAGGACAGTTAGGCTGTTATATAGAGAAACCTAGTCTCAAAAAACAAAGAAATGGGGGGGGAGAGACACACACAGAGAGAGAGAGAGAGAGAGAGAGAGAGAGAGAGAGAGAGAGAGAGAGAGAGAGAGAGAGAGAGAGAGAGAGAGAGAGAGAGAGACAGAAAAACAGAGATGCCAGGCTTGGTAAGGTGTGCCTTTACCTTTAATCCCAGCACTTGGGAGGCAGAGGCAGGTGGATCTTTGTGAATTTGATGTCTACAGAGCGAGTTCCAGGACAGCTAGGGCTGTTACAAAGGGAAACCCTGTCTCAAAACAAACAAACAAAAAACCAAAGAGAGAAACAGAGCCAGTGAAATGGGTGAGTAAAGGCACTTGCTACAAAGCTGTGAGAAGGCAAAGGTTTCCTTCACCTTGTCAGCAGGAGCCATCTTTGATTTAGTATATGTGTGAAGCAATGCTTTTAAAAATGTGTATGGGTGCTAGATACTTTGGAAGAGCAGTCAGAGCTCTTAACTGATGATCTCTCCATCCTAAAAATTCTGTTTTAAATATCTTACTAAAACTAAGAAGTGATGGGACTGGAGAGATGGCACTGGTTGCTCTTCCAGAGGGCTGGGATCAATTTCCAGAACCCACAGGCAGCTCACAACTGTCTGTAACTCCAGTTCCAGAGGATCTGACACCAAAGCACATAAAATAAAGTTAAAACAAAACTGGCAACAAAACACCTAAGAAGTGATGATTGAAAACGGAGATGTCTGACATGGGAAGTGAAAGATTTTAGTTTGCAGAGCAAGGATGTAGGAAAGGATAAGAAAAATAGTTCTTACAAGTAGAATATAAAAAATCATAAAGAATGGACCTTGACATGGGAGAAAAGAACAGATATGAAAAAGTTACTATGGTGATGGGGCTAGTGGTTATGCTAGGCTGATTCTGTTAAATAGGGCTAGTAACTGAATCATCAATCTTTTGTGAAATAACTGGTGAAGTCTCTCACAGGTCTTGGCCTACAACAAGGAAATAGGTACCCAACACTGGAACAAATGGTTCCAGATGAACAGCACTGTTTGGGTCACTCCTGGCCAATGGACAGTCTGGGAACTTTCCAAGTGATTCTCTGGTTTATCCTTTGAATAAGAACAGGTCATACCTGGGTGATCTCTCAAACATGAGATCATACTTTGTAATCAATCACCTTGTGCCCCATGCATGCATGCTGATTTGCGGTTTGTCTCTATAAAAAGGAGCCTAAACCCTTTTGGGGGGTGTGAAGCTTTCCCTGAGATTGCTGTCACCCGAGTGCACTCGTTCAATAAACACCTCTTGCTTATTGCATCTCCTGGTTTTGGTATTTGTGTCACGGGGCTCTCCCATTGGCCTATCAGGACCCTGGAATTAGGGTCCAACAGAAGAAAAAAGAGAGAGAGAGAGAGAGACACACACACACACAGGGAAGGTATTCTGTGATGGGAGCAGGGAAGAAAGTATTTTAATCATTTTCTCTTTTCAAATGCTGGATATTGAACTCTGGGGCTCACATGAGCCAGGCAACTGGTTTACTTTTGATAATTTGCCAGTTATTTTACTTTTTATTACTTTTACTTTATTTTTTGAGACAGGGTCTCACTAGTCTTGGCTATATTGAGCAAGCTGGCCTCAAACTCAAAAGATCTGCCTGCCTCTGCCTCCCTCCTGAGTGCTGGTATTAAATATAAATACACATTTTCTACCTCAAAAAAGTATGTCATATACATATATAGATATACTACCCCCCACCCACATACACGTGTGTGTGTGTGTGTGTGTGTGTGTGTGTGTGTGTGTGTGTATACATACAATCTATAAATAAAACATCACCTACCTATCTGGTGTGAAATGTTAAGTGCTTGCTTTGGTAACAATATACTAATATTGAAATGATATAAAAAAGATTTAACATGGCCCCTGTGCAAGGATGATATGAGAATTTGCAAAGTGTTCCATATTAAGAAAAATAAAAATGTCAAGATACTTTGAAATCTGGTTTTGTGATTTGAAGTATCTTCTTTATTTTGCATTTATTTATTTGTGTGTATGTGTGTGGGCATGTATGTGGCACAGAACAATGTGTAATTAGAGGGAACGCTATGGGAGTCAGTTCTTTCCTTCCACCACATGGTTCCTAGGTTCCTAAGGACTGAATTCTAGTATTCACTTGGAAGCAAGCATCCTACACAATGACCCATCTTTTTTTTTTTTTCCTAGACAGGGTTTCTCTGTGGTTTTGGAAGCTGTCCTGGGACTAGCTCTTGTAGACCAGGCTGGTCTCGAACTCTCAGAGATCTGCCTGCCTCTGCCTCCTGAGTGCTGGGTTTAAAGGTGAGCGCCACCACCGCCCAGCCCCAATGACCCATCTTAACTGGCCGTAGCATTATTGTATTTATCTATTACAGGTATGAAGCCTAGCTCTAATCAATTATGTATTTAATAAATAATTAATAATTAACAAATTATTATTAGTTTATTAATTATAAAATATTATAAAACAATCAATATTTAATAATTATTTATTAATTATTGGGTATGAAGGTGCTATGATCCATATTTGGAGATCAGAAGACAACTTGTGGAAGTCTGTTCTCTACTTCAATCAGGTGGGTCCCAGGAATCAAACTCAGGTTGTCAGGTTTGGCAGAAAAGTCCCTTCCCCAACAAGCTATCTTCCTGGCTCTATCTATACTTTTTAGTTTCTTACATTTATTTAGTGTCAGTTTCTATGTCTATGTTTATGGACTTGCATGCAAGTGCCACAATTCATGTCTGTAGATCAGAGGGAATCAGTTCTCTCCTTCCAAACATATACTTTCTGGGGATAGAACTTAGGTCCTCAGGGTTTGGCAGCAAATGTCTTTACCCACTGAGCTATCACAATGGTTCCCTATTAGTATCTTTTTTTCTCCTTTTGTCTTTTCAAGACAGGGTTTCTCTGGATAGTTCTGGAACTCACTCTGTAAACCAGGCTGGCCTTGAACTCAGAGATCTGTCTACCTCTACCTCCCAAGTGCTGGGGCTAAAGGCATGCACCATCACCCCGTGGCTTAATATCTTCTTAAAGTAACATGGAATCCTTAACTGGTCCATAGCCTTCACAGGGCCCAATTACAGTATTTCACAAGATTTTCATCATTATTGGCCTACTTATGCGTACAATCTGCCTTAGGATAAAGAGGTGACACTATTAAGCCAGGCATGGTGGCTAACACCTGCAATTCCAACACTTGGGAGGAGTCAGGCATGGTGATGCATAATTGTAATCCCACTATTCCAGAGCAAGAGGATTATAAACGTGAGGCCAGCCTTGATAACACAGACTGTGTCTCAAATTTGAATACATGGATTGCAGACCTAGCTTAAACTACCTGTCTAGCATTTGTGACGATCTGGATACCAGTACTAGGATGATTTTGCAATTACATTTTACGTATTACTTTCTGAAAAGGGAGGCACGTATGGAGGTCAGAGGACAACTTTCAGGAATCACTCTTCTTTCATGATGGGGGCCTGAGGAATCAATCAAGGGTCACCAGGTTTGGAAACAGGGTCCTTTTATCCACTGGACCATCTCTGGAATTTTGTTTTGTTTGGCTTTCGAGGCAAGACCTCACTATGTAGTCCTGGCTATGCCGAAACTTACTATGTAGAGCTCAATTAGTGATTGGTTGGGGAGGGCCCAGCCCATTGTGGGTGGTGCCATCCCTGGGCTGGTGGTCCTGGGTTCTATAAGAAAGCAGGATGAGCAAGCCATGAGGAGTAGGCCAGTAAACAGCACTTCTCCATGGCCTGTGTATCAGCTCCGGCCTCCAGATTCCTGCCCTGCTTGAGTTCCTAACTTCCTTTGGTGATAAACTGGCAGTGGAAGTGTAAGCCAAATACACACTTTCCTCAACTTTTCTTTTGGTTTGTTTGGTTGCTTGATTTTGGTTTTCAAGGCAGGTTTTCCTGTGGCTTTGGAGAGGCTTTAGCACTCTGTCTGTAGAGCAGGTGGGCCTCGAACTCAGAGATCTGCCTGCCTCTGCCTCCCGAGTGCTGGGATTAAAGATGTGCGTGGTGCCACCACTGCCTTGCGAAGGAGGTTTATTTCAATGTAGGGGTATAAGGCACTTCATTACATCACCCTCCGTATTTCTTAGGCAAAACAAACAAACAAACAAAAGTCATCTTTCAAACTGCCAATCTCCCCAGGAGCTCTGTTTCGGAAGCGGTCACTTCCGCTGCTACTAAAGGAGTCCAGTCCCTCCCGCTTAGAACACCAGAGGCCCAGGCTAGATGAGACAAGGGGGTCACGATTTCTTACTTTTCCAGCTACTTCATACGCTAGGCAGGCCTGCGGACACTAACGCTCTCAGACACCGCCACGCTCCCGAGCGAACGCCTCTCCTCACACACCGGAAGGCGTGCGTGGGCGCGTGGGAGCGTGGGCGCGGGCTTGAGCGCCAACGGCTCCTCGCTAACGGCTCCCCCTCAAGGTGGGGGGGCTGGCCCACAATCCTTTGCGAGGGCGGGAGCGGCGAGTGAGGGGGCCCAGCTAGGAAGCGCCAGTGCACTCCATTCCTGTGGTCCGGACACACAGTTGTCTGAATTTCTCACAGCACCAACTGGCAGCTGACCAGTATTTAGTTGCTGCTTCCATTTAGGGAGATAGATGATTTCTAAACATTAGACTCGAGGAACCCATGACACAGGCCAGAGCAAGGGGAGGAAAGGAGGCACGTGGGGACTACTGGGCCTCGTCACCTCGCGTCTCCAGCCCCGATGCCCTTGTACTGTCAGGTTAAACCCTTGGGAAGGGAACCCCGAAAACTTCGGACAAGTCACATCGGGAAAGAACGCCACACGTGTACACGAGGGATTTGCTCATGAGGCTAGGCCGCGTGAGCCCCGCCCCTTCCGCTGTACGCATGGCGTCACACGGCATAGCTCGGGGTGGGCGGGGTTTGGGCCTCTTGGGCTTTCCGCGCCTCTCGCTCTACGTCACCTCGGGAGGCTAGGCCGCGCGAGCCCCGCCCCTTCCGCTGTACGCATGACGTCACACGGCATGGCTCGGGTTGGGCGGGGTGTGGGCCGCAAGGGCTTTCGCGCCTTGCGAGCCTCTCGCTCTACGTCACTGTGAGTGTTCGGACCGAGCTTTCAAAATGCAGCGGGAGTTAGTGAGTTTCCCGCTGTCTCCCGCGGTGCGCGTGAAGCTGGTTGCTGCCGGTTTCCAGACTGCCGAGGACATCCTGGAGGTGAAGCCCTCTGAGCTCAGCAAAGGTAACGACTCCCGGTGGCCAGCTGATGCACCGCGGATGCTTGGCGCCGCCTCCATCCTCGTTCTCCCGCTACGGCGTTTACGACTTAAAGCTGCTCTTTCACTACGCTGTCAAGTTTTCTTGTGGTTGCAACTGTGTGGAAAAACGTGTACTGATTGCTTTCTCTGTGTCCGCGTCTCCTGGATGCTTTGACGACTGCAAGCCTCTTGGACCAGGATGTCTAATCTATAGATGAAAGAACCAATTTTCACTTAATTATTTTTTTGGTTTTTAGAAGCAGGTTTTCTCTGTTTAGATCTGGCTGCCCTGGGACTCACTCTGTAGGCCAGGGCAGGTCTCGAACTCACAGAGATCTGCCTGCCTCTGCCTCCCTGAGTGGACAGAACCAATTTTGCATCTTGAGGTTTCGTGATAACTGAGTTGGGTAATAATAGTAGCTGTAGAATTGGAAAACAGACAAGCCGTGTAATTCGTGATATTCCAAGATCCTAGGAGGTGAAAATTGAATTTGAGAAGTGAAGGATCAGAGTAGGACTAGAGATACTAGAGCAAAGGAAGAGAATATTCCCTTAGACCAGGAGAAAGCCTTAGAAAGATGACGACCTTCATGATTCATGGAATACCCCACACATTTTTCTCGAGGTCTTCAGATTACATATAAGTGGGAACCATTGCACCTCACACAAAACTAAAGCTGGCTGTGGTCATCCACGGTGCTGCTACTCCTATGCATAGCTCTGCTGTTCACCAAAGAGGACAGAATGGAATCTGGTTAGGGTGTTTGGTTTTTTGAGACAGGGTTTCCCAGTAGCTATGGAAACTGTCCTGGAACTCGCTCTGTAGCCCAGGCTGGCCCTGAACTCACAGAGATCCACTTGCCTCTGCCTCCCGAGTGCTGGGGTTAAAGGTGTGCACCACCACCACGTTCAGCTCTGAATTAAACTTTTAAAACTCTAATATCAAGGTTTTTTTTTTTCTTTTCTGGTTTTATTTTCAGAAGTTGGGATATCTAAAGAGGAAGCTTTAGAAACTCTGCAAATCGTAAGAAGAGAGTGTGTCACAGATAAAGCGGGATGTGCTGGTACATCTGTGGCAGGCAAGAAGTACACAGCACTGGACCTTCTCGAGCAGGAGCACTCCCAGGGCTTCATCATCACCTTCTGCTCAGCACTAGATAGCATTCTTGGGGGTGGAATACCCCTAATGAAAACAACGGAAGTCTGTGGAGTACCAGGTGTCGGAAAAACACAGTTATGGTAAAACAAGGGTGTTTCCTACTTAAGGATGGACTTAGTATCTGTGTGACTCATGAAATATTGTGCTGTGAGTTAGCAGTTAGAATACCAAAAAGCATGTTACTACTTGATTCAGCAAACAATCAGCTTACCATTCATAGTATCTCAGCACCCCATCTTGGAAAATGGATAGAATGGTTTTGATATTAAAAATGTTTCTTTTGTAATGTAATGTCCTTCAACAGATACTTTCCTAATTAGTTGGCTTCTGAGATATATTTGTCAAATGTTAAAAAGTTGATTTATATATGATTAAGAGTTCAGAACCAGGCTTGGTGACGTATTCCTATAATCTCATCACTCAGGATACTTAAGCAGGATTGCTGTGAGTTGGAGAACAGCCTGGGATATATGACAATTGTTAGACCAGCCAGGGATATATAGTGACCTTGTCTCAAAAAAAAAAAAAAAAAAAGTGTCTTTGTGGTATGGTGACACACTCCTGGAAACAGCAGTAGAGCTGATTGTGGAGACAGGATTGAGAGATGAGGCTCAACCTGGGCTAAATTTCCAGACTCTGACTCAAAAAGAAGGAGAAAATAGAAAGCATTCAATTTCTAGAAACCTAAAAACCACTAAGAGTTCCTTAATCATAATTTTGTGCAACACCCTAACTATAATCTAGGTATTGATTGGTTCATATATGTTTGGAGCTATGGGAACTTAGCCATCTCTGTTGCCATGGGGGACTATATTTGTAATTAGAAAACTTATGATGCTTATATGCAGTTTATAAAAGACAATTTAGATGGTTATAATGACTTGGTCATTTGGCTGATTTCTTGACAGTATGCAATTGGCAGTAGATGTGCAGATTCCAGAATGTTTTGGAGGAGTGGCAGGTGAAGCAGTATTTATTGATACAGAGGGAAGTTTTATGGTTGATAGAGTGGCAACTCTTGCAAATGCCTGCATTCAGCACCTTCATCTTATAGCAGGGACACACATGGATGAAGGTAAGTCAGCATATGGTACTCCTTCTGTACAAAAAAGATGATTTATATTTATGCCCATCTCAGACCTCAGTAAGAGACTGTCCCAAACTTGAAACTTTTTTAAAAAAATTTTTGTTTTATATGCATTGGTGTTTTTTCTGCATGTATGTTTGTGTGAGGGTGTCAGGTCTTGGAGTTACAGACAGTTGTGAGCTGCCATGTGGGTGCTGGGAATTGAACCTGGATCCTTTGGAAGAGCAGCCAGTGCTCTTAACCACTGAGCCATCTCTCTAGCCCCTCAAACTTGAAGCTTAATGACTAAACTCCAATACTTTTGTTGCAAAATTATATACTCTCCCTGTAACCTATATGGCAGCTCACAACTGACTTGGCAAAACACCCAATCACATTAAAATATTTTTAAAAAAATATATTTTAAAATGCAATAATTAGTTTCTTACTTCAAAACCAAACTCACATTATTTTCTTTTGTGTGTTTGGGTGTTTTGCCTGAATGTATCAATGTACTATATGTGTACAGTGCCTTTGGAGGCCAGAAGAGGGCATCAGATCCCCTGGAACTAGAGTTACAGTCAGTTGTGAGCTGCCTTGTAGGTTCTAGGAATCAAACCTTGGTTGCTCTGGAAGAACAGCCAGAATTCTTAACCACTGAGCTTTCTTTCTTTCTTTCTTTCTTTTTTTCTTTCTTTTTTTCTTCCTTTCTTTTCTTTTCTTTTTTTTTGGGGGGGGGGGGTTTCAAGACAGGTTTTTCAGTATTGCTTTGGAGCCTGTCCTGGAACTAGCTCTATAGACCAGGCTGGCCTCGAACTCACAGAGATCGCCTGCCTCTGCCTCCCGAGTGCTGGAACTCAAGGTGTGTGCCGCCAATGCCCAGCTGAGCTATCTTTCTAAGCATCCTCCCCTTTTTATTTTTTGAGACATGGTCTCCATTTAACTGCCTGTCCTGGAACTGCCTATGTAGACCAAGGTGGCCTTGAACTCTGAACCATACTGGGTTTAAAATCCAGTGCTAAGAGGATTTCATATTGTTGTTACTACTTAAAGATCAAATTACAGTATTAAAGGGAAAATACTCTGATGGAACATTTTTCCTTGGAATTCTTTTGAGGATTGTGTGTGTGTGTGTGTGTGTGTGTGTGTGTGTGTTCTGTCTCTCTCTCTCTCTCTCTCTCTCTCTCTCTCTCTCTCTCTCCTGTGTGTGTGTGTGTGTGTGTGTGTGTGTGTGTGTGTGTGTAGTCCTGGCTGTTCTTGACCTTAAACTCAGAGATATCTGCGTACTTCTGCCTCCCCAGTGCTAAGGTAAAAGGCATGCACTACATTCTCCCATGGTTTTTCCTTTGCATTCTTAATTTGTACTCTTCAAAAACAAGAAAGAGAAACTTGAATCATGATACTTCTGTTTCAATAACTGGAGGTACAAAAATAACTGGAGATACAGTAAGAATCTAGTTTTATTTGTGAGCAAACAATCCCTAATATGTTACACATAAAATCAGAGACAAAATAAGTTTGGTTTTGAAATGAGAAAATAAGTGTTGCTTTTTGTTTTTTGACACAGGGTGTCTCTGTAGCTATGGAGCCTGTCCTAGAACTAGTTCTGGAGACCAGGCTGGCCTTAAACTCACAGAAATCCACCTGTCTCTGCCTCCCAAGTGCTGGGATTAAAGGCATGCACCATCACTGCTTGGCTTAATTATTGCATTTTAAAATGAAGTTTTAAAATATATATATTGATGTTTAAAAACCTTACTCCTAAGAAATATATCTTAATGTGATTGCGTGTTTTGCCTGTATGTATGTACATCATGCCTGTGTGATGCTCATGGATGCCAGAAGAGGGCATCAGACCCCCTGAACTGGAGGTATGGACAGTTGGAAGCTACTATGTGTGTGCTGGGAACCAAACCTAGATCTTTTGCAAGAGCAGCAAGAGCTCTTAAAGAAACAGTGGAAAACACAATAATATCAGTAGTTATCAAATCACAGTTTACAGTGGTTTGCAGTTCTGCCATCCTTTAGGAATTATGTTTTACTAGGATGCAAATAAGTGATCTAGGATTGTCAGACTGTTAGAAAAAGAAAAACTAAACTGTTTTAAGATTGTTTTGTTGTTTGTTTCAGAGCATCAGAAAGCCTTGGAGGATTTCACTCTTGAAAATATTCTTTCTCATATTTATTATTTCCGTTGTCATGATTACACTGAGTTGCTGGCACAAGTCTATCTCCTTCCAGAGTTCCTTTCAAATCATTCAAAGGTATGGATTGTACTACTGAAATAATGTATTTGAAAGTGTTGATAATACAGAAATAAACAGTTAAGTGCTAGGGTACAGGCCATTGTTACCATAGTCAGCCTGTTTTATTTAATTATTATATTATTCCCCCACCCCACCACCAAGATTTTTTTGTGCATTCCTGGCCGTCCTAGAACTTGTACTGTAGACCAGGCTGGTCTCAAAGTCAGAGATCCTTCTGCTTCTTACTTCCCAAGTACTGGATTAAAGATGTGTGCCACTGTGCCTGGCTTTTGGTTTTTGGTTCTTTTTTGTTTTTTAAATTGGTTTACTTCTCCTTTTTCTTATCTATCTGTCTCTTTTGTTGGGGCTCACAGTTAGAATCTAATCCATGCTAAACAAGTGTTCTACCACAGATTCTTAGTTACTATTATACTGTCTTGGTTACTATAGCTTTTGTGTTCATATTGAAATTGGGAAACATGAGTCCTCTTTGTTCTTTTTCAAGATTGTTGTAGCTGTTTGTGGTCTCTTGCAATTTGTTTTTTGTTGCTGTGATAAAACCATGACCAAGGCAACTTACAGAAGGAAGAGTTTACTTAAGCTTTTGGTTGCAGAGAGTTAAGAGTCTATTATAGCAAGGAGCCATAGCAGAGAGATGGAGCAGAAACAGCCTAGAGCTCACATATTGAACCCCGTGCAAGAAGCAGAAACAATGAACTGGAAATGGCACATGACTTTGAAACCTCAAAACTTGTCCCCAGTGGTGTACTTCTCTCAGCAAGGCTATACCCCAGTCAGCACCACCAACTGGGAAGCAAGTATTCAGATTCTAGACTCTATGGGGACATTCGTTCAAACAACCATACCATAAGATTTTTTTGTTACTTTTTAATTTATGTATATGGGCATTTTGCTTGTATATATCTGTGTACCATGTGTGTGCACATGTACCATGTGTGGCCACACAGGCCTGAAAGAGAGCATTGAGTCCCTGGTACTGGAATTACTGAAGGTTGTGAGCTGTCTTGTGGGTGGTATGAATTGAACCTGAGTCCTCTGGGAAAACATCCAGTGTGCTTAACTGCCTAAGCCATCTCACAGCAACAGAAATAAATTAGAACTGTGGCATGTGCATGAAATGCCAGTATTCAGGTTATGATTACTGTAGAATTATTGGGTGAATATTTTCCAAAGGAAAGAAAGCCTTTGAGGTATGGTTCAGTGGTTAAGAGCACTGACTGCTCTTCAGAGGACCTGCGTTGGATTTCCAACACCCACATAGTGGCTCACAAACATCTGAAAAATTTGGTTCTGGGGATCTCTTGCCCTTTTCTGGCCTTCATAGGCACCAGGCACAAACATGGCACATAGATGTACATGTAGGCAGAACACTAATACACATAATAAAGTGAATTTTAAAAGAAAACCTTTGAAGAGTTAGAAAGCCTAGGGTGAGGGATATACTCATTAGTAGAGTGCTTACCACGTTTACCACATGTGAACCATAGGTTTAATTTCAAGTGTTTTAAAAGAAAACTATGTAATTTTCATTTTCATTTATTTAATTTGAGATAGAGTCTCATTGTATAGCCCAGCCTGGCCTAAAACATATGACCCTACTACCTTTACCTCCTGCATGCTGAGATTATAGATATATACATGGTGCCCTTACTTTATTTTTAATTATACAAGTAACTGGAGGCCAGAAGAGGGCATTGGATCCCCTAGTCAGAGACCTGGAGCTACAGGTATTGTGAACTGCTTGACATGGGTGCTAGGAACTGAAAAACAATACATATCAATTGCTGAGCCATCTCTCCATTTTCATCATAAAGATGGCTAGCTAGATCTTTTTCCTTCTATCTCTCCCCCTCCCTTTCTCCCTTCCCTCCTTCTTTTCCCTCTCTTTCTTTCTTTTCTTTTTCCAAGTCAGAGTTTTTCTGTCTAGCAGCTCTGGCTGTCCTGGAACTTGCTTTGTAGGTCAGACTGGCCTCAAATTCTCAGAGATCCACCTGCTTCTGCCTCCCAGAGTGCTGGGATTAAAGGTACATGCCACCACACCCAGCTTGATATCTTTCTTTTTTAAGCCCTCAATTTTAAGGTTTATTTCTGTAATGGAACATGCTTTTGGGATACCATTTTTATTATTGTAATTTTAACTCCAAATCTAACTTCATTTTCTTGTGTTTAGGTGCAGTTAGTAATAATAGATGGCATTGCTCTTCCTTTTCGACATGACCTTGATGATCTGTCCCTTCGTACTCGATTACTAAATGGCCTAGCCCAACAAATGATCAGCCTGGCAAATAATCACAGATTAGCTGTAAGTATTAATCAGAAGAATTTTGTAGTTAAGAGTATATGAAATATTAATGTCTAGTTGGGTGGTGGTGGTTGTGCACACCTTTAATTGTCAGACTGGGTTTGAGGCTAGCCTGGTCTACAAAGTGAGTTCTAAGATAGCCGGGTTTACATAGAGAAACCCTGTCTTGAAAAACAAAACAAATTAATGTCTAAATGTATACATATTTTGCCTGACTAAAGGTAAATAACGTGAATGTCGTTTTGGGAATTTTTGGTTGTTATTGCTGCTTGTTAGAGACAAAGCCTTGATAAATAGCCTGAAACTTGGCATGTAGTCTGTCTTTCCTTAAACCCTTTATCCTCCTCCCTCAGCCTCCTGAGTACTGAGATTACAGACTTTCGTTGTCATACATAGCTTTTAATGTAGGGATTTTGTGGAAAAGACAGGTTTTTTGGGTTTTTATTTTTTTGTAACAATAGTGCTTAGACCCAGAGCCTCATGCGTGGTAAGCAGGTGGTGTAAAGAGCTACTGCCTAGGTCCTGGAGCCATTCTAGATTTGAAGTGTGAAGGGAGTACAGATAAGCCAAGAAGTACATGTTACCCCTTTCATTAATACCCACTTTGCAACCACATTTTCCCTTTGACAAAAATACACTTGTCAGAATGGAGGTGGAGAAGAAAAATGCTTTGAGGTACTCCACTTTTCCCTTTTTAGGGAAGTTGTTAGCACCTGCCTGTGGTACACCAAATGTAAATAAAGAACTTCCTCTATAAAATTTGAAACATACACATTTTCTCTGCCTTTCCAAATCTTATTCTTAAGTTACATTTTATTTATTTTGTGTGCTGCAGCACTTACGTGGTCAGAGGACAACTTACAGAAGTCATTTATCCCCATTGTGAGGTCCCAGAAATCAAACTTAAATTGTCTGACTCCTTAGACACTGAGCCATCTTACTAGCCCTCTTTTTGCCAAAGCATAGTAATTGTTAATAATGGTATCTTGAAGATCCCCCAGTAGAGGGCGCTCAAGACAAATAGACTGCATAGTGTCATGATTTCCTAGGTTTTGGTGGGGTTTTTCTTGTTTTGTTGTTTTGCTGCTGCTGCTCCAGTTCAAGACTTCAGACATACTAAACAAACACTCTGCCATTGAACTCCATTGCCTTTCCTGTTTTAATATAGCTAACTTGCTCTCTCTCTCTCTCTCTCTCTCTCTCTCTCTCTCTCTCTCTCTCTCTCTCTCTCTCTCTCTCTCTCTCTCTGTATAAGTTTTGGTTTGTGTGGGTACATCTGTGCATATAGGCCGGTGTACAAGTATGCATGTGCCCGTGGAGGCCAGAGGTCAACACTGGGTATCTTTCTCAGTTGCTCCCCACCTTATTTTAATTTTGTTTGTTTTGTTTTGAGACAGAGTTTCTCTGTATAGTCCTGGCTTTCCTGGAATTTACTCTTTAGACCAGGCTGACCTTGACCTCAGAGATCTACCTGCATCTACTGCCAAATACTGTACTGTACCCCACCACCACCAGGCTTTTTTTTTTAAACTTTTATATGTGTATGGGTGTCATACCTGTATGTATGTTTGTGTACCATGTCCATGATGTATCTAAGAAGGCCTGAAGAGGGCATTGGATTTACTAAGACTGGAATTAAAGATGATGTTATTGACTTGGGTTTCATTGTTTTGTTTTTTTCAGGACAGTGTCTCATTTAGCTCAGATTGGCTTTGAACTCACTACATAGCTGAGGGTGACCCTGAACTCTTGATCTTTGAGACAAGGTCTCACTGTGTATCTCTGTCTGTCCTGGTAACATAACTCATTATGTTACCAGGCTGGTAATAAACACAGAGATCTGCCTGCATCCCTAATACTAGGGTTAAAGGGAGGGACCACTATGCCTAGCTGTCTTACTTTTATATTGCTCTTTTTTTCTTTTTCTTTTTTGGTTTGGAGTCTGTCCTGGAACTAGCTCTGTAGACCAGGCTGGTATCAAACTCACAGAGATCCATCTGCCTCTGCCTCCCAAGTGCTGGGATTATTAAAGGCATGTACCACCAACTCCTGGCATTACTTTTCTATTGCTGTGACAAAACACCATGAATAAGGCAAGTTATTTATTTACTTTTTAAATATTTTAAAATTTTATTTTATGAAATACTTTATTTTTGTTTTTATGTTCCTACCATAGTTTCCCCTCTCTAATCTCCTCCCAGTCCCTCTCTGACCAACACAATTTATAAAAGAAAGTATATATGCCAGACATTGGTTTTTCACAACTTGAATCTCAATACTTGGGAGGCAGAGACAGGCAGATCTCTATGAGTTCAAGGCCAGTCTGGTCTACAGAGCTAGTACTGGGACAGCTAGGACTACATACAGAACCCCCATCTAAAAAAAAAAAAAAAAAAAAAAAAAAGGCATTTAAAGGTATGTGCCAATATATCTTGTTTCTGCTTCTTAAGTGCTAGGATCAAAGGAATGTAATACCATATTTGGCCAAAATTTTTATTTTTTGAGACAGGTCTATGTAGCCCTGGCTGTCCTGGAATTCTTTATGTAGACTGGCTAGCCTTGAACTCAGAGCTGCCTCTGTCCCCAAGTGCTGGGATTAAAGGCATATGCTACTAGGCCCCAAAATTTGAATTTTAAAAAGTGAAGTTTCAAAGGAAGGGTACTAGAGAGATAGCTCAGTGAGTAAAGTGTTTTCTTTGGCAGCATAAAGACATGAGATCAGAACCCCAGCACCCACATAAAAGCTGAACATGGGTTGGAGAGGTGACTCAGAGGTTAAGAGCACTGACTGCTCTTCAAGAGGTCCTGAGTTCAATTGTTAGCAACCACGCGGTTGCTTATAACCAACCATAATGGGATCTGGTGCCCTCTTCTGGTATGCAGGCATGCATACATACAGAACACTGTATAAATAATAAGTAAATCTTTGGGAGTCAGGAACAGGGAGAGATAAGGGAGGGGAAACTGTGGTTGCTATGTAAAATAAATGGAAAAATTTAATAAAAATAAAAAAAGCTGAACATAGCACTCCTGTAATGCCAGGACTGTGAAGGTGAGGGCAAAGAAAGGACTTTGACAGGGGATCCTTTGGTCTTGCCAGCCAGACTGTCTAACTCAAAGAGTAGTTCTAGATTCAATGAGAGACCCTGTCTCAAAAGGTAAAGTAGATGCCTGGAAGGGGCGGGGGGGGGGCATGCACACATTTAACCCCAGCATTCTGGAGGCAAAGGATGCCGGATCTCTGTGAGTTCAAGGCTAGCCTCGTCTACAGAGTGAGTCCCAGGACAGCTAGGACTGTTAAACAGAGAAAACCTGTCTCAGAAAAAAAACAAAAAAACAAAAAAACAAAAAAAAAAAAACAAAACAAAATCAGACAAGTGAGCACAACTATCTGGTCTCTTCCCCTTTCTTCAGAAAAAAAAAATGTATTTTTAAAGAGTTACTTATTTTATGTGCATGAGTGTTTTGCCTGCATGAATATCTGTGTACCATATGTGTGCCTGGTGCCAGAGGAAGAGGGTGTCAGGTTTTCTGGAACTGGAAGTTATATATCAGCTTCTCAACTTGTAGTCATAACCCCAGAAAGACTATCCCAAGACACAGATACTTACATTATGTTTATAACAGTAACAAAATTATAGATCTGAAGTAGCAATGAATATAATTTGATGATTGGAGGTCACCATACCATGAGGAACAGTATTAAAGTGTTGAGAGCCACAATTACAGATTGTTGTGAACTACCATGTGAGTTCTAGAAACTGAATCTGGATCCTGAATTTGAGCTATCTCTCTAGCCTCTATTTTAACTTACTAATTCAGAATATTAAGCTCAGGACTATTCACATACAACTTTTTTTTTTTTTTTTTTTTTTAGATAGGGTTCCTTTGCTATAATTCTGGCTGTCCTGGAACCCACTTTGTATACCAGGCTGGCCCCAAACTCACAGAGATTCAACCTCTGCCTCCCAAGTCTAGGAGTCACCACTGCCTGACATATCCTAACTTTCTAATGTTTTGCTTTTATAGGTTATTTTAACTAATCAGATGACAACAAAGATTGATAAAAATCAAGCATTACTTGTTCCTGCCTTAGGTTGGTAAATGAATTAGATAAAACATCTTTGTTTCTTTAATACTTTGCTATCTTTTTATTTGTTTGAATACTATGAGGTTTTGAAAGCAGAGACTGCATTATACACTGATCACTAAGCAGTGTCCTGAGATACCAATCCTTCCATAATTTAATAAACATTGAGTAGATACTATCTAGCAACTATGTCAGAAACCTGAGAAATAAATATTCAAAGTAGACATTAAAACCTCAGTCTTGCTGGATGGTGGCAGCTCATAACCTTTAATCCTAATACCCAGGAGGCAGAAACAGGTGGATCTCTTGAGTTCAAGACCAGCCTAGTCTACAGAGAGAGTTCCAGGACAGCCAGGGCTAAATAAAGAAGTGCTGTTTCTAAAACCAACCAAACAAAAAACCCCTCAGTTTTAGGCAGGAAGGAAAATGAGTCTATTTAGTCCTAAGGTTTGGATTTTATTTGAATACGATGCTTCAAGATCTGTCTCTCCTGAAACCCAGTGATATTCTTGTGCCAAACACGGTGATACAGAAGTGCAGCTCCTTCTCCTCACAAGGCTGAAGTGGGATGGTCACTTAGCCCAGGAGTGACCTGAACTGCATAATGAAACCTCTGTGGTGATACATCTTTAGTCCCAGCACTGCAGAGGCAGAGGCAGAGGCAGAGGCAGAGGCAGATATAATTCAAGGCCAGCCTGGTCTACATACTGAGTTCCAAGCCAGTAAGGACCGCAGTGAGACCCTGTTTGTGGGTGTTAAAAATACATAGTTAGACCTTACGGAATGGAAGGTTGATAATTCACTGAAACTATAACTTTTTCATGAAACAAATAGAGATAATGATTTGCATTGGTTTCTTAGTAAATAAAACTCTATCACTATTAGGATTTTACTCATATGCTACAGGTTTTGAAACCAAGACATTCTTTGGTTTATTTGTTTGTATTTTGTTTGTATAGCCGTGGCTGTTCTGGGTCACACTCTGTAGACCAGGCTAGCCTCAAACTCATAGTTCCGTCTGCCTCTGCCTCTGTCTCCGCCTCCTGAGTGCTAGGATCAAAGGTGTGCACCACCACTGCCTGATCAATACCAACAATATTCTTTTTTTTTTTTAAAGTAATTATTATTATTATGTATTTCTTTTCTTTTTAGTTCTTAACAGGCTTTCTCTGTGTAACTAATTGCTCCTGCTGTCCTGGAACTTGCTGTGTAGATCAGGCTGCCTCCCAAGTGCTAGGATTAAAGGCGTGCACCACCACAGCTCAATTCAAGAATATTCTTATTCTAAATTTGGTAATATAAGAGTATTTGACCAGAGACTTCTAAAAGCAAGCTATAAAATTGTAAAGGTACTGTGTAGTTAATTTTATTTTATTTTTTTTAGGGGAAAGCTGGGGACATGCTGCTACAATAAGACTTATTTTTCACTGGGAACAAAAGCAAAGGTCAGTATAGAAATAAGTTCATAATTCAGAATATCAGTTTAATTACACTGAGCACTTAATAGTTTCTAGCATTAGTCCCCAGCTTGAGGTTTGCAGTGACCCATAAACCACTGCTTTTGTTGCCTTGTTTGACATCAGTTAGAGCAAACTTAGAAACACATTGTTAATATTGCACATTCAGCTACATAGGGAATTCTTTGTATATTTAAATGATGGGGTGAATGCACCTGGAACATGTAGGTGGTTGAGGAATTGCTGCCTTCTGATACTCTTCGAAATCACTTATTAGCTATGAAGAAGGAGGTGGTACTCCGTGTTCCCAGAAGGGATTGAAAGAATAAAATCAGGACAAAAGGAAAACTTTTGAGGTTAGTGTTAGGACTAATATATGTGGAAAATAGGATGGTTTGTCTTAGTTGCTTAATATAGTTCTTGCATGAAATTGTGTCTGTCATTTTTTTCCTTTTATTACCCATGTATTTGCCTGCCTTTCACACATATTGTTCTTTAAAATAAAATCATGGCAGCATGAAGCCTTTGTGTTTGTTTCTAAAGCTGCTGAGCAAGTGAATGAACCAGCTTTCCTTTTCTTTAAAATAGGCCACTGAAAGCTATGAAGTCTTTTATTCTGAACTTCAAAAACTGTCAGATTTATGCCAGCCTTTCTGCTTTGTGATTAATTGGCACAACCCAGAGAACTTGGTATGGGGAAGTGCTCTGATAAAGAAGTAAACTGAGGCAGTATGTAGGGCAATATACTGAGTTTAGTCAGTGATACTGTATTTTTTTTTTTTTTTAGAAAGCTGTATTACATGCCATCTTTAATGTTCTTTCAAATCAGTATTATTGCTAGATATGTTGGCACATGTCTGTAATTCAGCACTCAGGAGACAGAGACAGAATGGCTTGAGTTTGAGGCTAACTTGGACTTTATGGTTCCAGGTCAGTTTAGGACAGTGAGACTGCATAACAATGAAGAGAAAGCCATGTCATGAAACTCTGTTTGATGTACAGAATTTTTTTTGGGGGGGAGGGTAGAGGGATTTGGTACAGAGTCTTTCTAGTAAGTAGTCTTGGAAGTCCTAGAGTTTGGTATATTGGCTAGGCTATGCTTGAACTCAGATCTGCCTGCCTCTGCCTTCTGAGTGCTGAGATTAAAGGAATGTGCTACCACTTCAGCTTTATTTAATTTTTAAAAATGGATTTATTTATTTTATGTGAGTAGTCTTCCTTTCTGTTTTTTCATGTATGTATGCGTAACACGTGCATATCTGGTGCCCACTGAGGTCAGAAGAATGCATTAGATACCCTTGAACTGGAATTACAGATGGTTGTAAGCCACCATGTGGGTGCTGGGAACTTGAACCAGAGTCCTCTGAAAGATCAATGAATGCTTTTGCCTACTCAGCCACCTCTCCAGCTGTGAAAAGGAAGTTACTGTACTTCTTGGGAATTTGCCTCTGTAAAGGAGAGGCAGACTGCATGAGTCAGTTCTAAAAGATTATGTAGAAGTGTAGTCACTAAAACCTAACTTGGTCAGGCATGTGTTTTTCTCTTTCTCCTGTAATAACTTTTTCTAGAAGATAATTATATTGTATGAAACCATTCTGAATGTACAGCTTTTATTCTTTCCTTCTCTAGTAAAGGAAATTGTTTCTTTTAAGCCAGGATATATGACAGTAATGTGCATGCTTCATAATAATCAGAATTAATTGACTTTGTTTAGTAATTTAAGAATCAATATATTTTTGTTCTTTGTTTGAAACCAAATACTTTTGTCTTTTAAGTCTTGTGAAATCTTTGCACGTAGGCACTATGGTGGTTTTGTTTAGTTTTAGTTTTGGGTACTGGAAATTAAGCAGAGGACTTTTGGGCATTCTAAATAAAAGCTCTCCCATTGAGCTATAGGCCCATGCGTAAAACTGCATAAAGTCTTAATGCTTTTCATTTTTTTTGATTGTTTTTGAGATATCCAAGGCTAGGCTAGATAATACAGGATGTTACTAGGTAACACAGGATGACCTTAATTCTTGAAACTTTTTCCTCTACCTCTTAAGTACTAGGATTATAGAAGAGTATTACCATACCCCACTTTATTTCCCTAATACTGGAGAATTGGAGCCTGGGAAATGCAAGCACTCTATCACTGACCTGTATACTTTTACATGCTTTTTAGAATTTTATTTTTAAAATGTGAATATAAATTTATAATTATAAAAATGAACACTTTAATTTTGAACAGAAAATAGAAAAACTTGAATAACTGATTTATATTGTGAATTGAACTTAGACATTATCATGGCCTAGTTTCCATCCTTTGTTACTTGACATCTGATTTAACATTTTGCTTTTTTTGTTTTGTTTTTTCTCTGTGTAGCTTTGGATACTGTCCTGGAACTCACACTGTAGATTAGGCTGACCTTGAACTCACAGAGATCTGCCTGCCTCTGCCTCTGCCTCTGCCTCTACCTCCTGAGCATTGGGATTAAAGGTGTGTGCTACCATTGTCCAGCATCTTTTTGTTCTTTGTTTTTTTTCTTTAAGACAGGATCTTTAGTTCTGACTGGTCTAGAACTTGCTGTGTAGACCAGTCTGCCTCTGCCTCAGTACTAGGATTAAAGCTGTGCACTACCACACCTGCCCAGCAACATCTGATTTTAACTTGACAAATGATAGAAGGACATTTCAGCAACTCTTACATGATTGTGTCTGTGTCCTTATATTATGTGGGTTCCCCAATTTGCATATTCATGATAATATGAGGCCAAGATTGTTCAGAATTATACCACTCGTTGCCAAGAAGATCTGGTGGTGGAATGGAGTAATACATCACACCCCCACACAGCATTTCATATGTGTGCTCAGCTTTAGAGCACAAATTGTACTTCTGTCTTGTTTCTTCCTGACCCAAACTATGTAGTTCAGCCGTATGTTAAGCTTCATCTCAGCTAGGGCTATGAGCCAAGTGATTCTTTTTGGTTTCTTTTAAAAAAGATCTTTTTGAGATGCTGACATGATGTACATTTTTTTTTTTTTACCTAGAAATTTGAAGAGGATTTTCCAACTTGAAAGCTTAATCAATTCCCTTTTGCCTTTAGCATTGTATTTTACTTAATATAGCTCAAGTTGGCCTAGAACTCTTAGCAGTCCTCCAGCCTCCTGCTTTTTAAAAGCATTATAGGCATGAGCCACCACACCTGGTGTCGATTTTAGTATTTGTACTAAATGCTTAAAGGTTTCTTAAAAATCTTACTACTTTTTTTTGAGTTGGGCATAGTGTCACGTATCTATGTCCCAGCACGTAAGAGGAAGGATGTGAGTTCAAGGCCAGTCTGAGGCACATAGTAATATTCTGTCTCAGAAGGCCCTATGTCTGTCATTCCCTACACCAAGCGTGAGTGAGCAAGATAGGTTATCAAGTCTTAGTAATTTTCTCAAAAAGATTAAATTGTACTTGGCATCTTTTAGGACATAATGGTGATGTGAGATGACTTACGTACTTTTTTTGGTTTTTCAAGACAGGGTTTCACTGTGTAGACTTGGCTGTCGTGGAACTCACTGTGTAGACCAGGCTGGCCTTGAACTCACAGAGATCTACCTGCCTCTGCCTCCTTAGCAGTTAGGCCACTAACATTCAGAAAAATTAGCTAATTTTTATTGAGTCAAAAGTGAAGGCTTTCTTTTTTTCATATTCATTTGTTTACTTTGAATATGCATGTGTGGAAGTCAGGATGACTTTCGGGAGTTGGTTAGTTGGTTCTTTCCTTTTATCATATTGGTTCATCAGGAGGTTGAATTCCAGCTGTCAGGATTGGTGGCATGAACCTATGAGCCATCTCACTGACCCAGAAAAGTGATTCTTTTAGGATTTTGGGGTAGTGCTTATCAGTTTGGACTCTAAAATATCCCCTTAAAAAACAAAAACTCCCAAAATACGATTTTCTAAAAAGGCTGATTAAAATATGTTCTGCATTAAAGACAGAATACTAACTGTAAAGTATTGAAAATGTCTGATTTTGCTTCTTACACAGGTATTCGTTTGTGTTTGAGTTGCAGGGGTCTTATTGTATAGCCCGGTTATCCTCAAATTCATAATCCTATTTTCTCAAACCTCTGAAGTGCTGTGATTAAAGCGATCTGTCAGCATACCAGGCTAAAGAGAAATACCTTTAATTTTTTGTGCTATTGACAGTTGAATTCAATTCTGCTGTTTTCAAAGTAAAAACAGTCTTTGTTTCTCTTGAAATTTTGCTTGAGAAGAGGGGCTTTTTTGAAATAAGTAAAGTTAATAAATGGTAATCAAGATGTTCTTGTTGAGTTGATTTTGAAAATAAATGCTAAGCCAGTTTGGTGACATATGCTTGTAATACTGGTACTTGGGAGGTGGTGGCAGGAAGATTAGAAAGAAGTTCAAGACAATTCTTGCCTACATAGTGTATGCAAAGCTAGACTGAGCATATGAGATCCTGTCTTAAAAAAAGAAAGCATTTGAGTATTATGTTGCCTAGAAACTAATGACCTTCCTAGCCCTGGGGTCTATGATTGTTTTTCTGTTAAGTGGGAATCTATATTACATAAAATTGCAATAATATAGACATTAAAGTTGTCTATTTACTGCTTTTTAACCATGTTTATACAGTTGGCTGGCATTAAGTATATTTGTATTCTTGTGTGACCCTCGCTGCCATTTTCAGAATTTTTCATCTTCCCTTACTTCAGTGTTAAACAATAATGTCCCTGGCAACCACTAGTCTACTTTTTATCTTTGAATTTGACTGCTCTAATAACCAAATATAATTGGAATCATACAATATTTGATTTACTTATTTCACTTAGAATAATGTCTTCAAGATTTGATTTTATAGACATATGTTAGAATTTTTATCCTAAAAACAAATGTGTGTGTGTGTGTGTGTGTGTGTGTATTCCCCATCTTACTTACCTCTTAGTAGACAATGTTACTTCAGTCTTTTTGCTGTTGTGAATGACTTAAATGTTTTAGAAGTAACTTAAGGGAGTTAGCAGTGCTTAATCAAGCACTTGCCTAGCATTTGTGAGGGGCTAGGTTCAGGGCATCAACACAAAAAGGTGATTTTTTTTTTTGAAACAGGGTCGTGTATGTAGGCTAGCCTCAATTGTCATGTGACCTAGGTGGTCCTTGAACTTGCAGCAGTCCTCATAGCCCCTTCCCCTGCTGCAGTTGCAACTGTGCACCAACACAGCAGCTCCTTAAAGAAACTAGGAAGGTTTTTGTGTTCTTGTTAATACTGCCTGAATGTAGTTATTAAGAGTGTAGATGGCAGAGTTGGGTCATGATTCAGGCTATAAAGGGCTTGCCATGCAGGCATGAGAACTTGAGTTTGGATCCCTAACAACACCCACGTAAAAAGTAGGGCATTTGCAATCCTAGCACTGGTGAGGAAGAAATAGTAGGATCTCTGGGCCTTGCTGGCCAGCACATCTAGCAAACTTGTTGAACCCTCAGATCAGTGAAAGACTATCAGAAAAACTAGGTCAAGAGAGATAGACGATGCCTGCCTCACCACTGGCCTCCACATGCACGTGCACACATACAAAAAGAGCTTTAATTTTTATTGTTTTGTTTGTTTTTGTTTTTCCAGACAGGGTTTCTCTGTGTAACAGCCCTGGCTGTCCTGGAGCTATCTCTGTAGACCAGACTGGCCTCAAACTCAGAGAGATCTACTTGCCTCTGCCTCCTAAGTGCTAGGATTAAAGGCTGCACAATTTTTTTTTTGGCAGTGCTGTGAATTGAAGCCAGAGCCTCAATCATGCTAATCAGATACTGTTATATTCCTAGTACCACTAACTGGCTTCTATATGTGTCACTTAAGATGTGTGGTCATATAATGTAATTTTTGTGGTCTTATAGTATATAACAAGATATGTGGTCATATGACATTTTTAATATGACATAATTTAAGATGTGTGGTCATATAACTTAAGATGAGTGACCATATAACTTATATGTCATTAGTACCTTCCTCTTTTGTTACATACTAATTTTTAGCATAAGTAGCATTATGTATGAAATAATTTATTTGAATCTGTCATTGAATTTGTTTATTTTAAATTTTTATGTATAAGTTACATGGCTTGATCTGTTGAGGAGGGCCCTGGCTGTGGGATCAGGACCTATCCCAGGTATCTGAACTGGCTTTTTGGAGCCCATTCCCTATGGTGAGATACCTTGCTCAGCTTTGGTACAGAGGGGAGGGGCTTGGTCTTGCCTCAACTTGGTATGCAAGACTTTGTTGACTCCCAAAGAAGGCCTTAGCCCTCTGAGGAGTGGAGGGTTGGGGAAAGAGAACTAGGGTTAATATGTAAAATGAAAAAAAATTTATGTATGTAAACAATCTTATTGGATGTACTAATTATTGCATGTATACATAGAGGTATTTTTTAGAAAGATTTTGTTTTTTGTTTGTTTTAAGACACAGACTGGCCTTGAACTCATGAGCTCAAAAAAAAAAAAAAAATCCTAACTGCTTACCTGAAACTAAAGGCATCCATGATACCCTGTGTTGTGTTTTTTTTTTTTTTTTTTTTAATATTTCTTTACATTTTGTGTCCTTGAGAATACTTGACTTGATAAAAATTATAGGACTCTGCACATTTAAGTTATGAAATCAGCCATGCAACCTAATTAAGGTAATATTTATATGTACTTTTTTTTTTCTTCAAGTAGGTTTGCCACATTGTACAAGTCACCAAGCCAGAAGGAGTCCACAATACCATTTCAAATCACAGTCAGTATTATTTAATCAGACTGGGATTTTGTTGTTGGTAAAGGTTATGTGCAAATGGTTTCTGTTAATCTTGTAAACAGCAAGCATATTTGAGGACACACACACACACGTATGTGTGTGTGTGTGTGTGTGTGTGTGTGTGTGTGTGTGTTTGTTTGTTTCGTTTTTTCGAGACAGGGTTTCTCTGTGGCCTTGGGGGCTGTCGTGGAACTAGCTGTGTAGACCAGACTGGTCTTGAACTCACAGAAATCCGCTTGTCTTTGCCTCTTGAGTGCTGGGACTAAAGGCATGTGCCACCAATGCCCAGCTCTTGAGGACAGTTTTGATGTGAGAACATCACTAAAGCAGTACTTACACAGTACTGTAGTCACAGTTGAACTGAAATTTATCCTTGAGAACAGAGGAAATATTTATATATGTTCCACAGCATCTGTAAAATCTCCTATAAATATTTTTATGTTCAGAGTTTTCAGAAAGGGAAATGTGCAATTGGGCATGATGGTACGTGCCTGAATTTAGGAAACTGAGGTACACATAGATCACTAGTTCAAGATCAGCTTAGTGAGCCTGAGTTCCTGTCTCAAAAATATTAGCAACAATAATAAAGGAAAATACTAATATTAGTAATTTTGCTTAGAGATACTTGTAACACTTTGAAGTGTTAATTTTCTGAGCATTTACATCGTTGGTCTTCATGCCCAAGTTGGCTTTGAACTCACTACAAAGCTAAACACTTTATTATTATTTAATGTGTTTGCATCTGTATTTTTGTGTTTGGTGCCCAAGGAGGGTGAGCCTTCACGGGGGTGCTGGTACTCAAACTTGAGTCTTTCTCAAGAACAAGTACTCTTAACCACTGAGCCAACTCTCTCTAGCTCTTGTTTTTTAAAACAAAGCCCTGGCTGTCCTGCAACTCATTATGTAGACCATGCTGGCCTGAACTCACAGAGATCCATTTGCTTCTGCCTCTCAAGTGCTGGGATTAAAAGTGCACACTACCACGGCCTGTCCAATCTTACTTTTATAAGATAAAAAGAAAAATGAAAATCAGTTCTGGAAATGAATTCTCCACTTAGTTTTTACAGTACCCGTACTTAGACTAACCCGCACTTAATTATTTTGCCTTTTTGAGAATAGTTTTGTTATATAGTTTATGCTGGCCTTTAACTTTTGAGTTTACTGCCTGACGGATGCTATTTATTATAGATGCATGCCACATATCAGGCAAAATATTTTGTGAAAATGATTTATAAAGCACCTAAGTAGCAGAACAAACTACTCCTTTCTACTTCTCCCAAAGGGTGTCATAAAGCTTCTCAGGATTCTTTTTAGAAAACGTTTTGTTAACTGGGGCCAAAGGGTGTTGGGCCTCACTGCTAAACTACGAGTCTTAGAGAACATTCACGTGCGGTGTTATTTAAAAATTATTTGGAAAATGCATCTTTGTTTTAAATGGTCTTTAAGTGTATTTGTGTATTTCTTCATTTTGCAGCCTCAGGGGTTTAGAGATGTTGCTGTCGCTGCTTCTTCACAGACAGGAGGTTCTTCAGATCTCCGG
This sequence comes from Cricetiscus sungorus, assembly GCA_030556225.1. NCBI lineage: Eukaryota > Metazoa > Chordata > Mammalia > Rodentia > Cricetidae > Cricetiscus > Cricetiscus sungorus. The sequence goes on along the minus strand of JANBXA010000069.1, from coordinate 64,381,942 downwards.
AAACGGTCACGAGAGCCAGAGGAAGAGTGCTGACCCAAAACTAATGTCAGTGCATGTAGACTCATCATGTGATATTCCTTGTAGTACACAAGTAGTTTATACCCTTTAAAATGTAAACACATACTGTGTCATGAATGGATCAGAATTATGTGATATAAATGGGAAAATATTTACAGAGTCTTCTCTGCAAAAACCTCCTCCCCCTCCCCTTTTGTCTGCATGTATATGCCATGGTGTACAAAGAGGACAACTTTTTGGGGAGTCGATTTTCTACTTCCACTTTCTGTTCTAATTTATTTTTATGTATATAAGTTTTTCTTCTTGTATGTATGTATCTTTATTGTGTGTATGTTAGTGCCTACAAAAGCCAGAGTATTTTGGTGGATCCCCTGGGATTGGGTTACAAATGATACTAAGCCACCATAAAGGTGCTGGGAACTAGATCCCAGTCCTCTGCAATAGCACACACCTTTATTCCCAGCACTTGGGAAGCAGAGACTGGCAGATCTCTTATGTTCAGGACCAGCCTGGTCTACAGAGTGATTTCCAGGATATCCAGGGCTACACAAAGCAACCCTGTCTCTGAGGGAAAATCCAGTCTTTATCTGTTCTTGCTATCTCCAATTGGTTTTGACAAGTCAACCTGGCAGATGGTTGTAGCACAAATAATAAAAACTCAGAGACATATATTGGGGTTCAAGCTGACAAACAGAAAAGCAAGGCAGCCAACCACTAGAGGGTTCTTACTGCTACCAAGGCTGGGACAATCCTATCCTCAGCATGACTGCAAAGTGAATGCCTCATGAGCCCCTGAGCCCGGTCTTACATCCCTCTCTACTGCTGGTATTAAAGGCATGTGTCACTACTGCCCAGCCTCTATGGCTAACTAGTATGGCTGCTGGGATTAAAGGTGTGTGCCACCACTGCCTGGCTTGTGTGTCTGTGGCTAGCTTTGCATTCTGATCTTCAGGCAAGCTTTATTGGATCATAAACAATGTATCACCACAGATGGTGGTTGCATTTGGCTTTCATCTTAGATTGTATTATCAATTAAATAAATATAGGTTTCCTTTTATTTCATGTCATCAATATGATTACCCTTTCTGGTAATTGATGTACATGCATGAATATTGATAGTGTGACTTTTAAGTATTCACCAAAGGTTAATGTGGCTAAAAGTTTGCTTGCCAGGGAGTTATTGGAAGGTAATGAAAACTAAGAAGTGGGGTCTGATGGGAAATCTTTAGATCATTGAGGGTGAACTTCAAAGAGGATTGTGGGACCCCAAGTCTCTTTTTTCTCTTGCTTTCTGGTCCTGAGGTGAGCACTTTAGTCCTGTCAAGTGTGCATCTGCCATTGCCATCTGGCAAACCCACCAGAGGCCTGGAAGCAATGAGTTTGTGTGATGATGGGTTACAACCTCTAAAACTGAGCCAAAATAAACCTTTTATCTTAGCTATTATAGTGATGAAAAGCTAACACAAATATATTTGTGTGCACATAGAAAATATTTCCAAGATTTATGAGTGTTTGGCCTGCTTATATATCTGTGTACCGTGTGTGCTCGGTGCCTACAAAGCTCAGTTGAGTGCTGGCTCCTGAAACTGGTATTACTGGCCGTTCTGAGATACCATGGAGGTGGTGGGAACTAAACTGAGATCCTCTGCAAGAGCAGCACATGCTCTTACCTGCTGGAATGTCTAGTGCCCCAGTGTTGCTTGTTTTTAATGGACGTATTCATTGTACATAGTAATTGGTTTCTTGAAGACTTTCTTTTTTGTATTTTGAGACAGAGTTTCTCTGTAATAACAGGTCTGGCTGTCCTGGAATTCACTTTTGTAGACCATATTGGTCTGGTCTTGAATTCACAGAGATCCCCCTGCCTCTGCCTCCCAAATGATGGGATTAAAGGCGTGCTCCACCATGCTTTATGAAGACATTTTATTATAGGTATATCATGTACTCATCTCCAGTGTTTTTAATGTAATTTCCATGTTTTACCATGTTGTGGACATAACTAGTACAACATAAGCTGATAATACAGTTTACTGTAAAAACTCATTTTGGGAAGATTTGATACTAGAAATTTATATTGTCCATTGCTGTACTTGGAAAATCAATTTGATTCCAAATAAGTATAGGTGTTCATTATGATAAAATATAAAGTTAAAAGCTTACATAACCTAATTCAGCACCTGGTTTTGTTTATTTTTAGGATACAGGCTTAACGTTTTAAATATAGTTATTACATATCTATATTGCTATAGAAAAACTTTGAGATCATTTTATCAGTCTGGGGAGATAACTTCAGTAAAATGCTTGCCATTCAGGCATGAGGATATGAGTTCCATCCTTGGAACCCACACGAAAGAAACCCAAGACAGGCAGATCACGGGGGTTCACAAGCCAGCCAGCCCAGTGGATTCTGGGCTTCAAGCTAATGAGACCATCTTAAAAGGGTAGGGTGTACAGCAGTTCTTGGGGAATGACGCTTCGATGAGTGATTAGGACTACATGTGCGCGTGCACACACACAAACACACACACAAAGAAAACCATTGTACCAATATCTTTCCTGTGTGATGCATGTATGTTTGTGTGCACATTTGTGTATGTGGGTGGATGTAGTAGTATGTGATCCACAGTCCACATGAGGTGGGTGTTCCTTGCTTTCTGCCATGTTTGGGACAGCATCTCTCTGCACTGGCTAGGCCAGCTGGTCTTCAGGCTGCCAGGGCTCTTATGTCCCTGCCTCCAGATGTGCCACATGGGCGCCAAAGCTACAGATGCATGCTCTTGACCACTGGTCTTCCAGCCCCACAGTTTGATTTCTGTCGATAGTGTTCCTAATCAAGTTTCTGCAATTGGTGATAAAATTATAGTATAACTGATAGAATGATCTAGGACTAAAGTTAGACCACATTCTTACTCTGCCTGAGACTTTCAGAAATCATATCAATTTGGACATCTTTATTTTTCATATTTATTTCCACTGCCTTATTAATAAGCAAGATTTGTTTATAAATGACTGTTTGGTTTTCTAACCTCTATTTTTATAGAGGCACTATAAAGCAGTCAGTCACTGAAAATGATTAGCACTGGAAATATTGGGGAAAATGACATTTACTTTCAAGATCACCAGAGGTGTGGTAACTGTGTTCCTGGAATCCCAGCACTCAGGAGGCTGAGGCATGAGGATTACTGTTCCAGCCTAGCCTGATATATTCATGCCAAAAATAAATAAATGAAACAATAAAAATCTATAATCAGATTACATTGAATTTTAATTTTGAGACAAAGCTGAAGTATTCTATTGCTTTAAAAAAACATATTGAGTTACAGGAGAGAAGCTGACTGTTCAAAATATGTATTTTTAGTTAACATCAGTGCCTAAATTTACTGTTACTGTTAAAATTTACAGAACATTTTGCTCCCTTAGAACTGATTTTGGCATAAAATATGTTGACAAGATTTCGTGTATTTTTGACCACAGTATATTTCTTTGCTTGTTTTCAGTTTCAGTTCACCTTTGACAGGCTTTTTGATGTTTCAGCTATCTATTTGACTTCTGTTATGGGTAGTGAGATGTGAGTTTTAAAGTATTCTATTTAAATATAATTTTTATGTGTAATATATTTTATGAAGATATAAAAATTATACCCATTCAAAAGGGATGGAGGCAGAACGCAATGAGATTATATTCTGCTTACTTAAAGAAATAAGAAGTTGTAAGATAAGGGACAGCCAGTCATTGGTGGCGCACACCGTTAGGCCCAGTACTCAGGAGGCAGAGGCAGGCTGATGTCTGTGAATTCAAGGCCAGCCTGGTCTACAAAGTGAGTTCCAGGATAGGGGGGAGGGGGAGGGGGGAGGGGAGAGGGAGGGAGGGAGGGAGAGAGAGAGAGAGAGAGAGAGAGAGAGAGAGAGAGAGAGAGAGAGAGAGAGAGAGAATCAAGTAGTGATGTAAAGAGATTTTATGTCAAGCCATATGAAGTGAGGCTCAAAGATTATAATTACAAAACTAACTGGTTCAAAGATAGGAAGTACACTAGTTCTTAGAAAGAAAAAGTTGTTAAAACGAAGACAAAATAAATAAAATGGGTTAATAAGTCTCCCGCCCCAAGCCAGGTAGTGGTGACTCATGCCTTTAATCCTAGTACTGGGGAGGCAGAAGCAAGTGGATCTCTTGAGTTTGAGGCCAGCCTGGTCTACAGAATGAGTTCTAGGAGAGCCAAGAATGTTACACAGAGAGACTTTGTTTCAAAATGCAAAAAACATGCTAATCCCCTCTACCTCCCAAAAATATCTCTACTCACTTGGTTCTCTTTTTTGAGGCATGTTCTCACCTTGTAGCCCTGGCTGGCCTGGAGCTCAGAGAATTCTTCCTGCTTCTGCACCCCAAGTGCTGGGATAAAAGTAATTTGTCACTATGCCCCATCACTTTGGAATTTATAGTTCTCACTGTGATACACATTATTATTGTGGGTTTTATGTATTGGTTTCTTATAGATTTGTTAACACTAGGTGATATCATATGGCATTAAATTCGTAACACATTTCTGAGCTCCCAAGTTCAAGTTTCTGAACTTTGTTATGAACTCATGAAGATAAATGTTGCAATACTTTAAGATAAATTATTTAGCTCCACTTTTAACAGAAGGTGGGGTATAGTAGGTCTTCTTGAGTCTAAAAGAGGTCTAATTACTGATTTGACCAATATAGCACCATATATAGAAGTAACACTGTTTACTCCTAAGACTTGCTAATACAAAACTCTGCTCCATCCCATCCCCTTGTTGGGATACTCGCTATTTTGTTGTGTTTTTGTTTTGTTTTTTACTGTAGGTAGAACCTAAGACCTACCACTCAGTTCCCTATCACTGAGTTATATGGTCAACTTTAAAAAAACAAAACAAAACTTTCTCAGCTATATTTCCTGGTTAGTCTCGAGTTGGTGATCCACATATTTCAGTCTCCTGAATAGTTAAGCTTATAGACTGTGTGGCCAGCTTAGCTAGAACTTTTATTAAGTCCTAAGTCACTGTGTATGAATTTGTTTACGTGAGGGTGTTGGGTCCTCTGGAAAAGCAGCCAGCCTGCTCTTAATCGCTGAGCCATCTCTCCAGCCTCCTAAAATCAGTTCTTATTTCCAATATAATTACATATTAAGAGATGTAATTATACATCTCTGACACAAGTAAGAACCACCTAGCCAAGGTAAGTCAACATCAGAGCTGTGGAAGAGCAAAATGATTTCAGTTCTAGACATTAGAGTTTTAGTACAGTTTGTTTGAAAGCAGCAGAAAACTGGCAGTTTCCTGTGAGCCTTTCTGGGTAGTCTGCTAGATCTTCCTAAATTGTGTCTTTCTGTGCCTTTTTTTTTTTTTTTTTTGTCTTTTGTAATTTGTTTCTCATTATTTCCATTGATACTGTACTTTTCTGTACTGATTATTTCCTATTGCCAAACCTTCAGTCTCTCTTAGTCCATGCAGCACCCATCTGAAGGAATGTATATCATTTTCTTAGGGCTGGACATATAGCTCCTTCTCATCAAGATAAAAACCAGGCTTGGAGGCAGGAGGATCAGAAGCTCAAGGTTATTCTCTGCTATATAGCAGTGGAGGTTGAGCTGTTTTGCATGAACCCGGTCTTTAATTTTTTTTTTTTTTTTTTTTTTTTTTGAGACAGGGTCTCACTTTGTAGACCAGGCTGGGCTTGGGAATTCACAGAGAAGATCTGCCCCTTTCTCCCAGTGCTGGGTTTAAAAGTGTGAACCACAGAGCCCTACACCTAGTAGATTTTCTTAAAGCATAGTGCTTACCATGTTTCTTTATATTGCAATTTTTCTGGTCAATACTTAGAAGAAATAATTACTATGGGGGAGGGGACTAGGGAAAGTTTTGGTTAGGATTTTTAAAAAGTACATGTCAAGACAAAGAGGAGAAATAACTACAAGTTTATTTCCTGGATCTAGTCTTGAGCTTTCCCCACAGGTTTTATACCTAGAGAGTTGAAATTATTGGTATACTTCCGGTGATATAAGAATTCAGCATTTCATGTGGTAATTTGAGGATATTTGAAAAATAATTTGAGTTTTAAAGCTGTGTGAGTGGGTGTTTTGCCTGCATGTCTCTGTACCACGTGTGTACCTGTGTATTGGGTCCTGTAGGACTGGAGTTAGGGAAGTTGTGAGCCACCACGTGGCTGCTGGAAATTGAACAACTAGTGCTTAACCACTAAGCTATCTCTCCAGCCAATGGGTGTTTTGTTTTGTTTTGAGACAGGGTATTGTGTGTAACTCAGGTTAGCCTGGAATTTTCCTGCCTCACCCCTAAGTGCTGGATTACAGGCAGGTACCACCCTGCCAGGATTTGGAATAATTTTGTTTGAAAGACGCATGCTTGTTTTGCATATGTACCTAGATTGCTACCTTTGCAAATAACTGCAGTGAGGTGCATTATTTAGGTATGTAACAAAGGTTCAAATCTTAATTCTTAGTTTAATTACTGGAAGCCATGTGTGCTATCTTGGTGCCAGATATGTCATTTATAGATTACTCTTTCACAAGGCAGCAAATGACTTCATATGCCCAAGTTATTTCCTTTCTGGAAAAGATGGATTGTGTCAGCATGGTCACCATGTGTGGTAATTGATAACGTCTGTGCCACATGGCTTGTGTCTGCTCCTGTCCGGCACAGCTATTCTACCACCTATGACTGCCATATGCTACAGCACTCTCTGTTAATGGAGTCATTTCATCTTCCCTTCTAGTCACAAATGTTACTGTGGCTCAATTCCATCAACCAAGAAGGAAGTAGTTAGCAATATCTAAGTATAGAAGACAAAGTACTTTAGCAATATCTAAGTATAGAAGACACCTTGGTTAGGAATTTTTGAATTTAGTTGCCTGTTCAATTTTCATTGAAGAGCTGCTATTTTATTTATTTATTTATTTATTTACTTATTTATTTATTTATTTGCTTTATTGTAGTTTTAATGACTGCTGTAATGCTGTAGAGTGATGGGCATCTGCTGACCTAACTAGGACATGTTCAATACCATGAATTTTTACATGTATTCATTCCAAGTAAATATTTAAAAGTAATTAAAAATTAGATGATAATAAAGGTAAAATTTTACTACCAAGAAGTACTTTTTTATTTGTATAATGAAAATACTGATGTGGATTTTTAGTAGTTCGCTTTAGAAGAGTCATTATACAGAGAACATGCCATATGCCAACATTTATAGTATCAGCTCACTATCACACTCTTCTTCTATAAGGATGTCCTGGTCTATATTTTGTTATCTACAGGTAAACACTTAAAAGATTAGAAACTGTTTGGAGTACTTATTTGCCTTTAAAACTAGTAATATTTAGTTTATATGGCTTGTTACTACTTGAAGTGAATTTTAATTTTGATAGCTTTGGCCTATTCCTGCAAGTAGCCTAAAAAAAGGAAAGGAATTAAAAATTAGTGTAGCAATGATGTTTCCTGTATTTTTATTTTTTAAGCAACTGGGGATGATTTTTAAAAACATAGCTATTTATTGAAGTTCCTGTTTGAAATATTTTTTTAATAATTACTTTTATTTTATGAGCACTGGTATTTTGCCTGCATATATATGTCTGTGAGGATGCTGGATCCCCTAGGACTGGAGTTACAGACAGTTGTGAGCTGCCATGTGAGTGCTCAGAATTGAACCCAGATCCTCTGGAAGAGTAGCCAGTGTCCATTCTGTGGTATGATGTGATTTGATGACAACACTATTTTTTTTATTTTAGTTTAAAAAGTTTTAATTGCCAGGCATTGGTAGTGCACATCTTTAATCCCAGCACTCAGGAGGCAGAGGCAGGTGGATCTCTATGAGTTTGAGTCCAGCCTGGTCTACAGAGCAAGCTCTCGAAAAACAGACAAAACAAAACAAAAAGCCATGTTAATGGAGCACCCCTTAAGTCCCAGAACTTGGAGAGGCAGAGGCAAGTGTATCTCTGAGTTTGAGGCCACTTTGGTCTACATAGTGAGTTCTAGGACAGCCAGAACTACATAGTGAGACCTTGCCTGTCTCAAGAACCTTCCCCAAAAAAGTTTAATTAATTAAATTAATTAATTTTTTTAAGATTTCTGAACTATGCATGTGGGGGCTAGGAGTGGTTAAGAGCAAGTGCCACACTTTCAGTGTGTGTGTGTGTGTGTGTGTGTGTGTGTGCGTGCGTGTATGCATGCATGTGTATGCAGGTGCTTATGGAGGTCAGGAGGGCAACCACTTACTGGTTGGTGTTACAGGTGCATGTGAGCTTCTTGACATGGGGCAGGAACTCAACTCAAGTCCTCTGCAAGAGGCAGCGATTGCTCTTGTCTGCTGAGCCTATTACATATTACCCTTCAGTTAAAATTTAAACTTTGTTATATAAAAGGCAAATTTAAAAAACAAAAACTTTAATGGGCACTGGTGACCCATACCTTTAATCCTAGCACTTGGGAAACAGATGTAAGTGCGTCTCTGAGTTTGAGGCCAGCCTGATTTACAGCTGAAGTTCCAGGACAGCCAGGGCTACACAGAGAAACCCTGTCTCTAAAACCAAACCCCAAAACAACAAAACCCTTCACCAACTAAAATTAACCAGACCCTTTACCTATACAATTCAGAGGGCTTCTCTATAGAGTAGCCATTCAGAATGGAAACTGTGGAGCTTAACATTGGATTTTATACTTTCACTATAGGATTTTTAAATTTTTTTATTCTTTCAGTTTTTAAGACAGGGTTTCTCTGTGTAGTCCTAGCTACCTTGGAATTCACTCTGTAGACCAGGCTAGCCTAAAACTTGGAGATCCAGCTGCCTTTGCTTCCCAAGTGCTGGGATTAAAGCCACTATCTCCTGGCTCTGTAGAATACATTTTTATGTACTTAATCTACCACCAAAACCAAAAAAAATCTCAACAGAATTAGAACTAGGAAAACAGCTTTATATTCTCTTTCATAGCTTATGTTCACTTTGTAAATTCATTTTTAAGGAATTTATTTGTTTACTTGTTTGTTTGTTTGTTTGTTTATTGTCAGGGTCTCTTTCCAGAGCTCTGGCTATCTTGGAACTCACTCTATATATAATACAGGCTGGCCTTGAACTCACAGAGATCCTCCTGTCTCTGCTTTATGAGTGCTGGGATTAAAGACATGTGCCACTATGCATGGCCATTTAAAAGATTTAAAAATGCATGCATACATACATACATACATACATACATACATACATACATACATACATATGTCATGTGTGTGGGAGTGGGCCTTCAGAGGCCAGCAGAGGGCATTGGAACTCCTGCAGCTGGAGTACAGGAGGTTGTGACCGGCCTGAAGTTGGTGCTGGGAACTAAACTCAGACTACCTGGAGGAGCAAATGTTCTAGTCCACTAGGCCATCTCTCCAGCCCAAAATTCAGTTTTTAAAATAGTAAAAAACAACAGATGTATTTGTTTTATTTTTTGAAACAAGGTATCCCTGTGTAGTCCTGGCTGTCCTGGAGCTTCTCTGTAGACCAGGCTATTCTTGAACTCAGAGATCTGCCTGCTTGTTTTAACTTAACATTCCTCATTAGGCCTGGCCTGAAGTAGGCCATTGGATATGATTAAATGTATCTTATTGTTATGCTGTTTCCTTAAGAATTCTGAACTTTGAAATATAAGGCATGTTTTATTATTTGAAATATATTGGCTCAAATCATTCACTTTAGGAATTTAACAATAGAGATATTTAAAAGCAGTGTTTCTATTTCCCCTATAAACAGACAAGATAGACATATTTTAGAAAAGATAGAGTATATATTCTAGATTTCCATAACTTAAGACGATAAATTAAGGAGTTACAGGTTTTTCAAAATTACATGCCTTGGCCAGGGAGTGGTGGCACATGCCTTTAATCCCAGCACTTGGGAGGCAGAAGCAGGTGAGTTTGAGCTCAGCCTGGTCTACAGGACAGGCTCCAAAGCTATGCAGAGAAACCCTGTCTTGGGAAAAAAAAAAGCCAGGCATCAGTGGAGTTTGCCTTTAATCCCAGCACTTGGGAGCTTGGGAGGCAGAGGCTGGCACATCTCTGTGAATTCAAGGCCAGCCTGATCTACAGAGCTACTTCCAGTACAGCCTCCAAAGCTATACAGAGAACCCCGTCTCGAAAAAAACAAATTCATGCCTTAATTATTCATATAACAAACACTATTTCAAATTAATGGAGTATCTTTAGAGTGTTTTTAAGTTTACCAAAGAGTTGGGATAGAGTTAGCATGTATGCTTTCTTCTCCCCCTCCTCCCATTTCTAAGGTCCTGTGCCTATTACTGATGAACCAACACTGGTATGTTAGTATTATTTACTTTAGTCCATACTTATGTCACTCCTCATGCCTAGTATATGGACTACTGACGTGTATCCACTATTTCAGAACCGTTTTCAATTCCCCCTTTGTGGTGTGTATTGCATCCTCCCTATTCCTCCTGAACTTGTGATAATCTGTTCTTCTAATTTTAGGAAATAAGGCACTGTTAAAACTTTGTTTCAAGTAAACTCTTTGAGTAGAATCTTCCATACCTAAAAATTGCTGTAATTTCAGCTTAATCCACTTTAAATTCTGTCCTATATAATCCATTCATAGTTTAAATTTTTGCTATTGTATCATTTTAGTTAAAACAAATGCAGAAATTATTTATACAATGATAAAACAAAAGTATAAAACCTTTGTCTAATTCTAAAAGATTAGGAATCTGGAAGCTGTCACCATCCTGAGGCTAAAGGAGAATGGAAGATGATGATTTCAGAGCTCAGAGACTCGGTTCCCTGTCTGGCCTGAAGTCCAGTGAACACACAAGGGGAGCAGAGTCACAAAGGAGATGAAACAGGCTCAGTCCGAGACAAGGGAGAAGAGAAGTGCTCAGGATGTTTTGCTGTCCTCACAATTTCTTGTCAGAGCCTCAAACTGGGCAAGTGACACCTGAAAGGCAGCTGTTACTGCAGCTCAGTGACTGCAGCCTAAGCAGGTCAGCTGTATGGAGTGGAACAAGGGGGGAAAGAATGGATATGATAGCAAAATAGACAAGGTTTAACACAAGTCAATGCTTTTAAAAGTCAACTTTATTGAGATAAATCATTTATGTACAATATACTTATTTTAAGTGTATATTTTAAGCCTTTTACATGCTAGGCAAGTGCTCTACCGCTGAACTACATCTGTATTATCTTTAAAGTATACTTTGATAATTTCATAACTCATATAATCCCCCAGTTATTAGACTGTGTAGCTCTGGCTGTGCTGGCACTCACTATGGTAGACCAGATTGGCTTTGAGCTCACAGAGATGTACCTGCCTTTGTCACCTGAGTGCTGAGATTAAGGACATGCACCACTACACTCTGTGAGAGAACATGCTTAGTAAACTCTCTATTCACTCTAGCTTCTTCCTGTGTTCTCACATTTGGTTAGTTCAGCCTTTTCTATTGTTCACTTGCTTTTCTTGAGATGTTCTGGCCATGTAGCCTAGACTGACTTTAAACTAGCTATCCTCCTGTCTCAGCCTTCTGCATGCTGGTTTTATAGACATGTACACCACATCTGGTTTAGTCTTGCCTATTTTTTATAATACCATATGGGCCTTGTGGTGTTAGTGCATGTCTTTAATCCCAACACTTGAGAAGCAGAGGCAGGTTCATTTCTGAGTTCAAGGTCAGTCTGGTCTGCCGAGCTAGTTCCAGGATAGCTAGAGTTACACAGAGTAACCATATCTCAAAAAACTAAAGGAAAAAAACATATGAATAAAATAATATATTCTTTTGTACAACTGGAAATTATTTTATGTGATCAGATATGTATGCACACCACATTCATGTCTCATATTTGAGAGGCCAGAAGAGGGCGTTGAATTCCTTGTAACTGGTGTTGTGAGAGGATGTGAGCTGCCGTGTAGGTGCTAGGTATCAGATTCATGTCTTCTGCAAGAGTAATAAGTGCTTTCAACAACTGAGACATTTCTCCAGACCCTCTTTTGGGCAATTTTTATTTTTCAGTATGTTTTTATTTTTATTATATGTGTATGTGTTTGTCTGCATATATGTATGTGTACCAAGTACATGCTCGGTGCCCAAAAAAAGCCAGAAGAGGCATTGAATTCCTTAGAACTGGAGTTAAACAGGCAGTTTTGAGCCTCCGTGTGGAGGTCTTCTGCAAGAGAAGCAAGTACTCTTGAATGCTGAGCCATCTCCAGCCCTTTCAACATGTATGGTTTTTGTTGTTGTTTGTCTTGACATGAAGATCTCACATAGCCCAGACTGGCCTTTAACTTGCTATGTACCAAGGTTTGCTTGACTTCAAACCCCCTTTCATTTTTTTTTTTTCTGAGATGGTCTCACTATATATGCCCAGCTGTCCTAGAATTTGATATGCAGACTGGCCTTGAACTCACTGAGATCCAACTGCCTCTGCCTTTCTAGAGCTGGGGTTAAAGGTGTGCTAGCTAGCTCAACTCTTAATCTTTCTTGTATTCTGAGTCCTGGGATTCTAAGCATGTACCGTACTTAACCTAGTTCATCTATTTTTATTGACAAGTAGTTGTTTGTTATATGAATATACTACAGTTATCCATCTTACATGTTCATGGATTTGTATATTGCTTCAGTGTCTGGGATGTTATAAATACAACTTAACATTCATATACAGGTTTTCATGTATGTGTTTGTGCTTATGGCAAGTTATTTCGCTTGGGTGAATAACAGAAAATGTCTGGGTTATACAAGAAGCTACTAAACATTACTATGAAAATTCATAAAAGGACATTGTGCATGTTTTTTTATGAAAAGTATCTCAAAGTAACTCACTTTGCATTTTATATACATTACACTTTTTCATAACTTGAATTTTTAATGAAAATTTTACTGCATATTTCAGCAAAAACTAAAGTCATATATTAAGTGCTAATAACTAAATTTGTTTTTAAATACAGTGATAGTAAAGTGTAGTCTTTTTCTAGAGACAATGCATATAATGAGATAAATACAAAGATGAAAATAAAGTACAAACTATGTTAAATGCCAGGAAGAAATACCAGGTGGTCTGAGAAAAACCAATTGAATATAGGAGACAACTCAGAGAGTCTAATAATGTGTCAGGACTCATTACATTTTCTATTAAGCAAAAAGAAAGTAGAATGGACTAGAGAGGTGTGAGGAGAAAGGAAAGCAAAGTGATATGAATAGTGACTAAAAATCTTGACAATGGCAAAACCACCTACACTGCTGCTTTGGGATCCTACCACTGCTGTCAGTAACTGCCAACAGCTCCTTTGCTAAAGGAATGCAATAGGATCCATATTGATCTTTGTAAAGGGGTATATTAATACAAGCAAAGACGCCTCTCACTTCCAGTAACAGGTGTGGGTTTTTCCTTTTATTCTTAGGAGTAATGTTTTACCAACATATATCATTTCCCTTTGATGTGTGGGATGAGTCATAAATTAATGTCACAAGTGTCATCTAAATGAAGGAGGAAACTACATTATGAAGGAAGATGTAGCTTGACATGCATTGTTACCACTGACAGCTACGCACTCCTGAACTAAATGTCACCATATTAAAATTGGAGATAGTAATTGGAATGTAAAAGTGGACGTTTAAAGTTGCTGCAGCCTAAAAGGTTGCCAGTCTTTCCTAGTTATTATTTATTTATTATTAAACAAGGCTTCACTACATAGCCCATGGCTGATCTGGAACTTGATAGGTGGTTCAGGTGGGACTTGGACTCTGTACACCCCGCTTCTGCCTCCAGATGCTGGGATTAAGGGCTTGCTCCACCACACCCAGCTCTTTTCTAGTTTTTCTGAAATGGCAGTGAACAGGGACGGTGAAAATGAAATTAGTTTGAAGGCTTTGGCATTTCACAGAGAAGTTGCTTTACACAGACTAATTGAGTCTTTCCATTTATCTTAGAAAATTGCAAGTGCATAATTTACTATATACACTTTCTATCATGTATTATTTCATCTTGACCTAGGAGAGAGCATAGAACTCTATTTTATGTGATACCATTAGTAAGTCCAACCCACTTAATCTTAAAATAACAGTATCAGGTCAGGGATTTAAAAATACAGTATTATAGGAAAACAGTTGGTGAGAACACACCCTCTTCTGCCATTAATAACTGACTAGAAATGGAATTTCAGATCCTAAATCCAGCTGAAACCCAAAAACAATAAATGGAGTGGATAATTTGTGAGTACATGTTTTTCAGAGCAGAGAAAAAAATCAGTTTGTGGTGAATTACATGCTGCCATGGACAACACAGTATGCAGCAATGATGTTCTCATCCATACAGCTGTATATCATGTCCCTCTGAGCACCCACCACTAACACCATCACCAGGAAGCTTGAAAATAACAGGTTTGGTAAGAAAATTAGAATAAAGTCAGTTTTAGCCCAAGAAAGAAAAGAGATACAGGAGGTGGTGGGGAAGAACAAACAAAATGCAGACAATACTACAGATTTTATGATAGGATGTGATGTGCATTATACAGTAACGAAGGAGGGGCGTTTGGTATGATGGAAAACTTACAAGTGAAATGCACTTCATTTCAACCATGCATTTCAACCATGGATTGAGCCTTGTTGCACTGCTTGCTTCTGACCTTGAGCAAAGGCACTGTTTTTAAGGCTTGTTTCCTTATCTGTAAAACAGAATCGTAATGATAATATCCTGTAGGACTGCGGTGTAGACTAGAAAGCCCCATATAAATAAGATATGTGGACATATTGTGAGGCATAGAGCAGAGTTAGGGAAAACATTCTAAAAGCTTCGAGACTTAGATCTGGATACCAATGCCACTGCTGGAAAGTCTGGAGTTTAAAGCGAATACATTACTATTTTATTTCCCACATCTCTTTTGAGAAATGAGGATACTTAGATGAAAGAGCCTAAGCAAAGAAAACTACCCCTTTAGGTGCTTGTGTCCCCACCTCTAATTTTTCCATTTTTATCCTTAGTAAAAGTGTTTACTGTGTGTTATCGTGTGAACCGATATGCTAAGGCAAGCAAGGAAAATGAAGTCAGTACACTCCTAGTGGAACCAACAGAGATGCATTAGTTCACTCTTAAACTAGGGTCTTCACCCAGTAAGGGCCATTCGAAGTTGGAGTGCAGGAGTTCAGTGTCCTTACCACTCCACAGACTCGACGGGAAGGACCCTGGAATTCTTAATTAGAACCGGTTGCCATGGCGACAGTCTCTAGGCAGCGTGGGCTGAGCTCTCGGTAGGGATTGCGGGTGGGCCGCCGCTGGACCCTGTGCGCGCGCCCGCCACCAACTTTCCCTCCAGACCGGAGAGGGGTGGCGCGCTCCGCCCCCGCCCCCGGGCCGCGCACGTCCGAGCTCGGTGGCGCGCACGCCTGCGGAGCCCTCTCCAGGCAACCCAGTGCTGATCGCCGGTGCCGGTGCGGCCGTTCCCCCTCCGTCGCGGGAGGCGAGGCTCCGAAGCAGCCCCCTCCTCCTCTTGGGCTCACCCTCCACCCGCTTCCCGGTGGACCTCGGGGCATGAGCAACGATGGCGGGCTGCATCCCTGAGGAGAAAACTTACCGGCGCTTCCTGGAGCTGTTCCTGGGCGAGTTCCGCGGACCGTGCGGCGGCGGCGAGCCAGAGCCCGAACCCGAATCTGAGCCCGAGCCTGAAGCCGAGCTGGTCGCGGCTGAGGCGGCCGAGGCTTCGGGGGAGGAACCCGGGGAGGATGCTGCGACAGTAGCAGCGGCCGAGGAGGGGGAGCAGGACCAAGACCCCGAGCCTGAAGAGGAGGCGGTGGAGGAGGAGGCGGCGGCCGAGGGCGAGGAGGAGGAGGAAGCGGCGGCCCAGGGGCACTCGGCCGTGCCGCCGCCGCCGCAGCCCCAGCTGCCGCCGCTGCCCCCGCTCCCGCGGCCGCTGTCGGAGCGCATCACCCGAGAGGAGGTGGAGGGCGAGAGCCTGGACCTGTGCCTGCAGCAGCTCTACAAATAGTTAAGTAGCGGGGCTCGGCCGCGGGTGGGCCGCCGTCTCCCGTCGCCGGCCTGGGTCCCCGTCCCCGTCCCCGCCACCCGCGTCCCCGCGGGGCACTCGGGCGGGGTCTCAGCGCCTGCTCCCAGCCCTCTTCTTCGGCTCTCTCGGCCAGCTTCACGGCCACTTAGCACATCCCTCCCCGGCTCCTTTCTGGGAAGGTCTTCCCTCCCGTCTTGGGCTCCCCATTCTTCCCAGGCGTCCTTCTTCCAGGGGTTTCCTCCCACCTTCGTCTGTCTGCCCTTTCCCGGGCTGCGTTGGGCAGCGGGGACGCGCGACTCCTTTATGGACCGTGAGGTGCCTGCCTTTCTGCGTAACTGCAACAAAGCTAATAACGTCCCGGTGTCCAAAGGAGCCCCAGATTTTCCCTCAGGTGCTCACGGCTGAAATGAAAAGCTCTGTAGATGGCTTTCCTACGCGGAAGCCTAGTACCATACTTTACAGACATTTGACAGCTCAAAATTGAGAGAGGTGGGAAGGAATTGGGAAGGGAGGGAGAATAAGTAAAACCCTACCAGGCAAGCCTTTAGGTGAAAAGACGCGGCCATAATTCATTAAAGTAGAAAAGTCAGCCTGGTTTGATAACATTGCAATTAAGTGCAGTATTTTCAGTCCATTAAGTAAGTAGATGGGGTGGGAGGTGGAGTAAAGCAGATGGCTTAGCTACCCAGATGAAAGTCTAAAATAGAAAGGTCAAGGCTTTGCCTTTCATCCGAGTTCTGCTTTTTATGGGCTTGAAATAGAAACGATTTACAATTGCGTTTCTTTCCAAACGGAATTGTTCCAAAACAATGCCTCTGCAAACACTGGTAAGCCCAAGTCTTTTGCCATTGAGCAAATAGTTGTGATAAAAGGTGTTACTCTGACCACCCAAAAAGTTTACTACTGCAAGATTCACTTCAGCTAAGTTCAAACCCACCTCCTGAATTTCTCCAAAGCCTAAAAAGAAGGGCCTGGAAAAGAAAGCTGTTTTGTCTTTGTCTGACCCTGTAGACACCTGATCAAACCACTCTCCTGCTAAAGCAGCCGCTTTTCACAGTGAAAAACTCTTACTGAGCAGATCTGTAGAATTGGACCGTGTGGATGCCACACTTTATAAACTGTCTGGTAATTAATTTTAAAATAATGTTTGATTATCAAGGGAATCATGTGTTTTTGGGAAATGCAAAAATAAAATGGCGTGTAATACCACCACCCAGGGGTAAACAGCATTAATGGTTTAGAGTATTTCTTTTGTAAACTATCAAAGAAAAGGATCTACAGAATGCCATTTTTATTCCCTATTCAAAGACACCAAAGCTTCTGCTTACAATATAATGGAAATGTTTATGGAAGCAAAGGAATTTATCTCAGACTAGTACTGTTTGAATAGTTTTAGCCTTTACACTTACAGAATTGAAGGGCACAGTTTAAGCATTAGAGAATGCTCCCCTACCCTGTCATTAATGTAATAAAATCCTGAACATTTCAAGGCTTTTAAAATTGAAATGCTCATGATGAGATGTACAAAGTGAGGTGGTAAGATGTGGGGTTTTTTTTTATGTGAAAAGAAACAAGACTAATTTTAATGTACATATAAATTAGAAAATGGTTAAAATGATAAGGTGATCACCAATAGAGAGAAGCTTGTTTTAGAGATAAAGCTAACAAAATTAAAGTTGGATTTTATACTCTGACTTCATATAAAGTCAAACTTTGTACTGTATTTTGTTCTGATGCTAGTAGAGATAAAATGGCTGGCTTGTTTATGTAAAGTATCTTCAAGGTCCTTAGTGAAATAAAGTTTTAAAATGTGTAAAGCCAGTTTTAGTTTTTATTCTTCTAAGAAAGCTTACAATTTAGTCACAAGAATCAGGACCTATAGTGTTAGGTCATTTTTCTATTCAGGCTCTTCATTTTATATGCCTCTGTCCAGATTTGGAAAAAAACAAGCCATGTATAAATGATTGCAACAGTTTCCAGCATAATCACCAAATCTCAAAATGCCTCAACATAGTTGGAGTGTTGACTTCTTAAATGTCTGAATGTCTAAATACTTAGAAATACTTCTTTCTTAAAATGTGCCTGTGTAGGGTATGTATACATGAGTGCAGTACCTGTGGAGGTCAGAGGCCTAGAATTCTCTGGAGCTGGGATTGTAGACTGATGTGAATTGCCTATGTGTGGATGTTAGGAATCCAACTCCAGTCCTCTGAAAGAGTAGTAAGTGCTCAGAACCAGGGGTCTTCGCTCCAGTCCTAGAAGTAACTCTGACTACGAATACTTCATGAAAACTTAAAAATGCGTATTTCTCAGCTGGGTAGTTGTGCATACCTTTAATCACAGCATAGGCAGGTAGATCTCCAAGTTCAAGGCCAGCCTGAACAAGAGTGAGTTCTAGGACAGCCTGGCTGTCCTAGAGTTGTTGCTCTTGCAGATTGAGGTTTGGCTGCAAGCACTCAAGTCCAGTTCCAGGGGATCCAGTGTCCTCTTCTGTCCTCATTGGGCACAAAACATGAGTGTGCTCACATACATTCAGTTCACATTCATAAAATAAAAGTAAAGCCTTTTTGTGGGGGAGATTTGGTCTTTTTCACTGTGTAGCCTTGGCTGCCCTGCAGCTCACTCTGTAGACCAGGCTAGCTTGGAACTTAAAGAGATCTACCTGCCATTGCCTCCTAAGTACTAGGCTTAAATGGGTGGGCTACCATCCTGGCTAAAAAATTTTTTAGAGTAAGATTTAGGATAAAATTTTCACCTTTAAACTTTAAAATGGAAAATTGTGCATAAGTGTACTCTGATATATATATATATATATATATATATATATATATACATGATATATATATATATCATGTAACATTTTGAAACAACAATAATTTAAAAATGTTAACAACTCCCAAACCACTCCCCCCACTCCTCCACTCCCCCACTCCCTACCCCTACCCTCACTACACACACACACACACACACACACACACACACACACACACACCCTATAGAAAGATCTCCTGCCTCTGTCTCCCAAGTACTGGGATTACAAGGTGTGCCTCCATGCCTGGCTTCTTTTTTTCCTAGTTGGTATCTATTCTATCATTGGGCCATATCTCCTGACCCTTTACTTCTCAAATAAAAGAATATAAATGATGTTACATTCAATTCAAATGTGAGAGTAAGAGGCCACTTGTGTAGGTTCCCAAGTGAGTACTGTGTACAATACAATACAGCAACAATATAATACAATATAATACAATATAATATAATATAATAATATAAGGATCAATTTGTTTTAATCTGTGAGAAACAAATATGCTGAGATCTCATTTTAAATCTGCGTGTTATCAATTTTCAAAGCACTTGTTTTCTTAGTTATTCATTTCGGCTGAGACAGGCTTCCCAAACGGGAGAAACTATCGCAGCAGGCTGGCAAAGTTAAGGAGTTCCAGATGGTTTGCAGTAGCATTGAAGATGGCACTTTCAAAATGGATTGGAAAACAAAAGCATTGGTTATAGACACTAATAATGCACTTATGTTGAATCACGGATGACTTTGAGAGAGGTCAGAAAATCATTTGGCTTTGTTTCCTTTTTACATATATACATGGGAAAGTAAATAAATAAAAATTATATCAGTCCTTTCAAAAATTAAGCATTTTCTTATAAAAAGTAAGTGTTTACTAAAAAGTGGGGAAAATTTACATAAATAAAACGGGTAATATAAATACAGCTTAGTGTTAGTCATGGCTCCCAAGTCTTTCTCTTAAGCTTTGAGGCTGCTACTTCACTGAGTTTTTAAGTATCCTTCCTATCTTCTTAATATAGATGCTCTGTACTCGACCTCTTCAAGTCTGCTTGACTTGTCATTCATCGATACCGTCCACTCACATGATTGGCCATTGTGGTTATGCTAATGGATTCCAACGCTGTTTCCATCCTTGCTCTGACTTCTACCTGGGTGTCTGAAAGCCCTCTCAGTCTTGATTGTCCATTCTCCTCTTCCATCCCCTAAACAAAAACAAAACCTGGCACTCTGTGCTTTTTTTTTTTTTAATGTTGGTGGGGATTGCATGGTAGGTTAGTGCTCTACCATCCAGCTACGCAGTGAACCCATTCCTGATTTCTCTTTTGACTCCTCACATTTGATTTGTTAATTTAGCCCTGTAAATATCTCACAAATGTGTCTTTTTCTATTTCCACGGCCATTGTCACCTCTTGTCTATTTTATTTACCCTTTCGTTGGCCAAGGTTACTACTCTTGGACTAGACTATATAGTTTTTCTTTTGTTCTTTTTTAAAAATTGCATTTATGTGTACTTAGCCTACATATATGTTGGTGCACCACATGCCTAGTTAACAACAGATGGTTGAGAGCTACCATGTGGCTGCTAGGAATCGAACCCGGGTCCTCTGGAAGAGCAGTCAGTGGTCTTAACCACCCACCACCTCTCCAGCCTCAGATTATGTATATTTATATAGATTTAGTATAAGTGTTATACTAAAACATTAAACACTTTTAATAGTATATATGTATATTTAAATTTGTGTGTGTGTGTGTGTGTGTGTGTGTGTGTGTGTGTGTGTGTGTGTATTCATGTGTGTGCTTATGGGAGTAAATTTATCTCCTTCTACCACTCGGGTCCCAGGGATTGAACTCAGATCAGGTCATCAGGTTTGGCAACAAGCTTCTATATCCACTGAGCCATCTTGCCAGCCATAGCTTAGATATTTTTACTCTTAATTGACCTGAACTAAACTGCAAGGTCAGAACTAAACTTCCAAGTCAACCCAGGACTTCTGATCCTAACTGTAAAGACAGAGTTCCAACAAAGTTTAGAAGAAAGACATCATAGAAGACCACCCTCATTCCTGAGACCAGCTGCAAGTTGGAGAGTTTCTCAAAACCACCGGCAAATTCAATAATTCTCTTGAAAGACAAACAGAACTTATTGACCACTATGGATATACGTTATCACAAGGACAAACTACAGATTAAAATCAGCCCGAGGAAGAGGTGCCCTGTAGGAGAGTGGCAGAGGTTAGTTGCCTTTATGCTCTGTGATGTCATATCTTTCTCTAACGAATATGTGGTGATAGGCTCAGAGTACTGACAATCTAAGAATCTCAACCAAGTCCCAGTTTTCAGGATTCTGACATTTGCATTTAGGAATATTTTTTATGTAATGAGAGATTATGAGCAGTGAAAGGTTTCTTCCTAGGACCTGAGGACAAAGTCTGGACCTCTGGCAAAGCCCAATTGTTTCCCACATACCCTTTGCCAGTTATTTCCATTGGTCTCCAGATGAAAGGTAGTGAGCTTTCCATCTTACCTCATCAGCCTTGTCTCTGGAATCACTTTCCACTCCACCCACTTCAAGCAACTACACTCCAGCTATTGCAGACTATGAAGACATCAGTGTGCATGTTATTCTCTCTTTAATATCAGCACTGTCACAATGGTGTCTTTTTCCCATATTGAGAATGAGCATGGTCCATCTGTGGCCAGCCTAATTCTTGTGTATTGTGTAGGTGTCTATTTATCACCAATTTCATTAGGAAACCTATCCTGACCACTCCCCATCTTTAATGAACCAAGTGTCTCTCCTATGTGCCCTTCCAGAGTCCCCAGTGCCCATTCCTCATGGAAGCTCTTGTTGCATTCACATCTTCTGAGAAACTAATGTTTGTAATTCCACTGTTCAACCGGTAGTCTTTACCGTGAGGTGTACCTAAAAGAATTCCTGAGAGCAAAGGAAAATAATGGTAAAATCTATTATATACAAAATATGAAATTAAGCCTGGTATGGTGGTACATACCTGTAATCCTCAGCATTCTAAAGATGGAGGCTAGAGGATGGCTTGTTTGAGGCCAACCCATGCTATAGCAAGACCACACCTCCAAAAATCAAGAGCTGAGTATGAGGATATAGCTGAGTGGTAATTACTTGTTTAGCATGAGGAAGACATTGGATTCAATCCCCAGTAGTGCAAAGAAAAAAAAATAAAGAAATTAAGTGCTATTAATATTTGCTGTAATTATGGAGATTGGTAATTTACTCTGAATGCAACTGATTTTGTGGCAAGCCTGGGAGCTAAGAGGTTGACAGTGGTGTATCTTCTCTAATTTTCAGGACACTGCAAACTGTGTGATTCACCTGTGCCTGATTAAATAGATTTAAGGATTTTATATCCTAGTTTAATTTTTTTTCATTCTCATGAAAGTAACAAACAAGTTTAAAAAGTTTTGCAATAATTTGAGGTTAGAGAGATGGCCCAGAGTTTAAAACTCAGCACTCTGCAACAAGACAGGTGTCCCATGATACCTACAACTCCAGCTCTGAGGGATTCAGGTTATTCTTCTGGCTTCTGTGTGTACCCCTTAGACACAAATAAATAAATATATTTTTTTACTAGTTTAATGTTGAACTTTGTAATACAAGCATAAAACATGTTATTTTCTTAGTTACACATATTTTTTCTAAAAAATAGTATGTCCCAGAAATTAACTAAAATGCAAGTAAAAATTATGTAATATTGGTATATAAGAAATATATGGGCATAGTGGCACATGCCTTCCATTTCAGCACTCAGGAGGCAGGCAGGTGGATCTCTGACTTGAGGCTAGCCTGGTCTACAGTGAGCTCCAGGACAGCCACACCTGCAGAGTGAGATCATGTCTCAAAAGAAAAAAAAAGGGGGGGTCAGGACTGTGGCTCAGTTGTTGGACACTTGTGTAGCATGTGTAAGATGACCAGTTTGATCTCTAGCTCTGCAAATAAACCAAACTGCCAGCATGATGGCACTTCTGTAACCATAGTACTTAAGGGGCTGAGGCAGGAAGATAGTGAGTTTAGCTAACCTGAACTATAATACCAAGGCCCTGTGCATTGGTTATTTTTCTCATCACTGACAGTATATCTGACAAAATAGAGAGATTAGGCTCATGCTTTGAGGATATAGTCTACAGTCATAGGGAAGTTGTCAATGGGTGTTGTTTAAAAAAAATGGGAGAGAGAGAGAGAGAGAGGCCATCTTGCCATAGACATCTAGAGGGGGGGGGAATTTTTTTTATTGGGGAAAGGTAATGGGAAAGGGGGAGGGGATTGGGGAGACCGGCCTCTGAGGACAGGAGTGGTGAGAGAGAGGATGAGAGGCAGAGAGAGGGAGGGAGAGAGGAAAGAGAGAAGGGAGGGAGGGAGATGGGTGGCCAGGGAGAGACTGGAGGTGGGCGAGGTCTACTTTTTATAAGGGAACAGAGCAAATATGCAAAGGAGGTGCTGCAAAGGAGGTGCTCTTAGTGGCAGCAGCTGAGGACATATCCTGCCAGGACCCCAAGGGCAGGCCAGTACAGATGTCTGAATACTAACAACAGTCATGGGGAAGTGTGGTGATATATTATTTATGATTTAATAAAGATTGCCGGAAGTATCAGAATGCAAAGCCAGCCACACTAGTTAGATAGAGAAGCTAGGTGCAAGTGGTACACACCTTTAATCCTAGGGTTCAGAAGACAGGTGTAGATGATCTCTGTGAGTTCAAGGCCACACTGAGCTACATGAAATTGACCCAATCTAAAAGGGAAACAGCTCACATAAGGGAGACTCAGCACTTGGGATACCACGCCTTTACTCCCAGGATTTGAGAGGTATAAAAGGAAGAAGCAAAGGGTCTCATGAGAGAACTTGTCTCCGGCCACGTAGAGGAGAGGCAGCAATCTAGGATTGCAGTCTGAGGCTTGATGGAGAGCGTTGTCTCTGAGGATTCATGAAGACAAGATTGCCATTTTAGTCTGATGTAGAGATAAGAGCTAGTGGCTGGCTGCTTTGCTTTTCTGATCTATCAGTCTCTCTTTCTCTTTTTTTATTTGTGTTACAGGGAAGATATAGTCTATGGTCATAGGGAAGATATCATCTACAGTCATGGTGGTAGGAGAATAAGGCAGCTGGTCACATTGCATCCACTGTCAAGAAGCAAAGGAAAATGAATGCTGGTGCCTCCCTTGCTTTCTGTGTTTATTCTGGGAATCTGGTCTATGAAATAGTACCACCCATAGTGGGTCTTCTAATCTGATTTAAAACAATTGAAAAGTCACTCCCAGACAGATCCTGACAAGTCAACAGTCATATCAAACTCTGTATCAAAATCTGCTGCCACACCCTGGGTGTGTGTGTGTGTGTGTGTGTGTGTGTGTGTGTGTGTGTGTGTGTGTATGACTTGTTGCTGAGACAAAATACTCAACAGAAGCAACCTGGGAATAAAGGCTTTATTTTAGTTTACAGTTTCATGGTAAGGGAGGCATGGTGGATGGGATGCCATCTATGGTGACAAGAACTTTAAGTATGACATGTTTTATCTGGGAAGATCAGGAAATGGAAATGTTGAGCCAGAACCGGGGCCATCTATAACCATCTAAGCCCTGCCCTGACATCCCTGTCTACCAGCTAGGCCCCATTCCAAAAGGTTATGAAGTAGCAATGAAAATAATTTTATGGTTGAGGTCACCACAACATGAGGAACTGTACTAAAGGGTCATAGCATTAGGAAGGTTGAGAACCACTGTTATAGATAAATTTGAACTTGGGTTCTGGAAATGATATAACACTGGGGCTAGAAGAGTTCACTCTCTCTCTCTCTCTCTCTCTCTCTCTCTCTCTCTCTCTCTCTCTCTCTCTGTGTGTGTGTGTGTGTGTGTGTGTGTGTGTGTGTGTGTGTGTAAGTGTGGCTTTCTATGTGGGTGCTGGGAACACCTCCCAAATCGTCACTGTAGCTGCAGATCAAGTTTTCAAATGCATGAGCTTCTGGTGTTCATTTTACATTCAAACTGTAATTTTCTGTCCCTGTTCCCATAGGCTCATGACCTATCTAGTAATGCAAAACATACTCAGTCCAACTTCATGATTTCCATAGTCTTACAGTGCCAACAGTGTTCAAAAGTCCGAAGTCCCTTCTAAGATGCAGGCAATATGTAGTGCATTCTCTCTCCCTCCCTCCCTCCCTCCCTCCCTCCCTCCCTCCCTCCCTCCCTCCCTCTCTCTCTCTCTCTCTCTCTCTCTCTCTCTCTCTCTCTCTCTCTGTACATCTGTATGTGTATGTGTAAATATATAAATAAATAAACGTAATCTCATGTGTGTGTGTTGCCTGTGGATATCTGTGCGCTGTATGTGTGCCTAGCGCTTGGGAAGGCAGGAGAGGGTACTGATGTTACAGGCATGTGGGTGCTGGGCCATTGAGCCATCTCCGGCTCCTCTAGGTGCTCTTTCATTTGTGACACCTTATTTTTTTTTACAGTTATATACCATTGTTGCCATTGATATTTATAGAAGAGACAATCACGATTTAGGACATTCTAGAAGAGGAACCAATACCTAAATTTCTAAACAGGCTCTATCCAGTAGGTTATCCGGTTTTGATGTTTGTTTTGTTTTTCTTCTTGGAGCTGATGACTGAACCTAACTAAGGCTGTGCATTTACTAGGCAAGTGCTTTACTGTTGAGTTAAACACCCAATCCCCTCTACCTAATGGGAATGGTAATATGAGCCACATATATTGGGTTTTTGGTTTTTGTTGTTTTTCTGAGACAGAGTTTCTCTGTGTAGCCCTGGCTGTCCTGGAACTCTCGCCGTAGACCAGGCTCACATATATTGTTTTAAATGTTTCATTAATCACACGTTAAAAAATGAAAAGAGCTGGTGTCGCGACTATAATCCCATCATGCACTAGGCTGAGGCTAGAAACTTGCTGTGAATTTGAGGCCAGTCTAGGTTACACAATGAGTCCAGCCAGGATTATATAGGGAAATCTTATATTGAATAAAAGAGGAAAAAGATGAAAAGAAGGTATTTAGTTTTAATAACTTATTTAACCAGAAGTACCTAAAATATTTACATCTTAATTCATAATCTATCTAAAATGTTAATACATTCTTATATCATGTTTTTAAAGTTCTTTGTATATTTGAAAAGGATAACACAGTTCTATTTATACTCAAACACTTAATAGCCACAAGGTGGTCAGTGGCTACCCTAGCAAACTGTATAGTTTAGACTTAATTTGTTTTTAAAGATTGGGGTTGGAGGCTGCACTCAGTGATAGAGTTTTAGCCTGCGTGTGTGGGACCCCTGAGTTTAATCCCCAGCACTGGGGGAAAAAAGTAGCACAATATAATAAGCACATAATCATAGAATAATGTTTTCATCCGTGTTCCCAGGTTTCGGTGTTTAGGGAGTCATTTCAGAAATTCTCTATACCACCATAGAGAAGCAAGATGGAACATTTTAATTATTTTGTTTAGGAACCTTTTAATTTCATTTCTAAATGAAAACAGAATGTTCTGCTTCCATTCCTACCAGCCGGCTCCAAGCTACCATCCGGCTACAAAGTACCAAACAATTTTCCATGCTTCAGAGTGTTGCTTTTCTGTCTGCTAAAAACACATCCCAGTGTCTCTGGTTTGTAGCTAAGGCAGATGGACATGCTTGATGAGCCACCAGGACCCTACCTAAGACTGCTCCTGGCTACCTCATCTAGTCTTACCTCAATTAACCGGTGGTTTTGGCCAATTAACTACGCACTAATTGTAGTGATCTTGATTGAATTTGCAGACCCTGGGTCGTTTGTTCTTGCCTCTGTACCTTTGTTTTCTTTGCCAAGTAAGCTTTTTTAGTCTTTCCTTTTACTGCTCAGCTCAACTGTTAGGTTTTATTCTAAATATCTCTTTTCAGTAGAACTATTTCCTTTATAGTTAAAAAAGATTACATTTGTTTGTTATATATGTGTGCATGTATTTGGAGGTCACATGGAGGTCAGAGAATATTTGTGGGAATCAGTTCTCTCCTTCCACTATGTGTGTCCCTGGGATGAAGCTCTGTTCACTAGGCTTGGTGACAAGCACACTTACTGCCTGAGCTGTCATCAGTACGCTTTTGGGTTTTTTTTAGATTTATTTTTTTATTTATTATGTATACAGTGTTCTGTCTGCATGTATGCTTACAGGACAAAAGAGGGCATCAGATCCTATTATAGATGGGATTTGAACTCAGGACCTATGAAAGAGAAACCAGTGCTTTTAACCACGGAACCACCTCTCCCGCCCTAGTACTTAAAAAAAAAAAAAAGATTATTATGTTGTTACTGGCCTTGAACTTGCAATGTATTTAACTTTTGATCCTCCTGCCTCTCCCACCAGAGTGTTGGGGTTACAGGCATGCACAGCCAGTCCTGGTTTGTCTGGTACTGAATCAGGCTCTGTTTTATGTTAAGGAAACCACTCTCCCGACCACAGGGCTCTGTGGTGTTTTTGCTTTCGTTGTTGTGCGTTGAGACAGCATCTCATAGAGCCCAGGCTGGCTAGGATGGCTGTGAGTTTCTAGTCCTTCCTCGTCTCTCCCTAGTGCTGAGATTACAGGTATGCACCCCACTCCTGGTTTCAGGTGGTAATGGAAACTGAGGCCAGGACTTTGGGCATGCCGGACAAGTACTTTACCAAGTGAGGATACAACCCAGAATACAATTTTTCACTAAAAAGAAAAGAGGAGAGAAAAAGAACTCAAGCCAGGTTTGATGGCAAATGCTTGTAAGCCCAGCATTTGGAAGGCTGAGACCGGAGGATTAAAGTTTGAGGCTAATATTGTTACATTAGGGAGACCCTGTCTGGGGAGTGGGGAAAACCTCCTTTATCAGGATGTTTGGATTGGTAAACAAAAGTGCCTTTGTGTAAGGTGAAGTTAAAAGTGTAAATTTTATGACAGTCAGCATTGTCTGCATCCAAAATGGCTGCAGCCCTTTTAACAGCAGTGCACTGTCTGACACATTATTGACAGTTGGCGTAGGCACTGGTTCGTATGTTTCCTCCTTCAGCCATTACAGAAAATACATGTATTTTATTAATAATTTTACAGATGAAAAAGCCAGGGCAGATTTGTATGTTGGTGCCATTAGCTAGTGAACCTGATGTAGGGGTGGTAGTTAATAGCGACCATTTTATGATTCTCATGTTACATTACACATCTGTTTCCTACAAAGGAAAATCTCAGTAAAGATGCAGATGTAATAATTTGTTGAGTTTTTATCACTGCCATTTGCTTAATTCAGATTATTATTTTTAAAAGTTTCTCTCTGTCTCCCTCCCACCCATGTGTGTGTGTGTGTGTGTGTGTGTGTGTGTGTGTGTCTGTGTGTGTCTGTGTGTGTGTCTGTGTGTGTGTCTGTGTGTGTGTGACTATGTGTGTGTATGTGTGTGTGTGTGTCTGTCTGTGTGTCTGTCTGTGTGTGTGTGTCTGTGTGTCTGTGTGTGTGTGTCTGTGTGTCTGTGTGTGTATGTGTGTGTGTGTTTGTGTGTATGTGTGTGTGTGTCTGTGTGTGTGTTTGTGTGTGTGTGTGTCTGTCTGTATGTGTGTCTGTGTGTGTGTCTGTGTGTGTGTCTATGTGTGTGTATGTGTGTGTGTGTGTGTCTGTCTGTGTGTCTGTCTGTGTGTGTGTGTCTGTGTGTCTGTGTGTGTATGTGTGTGTGTGTGTGTTTGTGTGTATGTGTGTGTGTGTCTGTGTGTGTGTCTGTGTGTGTGTGTCTGTGTGTGTGTGTCTGTGTGTGTGTGTCTGTGTGTGTGTGTGTCTGTATGTCTGTGCAGGTGCCTGTGGAGGTCAGAGAGCAACCTCAGGTGTAAATCTTCATCTTCCATGTTTTTCACTGTGTAGGCTAGGCTAGCTGGCTTGTCTCTCCATCTCTGACTTTTACTTGGGTTTTTAGAGATGTGATTTTGGATCCTCATGTTTATGTAGCAAGCACTTGCACCCACTGAGCCATCTCCCTAGCTCTAGTTTAGGCTTTTATCATATCTTGTCATTACTTTAGTCGCCTCTCAGCTAATTTCGCTAATTTCCCTGTCATTGCTTCCCCCCTCTGCCCTTCTTTCTTTCTTTCTTTCTTTCTTTCTTTCTTTCTTTCTTTCTTTCTTTCTTTCTTTCCTTCTTTTTGCCTCTCTTCCTGTCTCTTTCTGCTCCTGTCCCCAGAGGCCAGTCTCCCCACTCCCTCACCTCTTTCCCATTCCCTTCCCCCAATTAAAAAAACAAAACTCTCCACTGGAGCTGTCTCCCCTCCCTGCAGTTTTTAAACAACCATCTTTCCTATGAGTGTAGACTGTATCCTCAAACCATGAGCCAAAATAATGCCTCAGCTATTCTATCAGGACGAGCAGAGCAAGAACTCTCTCTCTCTCTCTCTCTCTCTCTCTCTCTCTCTCTCTCTCTCTCTCTCTCCCCTTCCCTCCCCCTCCCTCCTCCTCCCTTCCCCCATTCCTCCCCCCTCCCCTCCCCCCATCCCTCCCCATTCAGGGTTTCTCTGTGTAACCCTAGCTGCCCTGGAACTCTCTGTGTAGATCAGGCTGACCTGAAATGCACAGACACAGGCCTGCTTCTGCCTCCCTAGTGTTGAGATTAAAGGCATGCACCACTATGCCTGGCTGTCATTGTTTTTTCTTCCTCCTAGTTTAACTTACCCAACACTGTTAACTCCCTGAGAGACTCTGCAGATATACAATGCCCTGCCTTTCTGCCATTTTGGATGATGTTTATTCTGCACAGAACAGGCAGGCATTTTTCCTGGTAACTACAATTAGCATCTCTTTTGATGAGAAGGGGAGGTAGGGTTTTTATTTTATCTTTCATCCAAAAAAGGTATCCTGTTCAGAGACTACCTATAGATAAAGAACATTTTAAGGTTTTTTTTTTTTTTTCCCCCACCAAATATTATTCTAAACTCTTGCTTCTAATAAAAGAAAAAGGTGGGGCTGGAGAGATAGCTTAACAGATAAAGAGCACTGGCTACTCTTCCAGAAGACCTGGTTTGATTCCCAGCAACCAAATGGCAGGTCACAACTTCCTGTAACTGCAGTTCAAGGAGATCTGACATCCTCACTCAGACACACATGCAGGCCAAACACTAGAGCACAGAACATAAAAACAAATATCGTTTTACAAAACACAAACATTGCCCACATTTGCAGGCACTTTCCACCTTCAACTCCTCATTTTATAAAGAAAAGTTATTAATTTGCTATTGCAAACAGAATTTGAAATCCAGTGGTTATTTAAACAATAAATTAAAAAAAAACTTGCATCTTGCTGTATAGTTTGTAGGAATGGCAATTTTCTCAAAAAAGCTAATTGTTCATTTACTAGATGCCTGCAGATATTTTTTTTCTATTAAGTATTTGACTAATGCTGCAATCTATTTAAATTTTAAATTTCAATTATTATTGAAGTATCCAGAGGCATCCTTTTTCCCTCTATACTTTTTTGTTCCTAATATAATAGCTATCTACTCAGCACATTTGAAAAGAAATGTCTTTTTAAAATTATTTAACTATGTGTGTATGTGTGTAGAGGTCAGAGGTCAATATCATGTTTTCCTTAATTGCTCCCCACCTTATTTTTTGAGGCAGTGTCTCTCACTGAACATGAAGCTCACCAATTCAGCTAGGTTGTTTAGTTAGTCAAGAGCTCCAGGAATCTGCCTGGCTCTGTCTCCCCAGCATTGGAATTACAAGAATTCACCTTGTGCCTGTGGTATTGGTGATCCAAATTTAAGCCCTTTACTTGCTTAGCTGACACTCTGCCAACTGCCATCTCTCAGTTCATATTTTCTTTGGTGCTGATGTTTGAACCCAAGACTTCATGAATGTCAACCATGTGCTCTACCTCTGAGGTACAACCCAGCCCCCTTTTATGTTGTTTTTGTTTTTTGAGACAGATTCTCACTATGTAGCCTTGGCTGGTCTGGAGCTCACCCTGTAGATCAGGCTATCCTCAAACTCATAGAAATCCACCTGCCTCACCTTCCTAGTGCTGGGATTAAAGGCATGTGCTACCACACCCAGACCCTTTAAAAAATTCATTATTTTATTTAAAATTATGAGTGTTTTGCCTGCATGTATGTATATATGTACACCATGTGTATGTCTGGTGCTCGTAGAGGCCAGAAGAAGGTATCAATGCCCTTGTTGGCTTCCCTGGTACTGGAGTTAGAGATGGTTGTGAGCCACCATGTGAGTGTTGGGAATTGAGCTCTGGCCCTTTGCAAGAGGAATGAATGCTCCAAACTGCTGACCCATCTCTGCAGCCCCTATGTTTTAATTACTTTAAAAAGGAGGAGAAAGGCTTTTGAGTTTGCAAACTATATTAATATCATAAATGTAGCATATTTTAGAAGCCAACAAAACAATACTGGTCATTAATAAGCAGTAGATCATAAATTAACCTAAATAATTGATAATATATATTCTAAAAGTGTCGTAGATTATAACCCTCACCATTGTATCCATCTGCTATAACAGTTCCAGATTCATTTCTGTAAAATCACTTTTCTTTTGAATAATGCATTAAAAATGGCTCTAAGTAAGGCTTGTCATAGAAGGCCAGGATTCCACTGGCTGTAAAAGAAAAGAAGAGAAAATATAGGCCAAGTGATTTTAGCATGTACGAAGGCCCTGGGCTCAATTCCCAGCACTTAACAAAAACTGGGCAAAAAGATGGTAGTTTAGTTCTATTAAAATATTGACAATCAAGGCACTAGGGTATAGTTAAGTGGTCAAATAACTGGACAGCATGCATGCAGCCCTGAGTTTGATTCCAATACAAAAGGAAGAGGAGGGGAAGGGAAAAAAAACATATTGAAAATCAAGTATCAAATAAAGGCATTCTCTCAGAATGAAGTCTAATAATTATAAAAAGCACTTTAAGGTTATACTCTTAGTCAAATGAGCTAATTAAATGCCACAGTGGAAAAGTCCATTAAATACAACATTAAGTAATTAGTACATTTTATATTCCTACATAGGTCAGAATTATCAAACCATGAAACTGAGTTTCTTCTCATTTCCCCAAAGAGTATAAAAGATTTTAATTAATTGAGCTTTCCATTTTGAGAATTTCCTTAGTTTAAAAGGCCTTTTATTTTATTAACTTTTTAAAGTGGTTGTCAAATAAATATAGCTTTCTATGTTGCCTGATAGTTTTTGTGGTTAATGTAGACATTAGAAAATTATTATAGTATTCAGTTTCTTCAGCATAGATGACCAGCTATGTCCAAACAAAACACTAAATCATTTGACATTTTATGATGCATAATTAACAGTAAGTTCTAAGACAATATGATTTAAAACTATTTTTAAAATGATATATATGAAGTTTATTGTTTCCTTATTACAAAAAATATTTCAAGTGAAAAAATAATTTTACTATAGTGAGAATATTTATTCATAATGAGTATTTATCACATGTCAAACACTGTGCTAAATGCTGCTTCATAGAAATAAATAAGCATGTTCCTTTTTCTCAAGTATGCAATTTAAAATCAGACCAGTGAGCCAGCGATACCCTACAGCTCGAGCATAAGTCAGGATCAGTAGCTGGTCCTATGTGCATTGGTGCACTAAACCCTCAATGCTGTTACTCTGCTTCACAAGTAAGAAAATTATTTCCTAGGCATTAGGTGATTTCTCCAAGGTCACTCAAGATACATAGTAGAATCAAAATAGGAAGTCTGATGCGTCTGACTCCAAAGCTTGTTATCTTGTTGCCTGAAATTCTCATCAGAGTGGACGTTGTTGACCCTGAACTGGCTTTTAGAACAATGACTTGTAAATTTTCTCCCTCTTCCTCTCCCTCTCCCTCTCCCTCTCCCTCTCCCTTTCCTTCCTCTCCCTCTCCTTCCTCTCCCTCTCCCTCTCCCCTCCCTCTCCCCCTGCCTCTGCTTCTGCCTGTGCCTCCTCCTCTCTCTCTCCCTCTCCCTCCTCATCTCTCTCCTTCCTGCTCCCTCTACCCTTTTCTTTCTTTGTGCTACCAATTTGTAAAGACTTTTGAACTGAAGACTCCCTCAAGTGTACCCATTTCAACTAGGCTTAAAGCCTATTTACTTCGCAAAGATATAAAGGGATAAAGTGTTTCTTTGTATCCATTCCATCATGTAACTATATTTTGCACATGGTAAATCCTTGAAGGACATGTATGGAGAAATGGAAGCTCACTAAGATGCATAAGATGATGACTCAGATGAAAAATCAGCATAAATTACTCATTAGTTTATTTTCTTCCCCTTTCCAATCTAGAGATTCAGCCCTTAACACTCATAGCAAATGGTATCTCCAGAGGTGAGCCCCAAGTACCATTCCCTCCCATGACCACACCAGTGTTTTTACTGTTTTTTTATTCCATGTTAGGAATCAAACTCAGGATCTCAGGCATGCTCTACTTGTGAGCTATAACTCTAGTCCCCATCCAAGCAACCACTCTACCACATAGCTATAGTCTCAGTCACAAGACTTTAAAAAAAAAAAATCTTTTAGGGCTGGAGAGATGGTTAAGAGCACTGGCTGCTCTTTCAAAGGCCCCAGGTTAAATTCCCAACACCCACATGGCAGCTCACAACTGTCTGCGACTCCAGTTCCAGGGGATCTGATACCTTCACACCAATGCACATAAAGTTAGATAAATTATTTTTAAAAGCATCTTTTAAAAACACGTTTAGGGGGTGGGGAGTGCTGGAGAGAGAGCTGAGTGGTTAAGAGCACTGGTTCCTCCTCCAGAGGACAAGGGTGGGTTTGGTTTCCAGTACCCACAAAGCAGGCCACACCCATTCTCAGTTGCATTTCCAGGAGACCGATTTGAGTCTGTGTACCCAGCGTGTATGTGGTACAACAAAGCAGCATTTCTCATGGTTGGTGCTTCAGTTCCTGCCTCCAGGTTCTCTGGAGAATTCCAGCCTTGACTTCCCTTGTCGGTGGCTTCTAGCCTGCAAGCTGGAACAAGCCCTTTCTTCCCCAAGTAACTTCTGGTCATGGCTTTATCATAGCACCAGAGAAGCAAAAACTATTACAGGCATACAGGCAGGAAGAGTAGGTATACCAATGAAATACTGGTTGATAATAAATCATAAAGAAATGTATTTTTACACAATTCTTTGAATATGCATACTACTTTGCCATTTATTAAAGATGATGCAAATTAACATGCTAACAAGATGGGTGTGTTGTTTATTTTTCATAAATAATGAAATCTTGCCTGAATATTTGGTACTGCAGGACATAGAGCATCTTCAGCATTTTTCACAGTTAATTGATAATTTGATTTTGCAGTCGTCCATGTTGAGGAGGCCACTTTGCATTAATATATGGTGCAAAATGGCAGAAGTATATTTAGAGCTGTTTCCGAAATGGTTGACAATTCTCTCCTAATCTCAAGCCAAAATTCATTTAGCAATTTTTATTAAACTCAAGTGAGCAATGCAAACAGCCGTTTTAAAATCAAACATCCTTACACAATCCAATCCAAAGATATGCTAATTTTGATATTCACATTCTGAGGAATGACTGAAGGAAAATATGTTTTTGTGCTCAACAATTAAACCATTTTTAAAAATTAGATTTATTCATTTTTTTTAAAAAAAGTTTACATGTGAGTGTTTTGCCCAAATGTATGTATGTGCATCGTATTCATACTTGGTACCTGTGGGGTTCACAAGAGGGCATCAGATCCTCTGATACAGTTCGGTGACCTGGGCCCTCTATAAGAGCAACAAGTGCTCTTAACGGGCAAGTTGGACCATCTCGCCAGCCCCCATTATGTTCTTTGGGATTGTTTGTTTTTGTTTTTCGAGATGGGGTTTCTCTGTATAGCCCAGTTTGTTCTGGATCTCACTCTGTAGACCAGGCTGACCTGGAACTCGGAGATTATCCTGCCTCTGCCTCCCTACTGGGACTACAGGTGTATACCACCATGCCCGGCTCCATCATGTGCGAATGTCTTGACTCTAAGCATGTGTTTCACAGTGCTCATTGGTGGTGTGTGGCTTAGGCATGCACGGTTTGTGCAAAGTATGCATGTGTGTGTGTTTAAAGCCAAGGCTGCAGAGCTCTATGATGCAGCACAGACAAGCGCAGCCGGGAAACCCTGCATTCATTATGCGTTTGATTTTTGTTGTTGTTGTTGTTTTTGAGACAGGGTTTCTCTGTGTAACAGTCCTGCCTATCCTGAAACTCTCTTTGTACACCAGGCTGGCCTTAAACTCACTGAGATCTTCCTGCCTCTGCCTCCCAAGTGCTGAGATTAAAGGTGTGTGCCACCACCACCTGGTGTTATGTATTTGATTTTGGCTGATTCTTGGTCATTGTATACCCAGAATGCTTTTATTGTTGCCAGTTTTTTGTTTTTGTTTTTTTTTTTAACTGACTTCCAGGTTCAGTTAGGTAACCCTATTTGGGGACACATCTCACAGCTTAAGATTTTCTGTGATCATGGTACACAGAAAGTTCAAGAACCACTGCTTCAAGAAGAACATAAGGATGACATAATAGACATGAAATAATGGCATTAGCAAGCTAACTTTTAATATATGGTATGGTAGAACATACAAGAAAAAAATGAAGGTATTTACTCCGATGAACAAAAATTTGCTATATCCCAGACTGGTCTCAAACTCAAAGCAATCCTCCTGCCCCTGTCTTCCAAGTACCAGGTACCTTGTACCACCATGTCTAGCTTACAAGGAAATTTTTCTTTCTATTTTTTTTTCATGTGTGGGTTTGCATGTAAGTATGTGTGGGTGGATATGGATGCATGACAAGGAAATAATTTCAGTGCATGTTTTTCTAAACATAACTAAAGATCAGTGCTTAATAATTTGAAACCATCTTTGAAACCATAATTAGTTGTAAATAATCTTGAATATCGATGATGAATTTCTTTGGATGCATTTAATGTAAGACACATTGGATTTATTTATTTTGCTTTGTTTTGTTTTTTGAGACAGGGTCTTTATATCTTACTTTGGAGCCTGTCCTGGAACTAGCTTTGTAGACCAGGCTGGCCTCGAACTCAGAGAGATCCACCTGCCTCTGCCTCCCAAGTGCTGGGATTAAAGGCATGCGCTACCAATGCCTGGCTAAGATTGGATTTATAATTAAAGATTTTAAAAGAATGAATTGAACATGGATGCATATATTCTAATACTGCTGTCTATGTAGATTTTCTGCATAATTCTCTACATTTGTGAATACATTATGTACTTTAAATAATGTATTTTATTCTTTTGAATTTTATTTTATTTACATGTATGTTTATTAGCACTCATACACTGTGTGTGTGTGTGCGTGTGCGTGTGCGCGTGTGCGCGTGCGCGTGCGCGTGTGTGTGTGTGTGTGTGTGTGTGTGTGTGTGTGTGTGTGTGTGTGTGTGTGTATGCTGTGGTGTGCTTGTGGAGGTATGAAAAGAATTTGTGGGCATCTTTTAGCCCCACCATGAGTCCCAGGGGTTGAACTCAATCATTAGCCTTGCTGGCTTGTGCCTTTACCCGCTGAACCACCTAGCTGACCTGGAAATAGGTGAGTTAATACACCAAGTCTGTGTTTAAGACAACTCAGAAGAACAGAACCAGGTTAATGAGAAACTCAGGATGGGAAAGGGTGCGATTCGAACTCTCCCCAGTCCCTTCTCTCTTCGATTACCGCTTCTCTCACAGTTTTGTGGGCTGCAAATCAAATCCACAGTTAAGCTCTCTACCTAGTTTTCACCCCTTCGCCTCACCCCTCCGCCTCACCCCTCTCTCCGTTTACTTATTTGGTGGGAGATTGAAAGGATAACTTGCAGGAGTTGATTCTCTTCCACAGTGCGGTTTCCGGTTCAGAACTCAGGCCCTCCCCTCGGGCTTCAAGCCCCTTACTACCTTAGCCATCTCACCTGCTGGGACCTGCCCTCGCCTGGCCTACCTTCCCTTTCCTGATGGTAGATTTGCAACAAGTGTTTGTGGGTGGGGCAGTGCTCCATTTCCTCACTGTGGGTGGTTGCTAGGCTGTTCTGAATCCTGGATTTCCCGTGTCCATTCTCTGCCTCAGGCTGCGTCTTCACACCTGGCTTTTGATTTGATTTTAGTCCAGTTTGTATGGCTTTCCCGCCACCTGTGCTTTTGATGTTGCCTGAGCTCAAATCTACGGATTTTTCTGTTTCCTAAGAGTTGTATAGCTTTAGTACGCGAGTCTAGGTCTGTGGTGATCCATTTTGAGATAATCTGTGTGTATGCTGGGAGTAGGGCACATATTTTGCATGTATATATCTAGTTGTCATAGCAGAATATGTTAAAACAAATTGTTCTTTCTGAAAGGATAAGTATGTGCTCAGGACCCCCAAGACCAAGTTCTGAACACGAAGGACAGAGGGCAGGGAATACGAGGCAAAGATGGGACATAGAGGAAGAGGGGAAGGGAAAGGGGGCAGGGGTGTTTATCCCAGAGGGACAAAGGATGCCTCTGGATAGAGAGGAGACAGACGTGGTACATAGGAGAATGGCAGTTTATGAAGGTACAGGGGAAACCCCATGTTAGGATGAGGTGCTTGTTTTTAAAGATTTTTATTTTATGTGTACAGGTGTTTTGCCTGCATGTATAGTATTTGTATGCTAACTGTGAAGTGTTACAGCATGTTCCTCCCCGCCAGCCTCCCGGTCTTGCCGCCATGGTCCTGCACCCACGTGTGCCCCAAATAACACTCAGAGACTCTGTATTTGATACAGTCCTGTTGGCCAATTACCATTATTGTTTAAGGACTAGCTCTGCCTTAATTATTAACCCATTTCTACTTATCTAAGTATTTCCACGTGGTCGTCTTATCAGGGAGCTGCGGGCAGGCGTCCTTCGTCTTCCCTGGGCTACATCTTGACTCCAACCAACTTCCTCTCTCTTCCTCCTGGTCTCCTAGCCCCGCCTATCTTGTTTCCTATTGGCCACAGGGCTTTATTAACCAGTATGAGAAACATATATACAGAATAACATCTCCCATCAGTGAAGGGCCTTGGATCCCCCTAGAATGAGAGTTACAAATGACTGTGAGCCATTCACCAGTGCTATTTATTTATTTTCATTTTATTATTTATTATTTTACATACCAATCCCAGTTCCCTCTCCCTTTCATCCCATTCCCCACCCACTCCACAGGGAGGGTGATGCCTTCCAGGAGGGATCATCAAAATCTGTCAAGTCATTTGGAATAGAGTCTAGGCCCTCCCTCCTGCCTCTAGGTTAAGGGAGTATCCCTCCATGGGGAATGTGCTCCCAAAGTTCTTTCATGCACCAGGGATACATCCTGGTTCCACTGTCTGAGGCCCCTTAGACTGCCCAGGCCTTCTAACTGAGATCCATGTTCAGGGGTTCTGGGTCAGTCCTATGGTGTTTTCCCAGCTATCAGTCTGGGAGTCCATGAGCTTGCTCAAGTCAGCTGTCTCTGTGGGTTTCTGTAGCCTGGTCTTGACCTCTTTGCTCATCACTCCTCCCTCTCTACAACTGGATTCCAAGAGTTCTGCTCAGTATTTGGCTGTGGGTGCCTGCTTCTGTTTTCATCAGCTACTAGATGAGGGCTCTAGGATGGCATATAAGTTATGCCAATCTCATTATCAGGGAAGGTCATTTAAGATAGCCTCTCCACTATTGCTCAGATTGTTAGTTGGAGACATCCTTATAGGTCTCTGGGCATTTCTCTAGTGTCAGTTTTCTCTTCAAGCCTATAATGGCTCCCTCTATCATGGTATCACTTTTCTTGCTCTAGTCTGTTCGTCCCTGACTCAATCCTCCTGGTCCCTCATGTTCTCCTCTCCCCTCCTCTTCTCCCCGTCTCATGACAAAGCCACATTTATTTACTTATTTTAATGTGTAGCGGTATTTTGCCTGCATGAGAGTGTTGGGTACCCTGGAACTAGAGTTATAGACATCTTTCCAGCCGGAGGTTATTAATTTTAATTGGGCACATGTTAGTTAGATAAGCTAAAAGGACTGCTGATTGCTGAACTTCAGTGCTATGATAGCTGGACCTTGGTAGTCAGCCTCAGGAGAAGGAGGTGGCCACATAAGGGAACAGACCGTGGTGGCTCGCTTTAGGAATGTAATCTAATGGTTTTGAGCAAGGC
Organism: Cricetiscus sungorus; assembly: GCA_030556225.1. Lineage (NCBI taxonomy): Eukaryota > Metazoa > Chordata > Mammalia > Rodentia > Cricetidae > Cricetiscus > Cricetiscus sungorus. The sequence goes on along the minus strand of JANBXA010000069.1, from coordinate 64,342,976 downwards.
CAAGGGATTGGGAGAAGGACAAGGCCTGACAGAGCCACGTCTGCCACACTGGGGCTGGCCAGAGTCCCTTCCCTTTCTCTTACCAAATTGTCTTGGCACTCACATTTTTAAAGGAGTAGTACAACGTTTCGCTTTAATATTTATTACAAATTATATTTTATTATAAAGTTGGGGACAAAGTGGAGGAAGCAGTGTATAATTCTGAAATTCTGGTACAGCTTCCTTTTATGTATTTCTTTTTAGTCCCTTTTCATAGACTTGAATATCACAGAATTGTAATTATACTGATACTGTATTACATATGTTGTTGCCTAATGTTTCATCTGTGGATTATACATAATTTTATATGTTAGTCCCATATTTTGAAAATTGGAGTTTATTCTTTTATAATAATAATAATAATAATAATAATAATAATAATAATAAACACTTCAAGTCGTCATCTTTGTACCCAAGCTAGTAGCTTTCTGGTTGATAATTTCCTTAGATAAATTTCTAGGAAGATTTTATGCAAACATTGGAAATAACTAGAGACTAGGTATATAATTGTGATTTTGAGAATTCTGGGAGAGAAGGTTTGTACCATTTAATGTAACTGCTAACTGATGCTGACCTTTGACTATGGCTCAGACAATAATCAGTATCATTTTTTTGTGCATATGTATACTTAATTCTCACATAAATTCAATTAGACAAGCAATCCAAGGCTCGGAAAAGTTTGAAGCTTTGCCGAGAGTCACTAGTAAATGACAAAGATGGCATTCATGACTTTGTGAACAACTTTAGACTGGCTAGAAGTGGGTTTGACAGTAAAGTTCCACAGTGATATTAGGTTAGGTATTTTGTGTGAAGTTTTCTGAATACATATGACTTAAATATTTGTGTGTTACTGCTCCCAATTTTATGGTTAGTAGTTTTATTATTATTGTTGTTTGTTTGCTTTTTGAGACAGGGTTTCTCTGTGTAACAGCCCTGGCTGTCCTGGAACTCCCTCTAGCCCAGGCTGGCCTTGGACTCACAGAGATCTGCCTGCCTCTGCTTCCAGAGAGCTGGGATAAAGGTGTGTGCCGCTGCCACCGCCACCACCTCCTGACCTCATTTTATTTTTTAAATGGGAGTCTAGGGACTGAGGCTGTATCCCAGTTGGTTGAGTGCTTGCTGAGCATTCAGAAGTCCTGGGTTCTGTCCCCAGCACTGAATACACTGAGCATGATGGTGCACTTTGCTTAAGCAGTGGAAACCACAGGACCAGGAGTTCAAGATAGTTTGAGGTTTGAGTAAAATCTGGGATACATGAGACCCAGGATTTTTCTCCTAAGATTTTTGTAAGAAATTTTACTATTTTAAACAGAATATACACAAAAATATAAACTTTAATTTAGATGTCTGATTCATATGTAATGTAATATTAAGTTAATTGAGTTCAGGTGTTAGTTTTGATTGTAGAATTATTACATGCATTTATGATGAGGAAAACCTCAGGAATAAACTTGAACTTAAAAAAGAAACTATAATTTTGAAATTTAATGCTTTTTTAAAAACAGGTTTTGCTGCATATAGAAATAACAGTTTTCTTTAAACTATGAAAATGCCAATTCTCTATACAAGCTCTTGTTCACATTTCTATTTTTATAGTCTTCTAGCCCAACAAACTCCATAAACCCTTTCCTTGATTTTCACTCCAAGACTTAGACTATTTCCTCAAAATCAGTAGTGACAGGAGACGTTCGTTTTCAGGACACAAGGAACCTGCACGATGAGACAGGACAAGTATATTCACTCATTTCTCCCAGTGCCAAAGTTCCTAGTCCTTTTCGCCTGGTTTTAGTTGATCAGTTTCATCTTCTAAATGACACTTAAAGTGTTCAATTTGTTTCTGCTCCAATTTCTTGTTGTTATTTCTACAAGGCCTTTGTTACATTGAAGTTTCATTCTGCCTCTGATTTTCTGAGCATTTATATAGTGGATGGACGTTGAGTTCTGTGAAATGTTTTTATGTACCTTTTTGGATCTTGTTCCTTGTTGTGTTAATATGGTGAATTACAGGTCCAGGGAAATAACTCAGACCCAGAATGCTTGCCCAGCATGCCTGAGGCTTTTGGTTTAATAGTGTCAGCACCGAGGGGGAAAAGTAAAGAACGTTGTCTCTCCAGATAGTAAGCCAGTTTGAATTCCTAGAGTAAGTCCCTTTAGTCACGACGTGGTATTATCCTTTTCTACATTGCTAGGTTTATATGCTAGTACTTATTTACGTATTTTAAAAGATTTTATGTGCACAGGTGTTTGGCTTTCATGTCTCTGTATGTCATGTGCATGCTTAGTGCCAGCAGAGACCAGAAGGGAGCATCAGATTTCTTGAAACTGATATTATAGACAATTGTGAGCTACCATGCTAGTGCTGGGAATAGAACCCAGGTCTTCTGGGAGGGCGGTGCTTTTAACTGCTAGGCCATCTCTCCAGCCCCAAAAGACTTTACTTTTTAATTATGTGTGTCTGTGTAAGGTATGTGCTCATGAGTGCAGGTGTGCTAGAAGTCAGAAGAGGGTGTCAGGCTCTGTTGTACAGGACTGTCCTCCCAGCCAGCCAACCCCATCTTCAGTTTAGCTGTGCATGCTTGCAAAGATCATCTGAGCTGGACTTGCTCACTGACATCCTCTTGTAGGATGGGCGAGGAGGGTCATGAGACTCTCACTTGAGCAGACTTTCACCCCAACCACTCTAAACCACCTATTGTACACAATTCTGACCTAATTGAGTGTGGCCTGGGGGATGGGCTAGAGAATATAGGCCAGGGAATACTAGGGGAGGATGGTTTCATTTATGCAGCTATAGAGAATCAATCTCCCCTGCTGGGTAAACTATTTCCAGTGTGGCCTTTGTGTGTGTGTGTGTGTGTGTGTGTGTGTGTGTGTGTGTGTGTGGTATACCCAAATGCCTGTAAGGAACCCCTCACCTATGCTATGTAAGTAAACTCAATAAAAACTCATTGGTGCCCTAGGGTGAACTCTGGTTGTATCGGGTATTGGTTTGTCTCTGGGGCCTGGATTTGTCTTCCCCAGAGAAGGAATTTTAGCAACAAACTCCTAGAGCTTTAGTTGTCAGACTTGAAAGTTATCCACTGAGCCCTCTTATCAGCTTCTAAAATTTGTACTTTCACCTATATCTTTCTCTCTCCACTATCCCCCATTCCTGGATTATCATTACTCTATTGTTCCCATGAATTTGGTAATTTTAGGTTCCACTTGTGAAGTGATTAGTGCTGCCACCTGTAAGCAGCTTGTCTGTGAACCTGTAATGGTGGCAACACCCCTTTGGGTGTGGCTTCAGGCGGATGGAAGCAGGAGGGAAGCTTGAGGAGTGTCTTCTGTTTGCGTTTTATGTTGGGTCTAGTGAAGTCATTACATCCTCACCTTCAGCCACCCCTCGGTATCCATGGTAGATGGATTCTGTTGCTCCCTGTGGATGCCACAACCCAAGGGTGTTCAAGTTGCTCATGTAAGGTGGAAGATGGCTCAGTGGATACTGAGTTCATGAGTTCAGTCCCTGAAACCCACGGTGGAAGGAGGGAACTGACCCTGAAAAGTTGTCCTCCATCCTCCACACATGGGCCCTGGTATGCGCATGCCCACATACACAGATAGTTTTTAAAAGAGCTTATACACATCAGTGTTTATCTTCTTATATATCTTAAGTGATCTTTAAATGACTTTTAGTACTGACATGTAAATGTCATATAAATAGTTGTTAGACTACTAGAGGAAAATGACAAGAAAAAGTCTACATGTCTGGGTCTGTGATCCTACCACAGTCAGTGTCTGTGTTGAAGTCTGTGGCCCATGTTGCCACCAAAGGTGACATGGAAGCCTGGGGTTTGGGTAACAACCTGTGGCCTTGTTGGTGTCCGGGGGCCATGATGCTGCCAGAGCCAACCTGATCTGAGTGGCTGGTGGTTCCATCTGGAGCCAGGATTTCGGCTGGGCTGGTCTGCTGCCCAGAGTCATGTGTGAGTCTGTGGTCCAGCTGCAGCTAGGGTCTGTGTTGAAGTCTGTGGCCCATGTGGCCACCAAAGGTCACAAAGAAGCCTGAGGTTGGGGCTGCAACCTGAGGCCAGGGTGGTGTTCAGGGGCCATGCTGTCACCAGAGCCATCCTGATCTGTGTGGCCAGTGCTTCTATCAGAGCCAGGATGTCATCCAGGCCCAAGTTGCTGCAGAGGCTCATGGTTCAGCTGCAGCCGGGCCTGTGGTAATGTGTGTGATGTCTCACCTCAAGGGACCATCGGGACCACACTTGTTGAAATCAGAGGACTATGTTGAGCTGGCCCCGCCCTTTGCTGGCCCCGCCCTTCACTGGTCCTGCCTTTAGTTGGATACTTTAGCAGGAGAGCTGGCCCCGACCCTCATGGGAGAGCTGACTCCACTCCTCACCACAGGAGAGCTCAGCTGCCACCCAGGCCCACAGCCAACCTTTGGGTTGGCCCACCCTAATATCTACCCCATTTGACCCACTGCAGCTCATGAAAGGATTGGTCCTGTGGAGCAATACCCACAGGATCTCCATAACTCAGGGCAGTCACAGGATATACCAGAGGAGTTCCCTTGAGGATCTAGTGATGATGGTGTCCAGAAACCAGAGGCTTTGATCCAGACCAGTGCCTCATTGCAAAGAACATTTGCTAGTAAAGCTGATTGGACAAAAGGGTATACTATGTGACACACCACTTCCAGTGCCACCAGGATGAACAAAGAGGTGGGAGAGAGGGAGAATCAGAGAGGGGTTTTGTTTGTTTGTTTGTGTTGTTCTTGATTTTGCTTGCTTGCTTGCTTTGTTTTGCTTTGATTTTTTAAAAAATATTCTTTTGTTGGACGCACTGCAGAGGTGAGGAGGGAATATGGGGAGACATAGAGGTGAGCAGAATTAGGGTGCATGATGTGATATTCCCAGATAATCAAAGAAATTATGTTGAAAAATGTCCTAAAAAAAAAAAAAGGCTGAATGCGGGCCTGAGGGGATTGGTATACGCCTTTAATACCAATTCCAGCATTCAGGAGGCAGAGGCAGGTGGATCTCTGAATCTCAGATCAGTTTGGCCAATACAGTGAGTTCCAGGACAGCTAGGCTACATAGAGAAACCCTGTCTTGGAAAAAAGAAAAGTTTGGATGCTATTCTGCTGGATATCCTCTATGTTTCTTTACGTGTTCATCTAATGGGACTTATTTTCATATTTTGGCTATTGAAAACAGTGCTGCAGTGAACATGGGAATGCTAGCATCTATGTGAAATACTGACTTCCTTTCTTTGGCTGTGCACCCAGACGTGGGCTTGCTGGATCGATCATATGATAGTGCTATTTTTAATTTAAAAACCAATTGAGGAAGCTCCATACTGTTTTCCATAATGGCTTTGCCAATTTTTATTTCTATCAGCCTTATATAAAGATTCTTGGCCACCCCACAACCTGTGCATCACTCATCTCTTATCTTTTACCTGTATAATGATGTTTGAATACCTTCCCATATGCCTGTTGGCCATTTGTATATCTTCTTTGAAAAGTCTATTAAATCCTCTGCCTATTTTTAATTGGATGATTCAGTTTTTGCTGTTCATTTGTGTGAGTTTCTTATATATTTTGGGCTGACCATGGTGGTGTATTCCAATAGGCAAATACCAAAGAGGATGAGAGTCAGGATTCCAAATTTGAGTCCAGCATGTATGTATGCCTAAGGTATACAATACGATGGTTTGGTATATATGTATGCACATTCATAATATACTATGAACAGTAACTGCAAACATGTCACATGTAACTCTGCATGCTTTATGTGTGCCTCCACTCAGGTTTTTAGTCTAGGCACTGTTGGCATTTCTTTGTTGCAATACAGTGGTATGTTTAACAGCATACTTGTCCTGTGCATTTTAAACCTCAGTAGCATCTCTGTCTACTAAAGTAACTAAAGACAAATCTCCCCTTAGGTGAGAATGACTGCTTGGCAGTAACTTGCATGAAGTAAAGTTACAGAGGGGTAAAGATAGCATCAGTAACTCCTGCACTAGACTAGTATGTTCTGTCAACCCTTTCTGCTATTCTGCTAGGCTATCAGGATTTAGGGTTAAGTGATACAGTAACAGATGATGGAGTATGCTTTCTGACTCCTGCATTCTCTCTCTCTCTCTCTCTCTCTCTCTCTCTCTCTCTCTCTCTCTCTCTCTCTCTCTCTCTCTCTCTCTCTCTCTCTCTCTCTCTCTCTCTCTCTCTGTGTATGTGTGTGCATGATCATATATCCATGTATATACATGCTGATAAGTGTGCATGTTTATACTGAAGCCAGAGACCAACACCAGTATGTCTCATCATCCTCAATTTCTTATCTACCATATATTTCAAAAAAGGGTTTCTCACTGAACTTGGAGCTTGCTGATTGGCTAGAATAGCTGGCTAGCAAGCCCCAGGGAAATCTTGTCTCCAGAGCACTGGGGTTACAGATGTGAACTATTGTACCCAGTACTTACATGGGTACTGGGGACCTGAACTCAGATCCTCCTACTTACACAGCAAGTACTTTCCTGATTGAGCTGTTGCCTCAGCCTGGTTTTATTTCCTTGTTCATACCAAATATTTCCTTTGGCTTGCTTTCTGGGGTTGTATATACAGTTGCTCATTATTTAATATGATCTTGGAGATGGTAAGGAAAGGGAGATGCATCTCAAGTGTATAAGAATAGCTTTCACCTTGCAGGTTATGATTCAGTAAATTTCATTATTATAATAAAAATTCAAATATCTGTCTGCTTTCACTTTACCATCATCAGATTTTCCTTTGAGGCTTGCCAGGGCCCTTGAACTGCAGGGCTTGAGCCACTCTCGTGTGCCAACCTCTCAAGAAGCTGGACAGCAGGTTTTTGTCAAGGCACCCAGCTTTGCCATTTACTTTGTACAAGCTCCAAATCATTTAATCAGTAATGATAACAGCCCCAGTTATAGAGGCTTCATGCCATTATTTTGGGTGCTGTTGTTTTGTGATGCTGAAAATGAACCCAAGGTCTCTTGCATACTAAGCACGTATAGTGCCACTGGACTGTGTCCTCAGATCCTTGCCATTATTCCTTAATAATGCCATTATTTGTACAAAGATAAACAGAATACTTGTTTACTGATAGAATTGTATGAAAGATATTCTGAAATGACACAGCTTCACCAAAATAGCCTTGGAAAATAGTTTTTTTTTTTTCCAGTCATCAAAAGTCTGAACATTTTTAACCTTTAATAAAGAAAGTAAACCTAAAGGTGTGTGGTTTCTTACCACCTCTCCCTTTGTCCCTGATTTTTTAGACTTGGTCTTGTCTTAGTCCATGGAAGCCTAGAACTCATTATGTTTCCCATCCTGGTCTTACACTCATGGTGAACCTCTTATCTGAGTCTCCAAGTGTAAGCCACCATGTTCAATTCATATGATTTATTTCAATATGGATCCAGACTAGTAAATTGTTTTTGTTTTTTCCTGTAAGACAAATCTCACTGTGTATCCAAGATTGGCCTCAAATGATGATTCTTCTGCCTCGCCACCAGGGGTGATTATAGGTGTGTGCCCAACTTGCTTCTGGTATTGCTTTAGGGTGAGGTTTGGACTGTCCTGATAAATTAGAATATCAACCCTGACAAATTGTTCTTGTAAAATAATCTCAGTTTGTCAAGCAAGAGATAGACTATAGGGACTGGAGAGATAGCCCAGGGGTTAGGGGCACTTGCTTCTCTTCCAGAGGACCAAATTCAGTTCCTAGCACCTACATCAGGTGGTTCACAACTGCCTATGACTCCAGCTCCAAGGGCATCTCATGCATATGTCCTCTATAGGAGGTGTACACACAATTAAAAACAAAATATTAAAAAAGAGGATTCATGGATGGAGGGTGGTGCACACCTTTAATTCCAGCACTCAGAAGGCTGGCAGATCTCTTGAGTTTGAGGCCAGCCTGCTCTACAGAGTGAGTTCCAGGACAGTCAGGACTGTCCCATGGAGTAACCCTGTCTCAAAAAATCAAAAAGAAGAAAAGCAGAAGGAGGAGGAGGAGGGGGGGGAGGAGGAGGAGGAGGAGGAGGAGGAGGAGGAGGAGGAGGAGGAGGAGAGAAGAAGAAGAAGAAGAAGAAGAAGAAGAAGAAGAAGAAGAAGAAGAAGAAGAAGAAGAAGAAAGGATTCATATGATCTTGCCTACTAAATATGTGGGGCACAACTCTGTTTAGTTCCCTATGGCTCTACAGACCTAGGAAGCTGAAGCATTGAGAAAGACCTTTTCTGTGTGTGCGATTGCTACCTTTCTGTGTAAGGTGCTCGCTTTAGGCTGTGGATCAAGGTAAGGGTGAGGAGAGTTTAACAGAAGTCGAGAACGGATTTATTTTTATGAGAACTGGCTTTTAAAAATCTATTGCTGACACTCTCCTTCCTTTCTCTTCCCCACCCTCAGTCCCTTCTTCCCTCCACCCCTTTTTTCTTCCTGAGACACATTCTTATGTGTTCCATGCTGTCCTCACTCTTGGTCCTCCCGACCTCATCCCTAGCACCCCTCCACTCTCTTAGAGAAATTGTATGTCTAGTGTTATTATATGTTTTGTATTTGAGACAGTCTCTTAAATGATTATTTTAATGTGTATGTGTGTGTGCTTGCATAAGTTTGTGTGCACACACATATGCAGAAGCCTGTGGAGACCAGAAAGGGCAATGGACATTTAGAACATAAGTTACAGTTAGTAATGAGCTCATGTAGTGCTAGGAACCAACCTGGGACATCTGCAAGAGCGGTATGTGCTTTATCTGCCGAGCCCAGAGGTGTGTTGTTTCTAGTCTCCTAGGCTGATTTCAAACTCCTGGGCTCAAGCAATCTTCCAGACTCAACTTGCTGAGTAATGGACTCCAGGGTTCAGCTACCATGCTTGGGTATATGTGTCTAGTGTTACAAGCTTTTGTCTCTTCAGATTTCCCTTTGTATTTCCATATCCACAAAGAGAAATATTGGGGAGGATAGGAAGGGGAAAGTAGTGAGGGTCTGCTGAAAGCCCATTGCATAGTTGTAGGGAAAGCCTCCATTAAACCCAGTACCACAGTCCATGAACATATATCAATCAAATGGGGTTTTATGTAGTCTTAGGTATCATCATAGTGGAGTAATTGTGAATAAGAGAGGAGAAAGCATAAGCAGATTTGCCAGCTCTGCCTCTTTTGCAGCCTCAATTTCCTCCTCTGGAAAATAAGAAGATAAGGTTGCTATGAGCATTAAATGTTTTCTATGCAAAGCACCTAGCATAATGCCTGGCCTATGGCAGGTGCTTGTTACCAAACTCTATACACATCACACTTTGACAGTAAAATGAAAAGTAAAATATTGTATTAAGGGGCTTGAGAGATGGCTCAGAGGCTAAGAGCACTGATTGCTCTCCCAGAGGACCCAGGTTCAATACCCAGCACCCACATGGTGGCTCACAACTATCTGTAATACCAGTTCCATGGGCTCCAACATTGTCAAACAGATATACATCCAGGCAAGACCACCAATGCACATGAAAATAAATAATAAAAAAGTATTAATTTAAAATTTAGTTCAACTAGTAAATTGAGTCAGTTGAAAAGTAATAATTAGATTTTTGAAAATTGGCAGTAGTTTATTTTTGTTAATTAGTATGCACTTTATGTTAACTAGTAAATGTAAAGATAATTATTTCTGGTGATATTGTTAGTGATTCAAAGATGATGCTTTGGCTGTTTATATGGGCATGCTTGGTTCAAGCAAGAGGAATTGTTTATACCAAATGGCAGAATTTTTATTACATTGTTCAAGTTATGTGCCATCTGCCAGTGCCTGGGAAGAGACGGGACTAAGGGGGTAGGTGCTATGTGTACTTCATCTAATCGAACACTTTATTATTTTTTTGAAACTTATTTAACATAAAGGGCTAACTTTTAAAGGTGACTAAAATTAACTATACAAATAAACAGAAACTGCTTTATAGAAAGAAAGCCCAAAATGGTACTTTCTGTGGAAAACCCATAGTCCAATTTTATTCAGACCAGAGAAAAGAAGTTTCAAATACATGAGAAGAAATTTAGCTGTGCTTCAGGATGTTACAGCTGGAGGCAGGCAGGCAGGGAGGACCATCTGCTGATGCAATTGACTTGCTACTACATTGCGTTCTGTTCTCAGAGCACCACAGTTACAGTCTAGAACAGTTGCTACAGTGTCAGGCATAACACCTCACACCACTGGCTTTCTTTGGTTATTCGGGCTTCTTCTTAATTCTCATAAAAAATGTTTTTCTGTGCTGGGAATGGAATCTAGGGCTCCAGCAAATGCCCCTACCACCGAGTTACTGCCCCAGGGAAGGTATTTTTGTTCTTGCAGCCCACCTCAGGAGTTTCCTCTGGATCGTGTTGGCCATACCGTTGCCTGTAACATCAAGCAAACCTCCAATGCCTGAGCACTTCGCAGGCAGAGTAAGTTCAAAAGGCATAACCTGCTCAGCTTTCAGCAGGGGGGTTCTTGGTCCCAAATAGGAATAGTGTTAGTTTTTCTTTGCTCTTATTGTTCTCAGGATAAAGAGGATGCTCCATCCCCACCAGGCTTGCTTTATTTTTTTAATGAAGTATATACGTCACCTGAGTGGGGCCCAAGAAGGGCAGGAGTCAGGAGAGGCTGTGAGCTACCCTGGGAGCTCAGGTCCTCTGTAAGAGCAGTAACCGGGCTCTCTTTACCTCTGAGTCCCTTTCCAGCCCTATTGTTTGTTTGTTTACTTTTGACAAGGTCCATGCTGTACCATAGGCTGGTCTGAAAGTCAATTTGTAGCTTAGCCTGATTTCAGCTTGCAGTGATTCTCCTGCCTCAGCTACTCAAATAGTTGATATTAAAGTGTCCACCTTTTTGAGATTTTAATAGTGAATTTGTTTATTGAGACTTTATCTTGAGAATATTTTCCACAAACTTTTGCTAGCATTTTAGGTGACTTATCTTGGTATGATTTTTTTTTCCAAAGTAAAGTAGTCTTCTATTGGTTTGGAATATTTATAGTTTGTAGCTGTATTTATAGTTGATTCACTAGGGTGAAAATTGGAAGACTTAAATATCTATAATAACATAAGTGCAAGTCTGCCTCTTAAAATAGAAAATGTAAATTCATCTTTTGCATTATGGTGTCAAAAGTGATGATCTTGGTCTGGGTTGTTTTCCACGTTCAATGTTTATTTCTATGCACTATACAATCAACAAAATTGGTAGGAAAAAATGAAGGCAGCTGGACAGCGGTGGTACACGCCTTAATCCTATGTAACACTTGGGAGGGAGGGGGCAGGCAGATCTTTGTGAGTTTGAGGCCAGACTGGTCTACAGAACAAGTTCCAGGACAGCCAGGGGGGGAAAAAAGACACTTGCTAACTGGTGTCTTCTAAACTGTCGGCATCTGTGTGCCCCAAATGTTCCTTTACCTATGTCTACATTATTATTGACTAACAGACACAAAGTGAATGGGTTTCTGCTGCTCCTCAGTCCTAGTTTGTTTTATGCCAACTTGATATAAGCTAAAATCATGTGTAAGGAGGAAGCATCAATTAAGAAAATGACTCCATAAGATTGGGCTGTAGGCAAGCCTATGGGGCTTTTTCTTAGGTACTGATTGATGGGTGAGGGCCCAGCCCACTGTGGGTGGGGTTGCCTCAGGTTAGTGGTTCTGGGTTTTATAAGAAAACAGTGAGCAAAGCCATGAGAGCCAGTCAATAAGGGGCACGTGTTCACAGGTTTAGCATCCTCTCCTCCCTTCAGATTCCTGTTGTACCAGGCGTTTTCTTTTGGGCTACCAACCAGCTCTGGAATCATGACTTGGAGACTTACCATTAGGTATGAATGTTTGGCCTAGCTTACTCTTGTTTCTGGCTAGCTCTTTTAACTTAAATTAACCTGTTTTCTCGTTATCTACCTTTCACTTCAGGTTTTTTCTTTTCTTTCCTTCTGTATATCTTACTTTCACTGCTTCTCGTGCCTGGCTGGCTGATGCTGCCTGGGTTCTTGCCCTGGGCCTGTCCCCTTCTGTCTCCCTCATTCTCTTCCCCCTTCTCATTCTTTTCTCTTTAGAGTCCTCCTATTTATTCTCTCTGCCTGCCAGCCCTGCATATCCTTTCTCTGCCTAGCTACTGGTTGTTCAGCTCCTTATTAGCCAATTAGGTGCCTAAGGCAAGCCAGGTGAAACAAAAGCAACATATCTTTACATAATTAAAGACACATCCTTACATCATTAAACAAATGCAGTAGAAACAAATGAAACACACCTTTACACAGTTAAAGTAATAGTCCACAGCATAAACAATTGTAACCCATCTTTGCCTAGTTAAAATAATATTTCACAGCATCCTGCCCATTTGAATTCTTGTTCGTCCCTAAGTGGACTGGGTCTGGGGATATGTAAGCCAAATCAGCCCTTTCCTGCCCAACTTGCTTTTGGTCATGGCATTTCATCCCAGCAACAGTAAATAACCTTGACTAAGGCATCCTCTATTGTGGTGGTTCTCAACCTTCCTTATGCTGCAACCCTTCCATATAGTTCCTTATGTTGTGGTGACCTCAGCCATCAAATTATTTTGTTGCTACCTTATAACCGTAATTTTGTATTGTTATGAATCATAATATAAATGTCTCAGATGCATGATATCTGATATGTGATCCCCAAAGAGGTCGTGACCCACAGGTTGAGAACAGCTGTTCTAATGGCATAATTTTATGTTTGCAGTTTAATAGTAACCCTAGTATCAAGGAGGCTGAGTAAGGAAGGTTCCCATGGGTCTATGCCTAGCCTGGGCTGTGTATTCAGACCTCACATCAAAAAACAAACAAACAAAAAAACAAACAAAAAACACAGCTCCCCCACAAACCAGGAAAGATCTTATTAACATTTTTATCCTTTGTTGTTAAAAGGAAATGAAGACAAGACAGATGTCTCAGAATTTCATTTTATTTTTGATTCTCCAAACTCTCTAAGAAGGGGGCTTTATAATGTACTTTCAACAACTCTCTGCCAGAACCTGTGGCAAATCTGTGCTTGACAGTTTCACACTGTGCTGTAGGAGAATGGTGGGGACTCAAGCTGTTTTTCATCCTTTGGTTCCAGATATCTGGGAATCACCTCAGCGTCTACATTTTTACCTATATTGTTTGAGGGGTAAATTTTTGTCTTAACCATAAATAGCACACATTGTTTTATTCTGCAGGGTTCCTCTTCTCTATTTTAGAAGCAAGCAGAATATAGACCATGAAAAAAGTGTCTCTTGTGTAGCTCAGTCTTTTATTTTATTTTATTTTTGAGACAGGGTTTCTCTGAGTAGCTCTGGCTGTCCTGGAACTTACTTTTAGACCACTGGCATCCAACTTAAGAGATTCTCTTGCCTCTGCCTCTCAAGTGCTGGGACTAAAGTAGTGGACCACCATGCCTGGCTTCTTGTACCTCAGTCTTAAAGCCCAAAACAGTGGTCCCTGTTTGCCCTAGACCAGCAGCCTTGTAGTCATCATAATTAGTGACACAGACAGTGAGAAATGAAAGTTTAAAATTTTTCAAATTATTTTTGATGCTGTGCAGGTGGTTCATGGTCCTTTGAGCTGTTCCCCAAAAGGAAAGTTCTCCACGATGCTTCCAAAACATGTTCATTTGCTTTCAAATTGTCTCCTGTTTAACTCCCCCCCCCAAAGAAAAGTTGACCTCTTTTATGGCAAGGAGCTATGCTTTACCTTTTATCTCTTATCTTTTTTTGTAAATCTGCCCCCTGAAGATTTTCAGCCTCTCCAAAATAGCATTTCTTGGCTGGCTTGTACAGTGGGACTTCCAAACCCCATTCTCATGAAAATATCTTGGAGTTTTTCTTAACGTCATGGAAATTTTATGTGGAGCAGTGCCCAATCTAAGATGACTTAGGGGGAGATTACCATCTTTGCAGAAGGCTCCTAAGATGTCTTTCTGGCCCATTTGCCTTTTGATATCGCCAGATTGTCCCTTATCCCAATGAAAACAGATATAGGAGACTGAACTGTAATTAGCTAATTCTGTCATTCCTGCCAAGCCAGCGAAGGTTCCTCATTGTGAGCACATTCTGCTGCCAACAGCTCAATTGGAACATTGTGTTTATTTATGAGGGGATCTGAGTGTGAACAATTTGGCTTCAAGATTAAATGAGGGAATAGGTTATATTGATAAACTGATGTAATACCAGTTTTTTAAGGGGAAAGTACAGAGAGGAGCTCACATGTAAAGTATTGAACATCATGCAAAGACATCATAGAAATTGAGAAAACTGTTTCATTTATAATAGTTCCTTGCTTTCATTCCTCCTGCCTTGTTGAAAAGTGGACAGATGTACTGGAGGCAATCTAGCTTGGTGTGATAAGCAACAGATTGGAACATAGCGCAGAACTAGGTGTCCAGTGTCAGCAGATATTTACTACATATGCAAAACTATGATGGGCAGTCTAGTGGGGCACATAGTATATTCATGAGTATATGCATGCATTCGAAGTTCCTAAGGCATGTAAAATAAGAATATGACAGATCTGGGCATGCTGGCACACACCAGTATTTCCATTACTTGGAAGGTGAGGACAGGAGGGTCAGGAGTTGAAGACCCTTCTTTGTTATAGTGGCCTATCGAGGTGAAGGCCAGTCTGGGCTACCTGAGGTCCTAGTTCAAAAAGCCAAAAAGAAAAGCATTATGTATGTATGTATGTATGTATGTATGTATGTATGTATGTATGTATGTATACACACACACATAGAATGAAAATGGAAATAGATCAGTGAATCATAGAACATAGAATGAGTGCTTGCATCGGCAGCACATTTACTAAAATTGGAACTACACAGAGAAAGATTAGCATGGCCCCTGAGCGAGAATGACTTGCAGATCTGCAAAGTGTTCCATATGTTTTTGAGATTCAAATAAAACTTATTTGACAGAATATTTTAAAACTATATTGTATTTTGCTAATAGAATTTAAAATAAGAGATTTTATCAAAGTCATTATTTTTTGAAATATCATTATTATTAAGGTCAGAGTTTTTAGTCTAAAATGATTTTTCACATTCACACCACCAGAGAAGCTAGGATACAAGGAGACCCCTAAGAGAAACATACAAGGTCCCCCACAGAAGGGGAAAGAGACAAGATCTCCTGAGCATACTGAGTATGGAGCTGGGTGGGGGTGAGGTGGGGGGTGGGGGAGACAGTGAGTGAAGAGGGAGTTAGGAGAAAGAGAAGGGGAGAAGAGGAGGGAAGAGAACATGAGGGACCAGGAGGATTGAGTCAGGGGACGAATAGACGAGAGCAAGAAAAGAGATACCATAATAGAGGAAGCCATTATAGGTTTGAAGAGAAAACTGGCACTAGGGAAATGTCCAGAGACCTACAAGGATGACCCCAACTAACAATCTGAGCAACATGGAGAGGCTGCCTTAAATGTCCTTCCCTGATAATGAGATTGATAACTAACTTATATGCCATCCTAGAGCCTTCATCCAGTAGCTGATGGAAATAGAAGCAGACACCCACAGCTAAACACTGAGCTGAACTCCTGGAATCCAGTTGTAGAGAGGGAGAGATGATGAGCAAAGAGGTCAAGACCAAGCTGCAGAAACTCACAGAGACAGCTGAGCTGAAAAAGGGGAACTCATGGACCCCCCAGACTGATAGCTGGGAAACCAGCATAGGACTGACTTAGACCTCCAGAATATGGGTCTCAGTTAGAAGGCCTGGGCAGCCTACGGGGCCTCTGACAGTGGAACCAGGATGTATCCCTGGTGCATGAAAGAACTTTGGGGGCACATTCCCCATGGAGGGATACTCCCTTAGCCCAGAAGCTGGAGGGAGGGCCTAGACCCTACTCCAAATGACTTGACAGATTTTGATGATCCCTCCTAGAAAGCCTCACCTTCCCTGTGGAGTGGGTGGTGAATGGGATGTGGGGTGGGTATGGGAGGATGGGATGGAGAGGGAACTGGGATTGATATGTAAAATAAGAAAAATTAAAATTTAGTAAAAAAAATAAAATGTGAAAAGAAAATAGGATGAGACAAATGTTGAGCAGGATATCCAAGGAATAGGAGAGAATAATGAGTATTATTTAGAAAAATCAGAGAACTGAGCTGGGTGTTGGTGGACCATGCCTTTAGTCCCAGCACTTGAGAGGCAGAGGCAGGTGGATCTCTGTGAGTTTGAGGCCAGTCTGGTCTACAGAGAGAGTTCCAGGACAGGCTCCAAAGCAAAACAAGAAACCCTGCCTTGAAAAACCAAAAAAAAAAAAAAAATTCAGAGAACTATGGGAACAGAGGAAGCCTTGAGTCCCAAGGAATCAGCTATGTGCTGTTGGCATGGGCACAACCATGGAAAGGATCAAAAAGTCTCAGACCAATGGCAAAATGGCAAAGCCTAACCCTAGAGTAAGGCTCAGTGATGGCAAAACCATTCTAGGTCCATGTGGATGTTGATAGTGTGGGTGGAAATGTCCACCCTAGCTTTTTCCCAGGGTGATTATGACGAACACTGCTCCCTTACAGAGACCACTCCTACTGATACTAGCTAAATCCTCATTTTTGTTCATCTGTGAACCATAAACCCCTCCTCCCTGATCAGCTGTATACCATAAACCCCTCCTCCCTGATCAGCTGTATAGCATAAGACCACCTCTGTCATTTCTTTATTTCCTCAGCGCTGCTTGCTGCCCTGGTCAAATCCCTGGAGTTGTATAAGGCTATGGGAGAGAATGGAAAGCTTGTTGGCTGTTTCCCACCTGTAGTCCCAATTCCTTGAGAAGTTCCAATTACTCATTGGAGCTCAGGACTTTGAGACTAGCCTGGACAACATAGCAATATGCCATCTTAAAGGTAAAATATAAAATTTAAGTTCTAGAAAAGGGGTGCCATTCTCCTGGATGGGAGAAGGCAGGAGTGAGGTAAAGTTAGTCGTGGATGAGTGTGTTACTGACATACCAATTTTGTGTAAGGATAAAGGATAATATAAAGTTAACCTGGGGCTTGTAATAATTATTAAATAATAAGATTGTGTAGTATTTTCATGTATGTATGTATGTATGTGAGAACTATAACAACTTGGGGGGACATTTATTTCAACTCCCAATATATTCTTGCTCCTCTGTGATGTCCTTTGGAAAGATTGGGATTTGAACACATCACCCAGTGTAACCTGGGACACATTTCTTAGTATTACTGACCCTCAGCCTTACATGTCATGCACTATATCCAGTGAGGTGTTACAGGGCCACCGCATCCGCTCTCAGCAGTCACACAGGCCAGGGTTTGTCAGCATGTTTCTAGAAAAGTCAGCTGCAAATAGTATAGGCTTTGCCAGCTGCAAAATATACTGCAACTCATAGCTGTCAATGTTGTACAAAGCACCTGATATGTAAACATATAAATGAGAATATTATTATCTTGAGTGTTGCTATGTAGCTCAGGCTATGCCCCACCATGTCTAGCTTTGCAATTAGATTATCTTCTAAGAAAATGTCCATTTCTAAAAACAGAGGCACGTCTGGACTAAATCACATTCTGAAATTTGATAATCAAACAGACAAAAACATGAATGATAAACCTTAAAGTTATGAAATTCTATGGTACAGATTATTTTAAGAAAGTAAATTTAAGAATGTATTAATTTTCTAGCCCAGTTCACATGGTTCCTGCAGCCATAAAGCTGACCAGTGGATTCTTAAGCAAGCCATTTAAAACCTCCCCTTTTGCTCCAGAATCCTCAGTTGGAAGATAAAAGCCATCCTCTATCAAATTAACTGTAATTAGGTATGTGAGTAAGAGCAATAATATGTAGATGTTGTTCTGGGTTTCTTAAAGGCAGGCTAAGTAGAAATTACAGCTGAGCCATTGTAACTGAGCACCAGTGCAGTAACACTCTTGAGTACAATATGAAAGGAGCCTACAGCCTAAGTACTGGACTGCTCAGTGTCTCATGTGGATTGGTCTTTGACTAGGAAGGATTTTTATCTGGAGGGAATATGTATTCCTTTGGAACTTCTGCTTTGCAGAATTATCATATTGTTGTCTTGATTTGTCCAATCAGATTTTGTTATTATTTTTTAATAATAAAAGCCACAGACACTCTACTAGGGTACTTAAGGAGTGGGCTGATAAGGGCTTTTTAAGTTAGTTAGAGCCTGTCAGCACTGTGCCTCTATCTGCTTGCTTGTTGTCTCAGGGTTTCTATTGCTGTGCAAAGACACTATGACCACAGCAACTCTGATAAGGGAGGCATTTAATTGTGGTGGTCCATTATCATTATGACCGTGGCGTGCAGGCAGACACGGTGCAGGACAAGGCAACAGGAAATGGTCTCAGTGTCACACTGAGGGAAGCTTGAGCAAGAGACCTAAAAGCCCAGCCCCACCGTGACACACTTCCTCCAACAAAGCCACACCTCCCAAT
Source organism: Cricetiscus sungorus (assembly GCA_030556225.1). NCBI lineage: Eukaryota > Metazoa > Chordata > Mammalia > Rodentia > Cricetidae > Cricetiscus > Cricetiscus sungorus. The sequence continues at coordinate 64,324,511 of JANBXA010000069.1, read as the reverse complement.
AGTGCCACTCCCTTGGGGCCATTTTCTTCCAAAGCACCATACTTGTTTATTTGGAAAGGGTTATTTGGTTCCCAATTTTAGAGATTCCAGACCATTGGTCCTATTGCTTTCAAGCCCATGTTGAGTTAGCAGTTGTGGGTGGATGGATCATGTGGCCACTCTTCTCTCCTCTCAAAGTATCTGGGGGGGGGAGGAACACACACACACACACACACACACACACACACACACACACACACACACACACACACACAAAGCAGTTCTGTTCCTTTAAATATTTTGAGATTTTTAACCTCAGTTATTCAGAAATTTTGCTTATCAGGTTATATTAATCAAATGTTGATTTCGAGACAGGGTTTCTCTATATTGCTTTGGAGCCTGTCCTAGAACTGGCTCTATAGACCAGGCTGGACTAGAACTCAGATCTGCCTGCCTCTGCCTCCCAAGTTCTGGGACTAAAGGTGTGAGCCACCAAAGCCTGGCCCTCAAATGTTGGTATTTTACTAAGGCTAGTGTTGACACTTGTGGGTTCCAAGGATAGAGCTCAGGTACTCAGGCTGGGTAGCAAGCACCTGTACCCACTGAGCCATCTTGCAGGCCCTTGACATGTCATTTGAGTCTTGATTGGAGAATAACAAGTTAACTGATCTTTTTAGGACATCATTGGCTAATCCTATTCAAAATTTTCTATTGTAGGGTTGATTATAATGTTGTATTGAGTTGTTATTGTAACTTGATTCATCAACTCTTTTCTGTTGTGTTTTTGTTTTGTGTATCCTTGAATGGTCTGCAACTCATCATGTAGATGAAGCTGGCCACGAACTCATAGAGATCTGCCGGCCTGGCTCCCTAAAGGCATGTACCATCCCATCCAGATTATGCATCTACCCTTAATGACAAGACGTCTTTTATAGTTCCTAAGTCACCATAGAATAGGGTTTTCTATTTATTTATTTTAATAGTTGTTCACTTGTTTTGAGGCAAGGGCTACTGTGTAGCGCCAATGGCCTGGAACTTCCAATGTAGACCAAGATGAGGCTAAGTATTGGTGCATGCCTGCAATCTAAGCACTTGGGAAGTAGAGGCAGGAGGGTCAGGAATTTAAGGCCAACCTCTCTGTGAGGTCAGCCTGGGCTATGTGAGATCTTGTCTCAAAAATAAAAATAAAAGATGAAAAAGGCTGAGCTGTCCTTGACCTTGTAGTGATTCTCCTGCTTCTGCTTCCCAGCTTCGAGGATTATAGGTGCGCACTGCCTTACCCAGCTAGGATTTCCTATTTCTTTTCTTTCTTTCTTTTTTTCTTTTTGAGGCAGGGTTTCTTTGTGTATCTTTGGCTGTCCTGGAACTCACTCTGTAGACCAGGCTGGCCTCAGACTCACAGAGATCCACCTGCCTGTGCCTCCCAAGTACTGGAATTAAAGTCGTGTGCCACCACCACCAGCTGATTTTCTATTTCTAAATCTGAAAATATTTTATTTTCTTTATCTTTATAGGAACAGTATATGTGTTATACTTTAAATTTTTGTTATGGTGAGAGATTCATCACTGTAAAATTATATGAAATATGTTTGTATTATGGAACACTACCTATTTATAACTTTCACTTCACACAACGGTCTCCATTCTCCTAGGCCCTGGTAACCTTTTTTTTTTTTTTTTTTTTTTTTTTGCTTATGTATAAATTTGCCTTTTCAAGCCGGGAGTTAGTGGTGCATGCCTTTAATCCCAGCACTCAGGAGGCATAGGCAGGCAGGTCTCCATGAGTTAGAGACCAGCCTGGTCTACAGAGTGAGTTCCAGGACAGCCTCCAAAACCAGAGAAATCCTGTCTCGAAAAATAAAACAAACAAACAAAAATTTCCCTTTTCATGCTCTGAGATATTTAATAGAAATTGAATCAGGCGATATTTATTCCAATTTCCATGTATTAGCATTTTCAAGGTTTATCCATTTTGTACATTCATCAGAATTTCCTCTCTTTCTCTCCTCCCTCCTTCCCCTTTATTCTCCCCTTCCTCTTGACATTTATTTATTTAGTCTCAAACTGTAGCTCTGGCTGGTCTCAAATTTATTGCAATCCTCCTGCTTCGGCCTCCTGTTGCTGGGTTACAGACATGAGCTGCAATGCTCAGATTCTGAATTTCATTGGCTGAGTGTGTGTGTGTGTGTGTGTGTGTGTGTGTGTGTGTGTGTGTGTGTGTGTAACATTCTGCTTCTCTAATCTGTCTATTGATATTTGAGTTCTCTCTCCCTCTGACTGTTGCGGGTAATCTCTGTGTGTGTCTCCACATGTGTGGCTGGGGATAGACTGAAGGCCTCCTGGATGCCAGGCAAGCCCTTTACCAGAGCTGCATCCTCCCCTCAGAGTGCTGTTTTGAGCTTTGTTTTTAGTTCTTTTGGTTACATATGTAGGAGTAGAATTACAGAATTACATGGTAATTTTATGCCTAACATTTGAAAAATTGTCAACCTTTTTCACAGTGGTATACATGATAATTTAAGAGTTCAGAATTTTCATTTTAGTTATTTTTTAGACAAGGTCCCATGTAGCCCAGGATAACCTTGAACTTTTTTCTGGTCCTCCTGTGTCCACCTCCCAAGTGCCAGGATTACAGGTGTGTGCAACCATGCCCAGCTATGCAGTACACATCAAGCTCAGGGCTTCATGTGTGTTAACACCAGCATGCTACAAACGATCTGTGTCCCCAGACCTAGAATCTACATTGATTGTTTATTTTAAGTTAAGAAATGTCTTAGAATTTCATAAATCAAGCCATGTAGAGACAATAGCATTTCTAGAGTTGCCCTTTTAGAATTTTCTTTTTCACTTCTTTAGATTTAAAACACTGGATTTCTTTGGCATATATTCACTGAGAAGCTAGAAAGATTTTTACATTCCAGCAGCATGTGAAACATGCTAAAAATAGATCATGCCACTTTCCAAAGAGTTAACACTTTGGGATCCCAAGCAGTCTAAAACTTACAAGATGATGAGACACTAGATTTTTCTCTTCCTTGTTAAAAAAAAAAAAAGATTTAAAATTTTATTTGTGTGTGTGTGTGTGTGTGTGTGTGTGTGTGTGAGTTATGAATGTCATGTTGCTCGTGTGGAAGTCAGAGGACAACTGGTCGGTCTTTTCTTTCCCCTGTAGGTTCTGGGGATGAAACTCAGGTCATCAGATTGGTGGTAGGCACTTTACCTGCAGAGCCATCTTACTGACTCTAGATTTTTATCTCCTACAAAATGCTTGTTTCTAAATATGTATAAACTGTAGTGGTTTTCAGAGTTAAATTTGCCTTGTGTCCAATCTGTTATCAGTATCTTGATTTGAAAATAAATAAGGATGACCTGGTTGTGCTGATGAACTCTTGAACCCTAGCACTTGGCAACACTGATGGGGGTGGGCTTGTGAGTGCAAGGCTAGCCTGGGCTACACAGCATGGATCTGTTTAGGCTTGGGAGAGTTGGTGCAGGAAGGGAGTGGAGCAAGGAGAAATGGAAAAAGAAGAGGAGGAGGAAGGGAGAGAGACAGAGATGGACCCAAGCACTATCAACAGGAAAAATGAAGCAGTGATTACTATATCCGATTTAATCCCCTCAATAACACACTGACTTAAATTCCTGCTGCATTGTGCAGTTGGGAAACGAGGGACACAGACAGGTTAAAGAGGTGGTTAAAGCCAAGTCAAGTGAAAAGCGGTAGGTTCGTGTTTAATTTAAAGTTTCTAAGTTTATTTAGTGATGCTTGTTGCCCTGATGGTGAAGATAATTTCTTTATTTCTGCATGGAATTTACAACAAAGACGAACCCAACATAGCAAATATTGCACAGACACATTTATAAAAAGGCCACTGAACTTTCATTAAGGCACTTTGGTGACCACTCACCCCCCTACCATGGGCTTTAATTAGTTTAGTCACCAGATTCACCGTTTTCTTGGTAGTTTGGGTACCAGCAGCTCATATATGAGCCAGGTCCTGAGTGAAGGTCACTGCTGACACTTGTCACTTCTTTCCTGCTTCCTAGAAACTTGTTTTTTTCTGGAAAAAATCTTCATGTCCGCCTCATAAAGACGGGAGTCTTTGAACAGTGAGTGCCTGGCAATGAGTGCTCAACAGACATTTGACAGATCAGTGTGCATGCATCACTTCATTTGAGGTTTTAAATTAGCACACCAGGTTACGGATTTTACTATGGCATTGCCACACAATACTTAAGTTTCTGTTGGTTTTCTTCCTCCACTGTCCTCTCCCAATCCATTGTTTCCTCTTTATAAACTCTTGTCAAATAAGATAATGGAAAATACTACTAATTACTATGGTTGTTGATCTCTGCTCCCCCAATTTTCCATAGCCATACTAATAGTTGTATATGTTTTCATGAGTTTGATAAAGTAAAGTAATATAGCATGGATTTTGATGTCATACTGCTCTGAAATTGTCCCTGGCCCCAGGATTAATTGTATATACTTAAGCAAGGCACTAAACCTCTCAAACCTCAAGTGTTTTTTTTTTTTTTTTTTTGTCAGGAAAATATCATGTGATGATGTAATAGTCCCCTTACTTGTATTTTGTTTTCTTTATATAGTTTTTTTAATTTTGTTTTGTTTTCCGAGACAGGGTTTCTCTGTTTTGCTTTGCAGGCTGTCTTGGAACTCACTCTGTAGACCAGGCTGACCTCAAACTCAGACATCCAGCTGCCTCTGCCTTCTGAGTGCTGGGTGTCCACCACCACTGCTCAGCAGCAGTTTTAAGGAAAGAATACACCATTTTTGGGAGACTGCATTCACACAGAGTGTGTGCACATGTGTTCCTTTGTGTGTTTGAGACAGGGTCTCACTATGTAGTCCTGGCTGACCTAGAATTTGATTTGAACACCAGGCTGGCCTTGAACTCACAGAGATCTGCCTCTGCCTGCAGAGGTCTGGGGCTAAAGGGGTGCACCACTGTGCTCACAGATTCATGCGACTTTTATTATAGCATAATTATTATATTTATTTACTCTCTTCTGTGCCTAGATAATAAATTAAGCCTTATTATAGGTTGCATGTACAAGTAGCACATGTGGAATTCAGTGTCATCCCTTATTTCAAGCATACACTGAGGGTGTTAAACTATGTCCCTTAAGTAAAGGAGGACTGCTGTGGTGCTGACCCACAACATTGCTGTGGGACTATAAAAGGTGACACACTTGATCTGGTAAGATAAGTTCAGGACTCATAATGGTTAACCATTTTTTTTCCTTATTTCAAATTACTTACTATTTAATTGTAGAAGATACAGTCAAAGAACTAAAAGATTGTGTTTTTTAGGATACAAATTGGTAATCTGTATTAATCCACTTATGCATATCAATGGCTAAAACACAGTGAATAAAGTAAACAAAATAGACTGCATGTACGTGGGTGATTTCATTATCATGTCCAAACTGCAGAAAGCCCAACAGAGTTGCTGTGTGCTGTTACTAAGGTATACTAATACATATTTTAAAATATTATACATATACATAAGGCTCCTAACGTAGATCAGTCTGTAGAGCACTTGCCCAGGGTGCATCAGCCCAGCACCATATAAAATGGCATGGTGGCACAGATCCATAATCACGATTCAGAAGGTGGAGGCAAGCTATTAGGAGGCCGAGGACATCTTTGGCTACACATTGAGCGGAATGCCAGTCCTGTCTCAGAAAAAAAGAATCTATATATTTTAAACTCTGCTATGACTAAAGGAATTCCTTGTGGGAATGAGTCAGACCTAAAGGTTGGTAGCAGTGGCCTTGCTAATTTTAGATAGCTACCATGCTGTGTGAATAACAGGCTACGAAGACCTAATAGATACCAGAATTGTCATTATCAAGTCAAGTATAACTGAATTCGAAGCGTTTACCCCTGGGCTCAATTCCAATGGTAAGATCAAATATTTAGAGTGCAGATGGGAAGCATTTTCTATGTGACTATATTCTATGTAATATTATAGATCTTCAGCTAAGCTTCACATTTTAGTACTCACCTAGCGCAGGAAAGAAATTAATAGAAAAAGAAGAAACTGTCTTATTTCAGTATGAATATTTTCACATGTAAGCCCCTTCTCCAGGGGGTGCTAGTTTGAGACCAAAATAATAATGTACCTTTCATTTAGCTATAAATATGGTGGACGGGTTAGGACCAGGCAGGTGCTTCCTCCCCTTAAGTGAGGAGAGATGGAAATAGAGTAATGGTTGAAATCCTCTTCAGTGATGGATGGAATTGAGAGCCTGTGGGACTGGGACAAAGGTTGTCCTGGGTTTACTAACTCCATTACATAACTAAAGGCAGGGGATGGGGAGCTATGTGAACAGCAGAATTTTGCTATCTTTTGGTCTTCAGAGCTGTTATTCATACAGCATGATAATCTGCTTATCTAAATCGGCAAGACTCCTGCTTAGGTTGGACTCAACCTCATAAGGAATTTCCCTTACTCATGATGCATACTTTAAATATATGTAAACATGGTCTTTTCTCAACAATTTCCCCAGCCTGTCTAAAATTATATTGCTATTCACCAATCATGTGCCATTTAGTGTGAACCCAGCCCATCAAACAGCTCCTGATGCCTACCTGACGTGCATCTAGATAATGAGGTATTGAAAGGCGGCAGAGGAAAAAGATCATCTTATGCTTAAGATGATGAAGCCGTGGCTTGAAGTGGGAGTTAAAGTAGCAGCTTTGGGAAGGAGGCTGGCAGATGAGGAGTACAGAAAAGTACAGTTGGAATGAAGGACACAGTAAGAGAGAGATGAGTGACTCTCTCTCTCTCTCTCTCTCTCTCTCTCTCTCTCTCTCTCTCTCTCTCTCTCTCTCTCTCTCTTGTGTGTGTGTGTGTGTGTGTGTGTGTGTGTGTGTGTTTGTAAGTTGTAACAGACCTAAGAGGGCTATGCACGGTAAGGTAAGCAGGCAAGCATTATAGAGTGAGAACAATAGTGTGGGTTATGTAGTTGCCAAATTGGTTTTTTGGGGGGTTCACTAAGAATCAGAGCATCCTCTGAGTGTTTGCTCTGAGGCTAACAGGAAGGATGTCAATGTTGGAACCACCTTCTCTTGCTCTTTTAGTTTGGCCTTATACCAGGATTAAGTATTCTTGCAAATAGAATATGGTAACATTACTAAAGGTGTACCCCACAGATATTATGATATTTCTGTTTTGTGCGGGGGGGAGTGCACATTTTTAATCCAAGCATTCAGGAGGCAGAGGCAGACAGACAGATCTCAGTAAGTTCAAGGCCAGCCTGGTCTACTGAGCAAGTTCCAGGACAGCGAAAACTGTAACACAGAGAAACCCTGTCTAAAAAAAAAAAAAAAAAAAAAAAAAAGGCTACTTCTGTATTTCTGTTTAAACCCCTGGCTGGCCATGAGTAGAACATGTGGGGTCATTGTGCTTTTTCCCCCTGGTGGGAGCAGCGCTTAAGTATAAGAAACATAAGTTCGATACTTTAGTTGGTAATTAAAATTATGTGTCAGCCCAGTGTACCATGCTGTCGGGATCTGTTGTCAGAAAGAACAGATTGTAATTGATTCTGTTGTTCCAGATCTGTGACAACCAATGACTGTTAGAGTCCATTGCCCACTTGCGCTCCTTGTCACTTGTAAAAACAGTGAGGTAGCAAAGGATAAAAAAAAGATGTCAGGGGAACTGGCTTAGCATTGTTAGTGCTCTGCTTGTCTGACCTGGGGCAAACTCTGCCAAGCTTGATTTGTTTTCTAATTTTTAAAGTGAGAACAATGGTATCTTCTTTACTCATATGGAAACATGGACTGTGAGATGGGATTATAAAGCCATTGTGAGCACCTTTTAAGCTACAAGGCAGATTTTTTTTTATTTATTTATGTATTAGTTTATTTTTTACATTGAAATCTCGGTTCCCCCTCCCTCCTCTCCTCCCGCTCCCCTCTCTTCTCCCCACCTCACCTCCCATCTGCTCCTTGGAGAAGGTAAGGCCTCCGCCAGGAAGTCTTAAGTCTGTCTCATCTCGTTGAGGCAGGACTAAGCTCCCCTGTACCCCACCACCACACTAGGCTGAGCAAGGTCTCTCCATACAGGATGGACTCCCCTAAGTCAGTTTGTGCATTAATGTTAGGTCTTGGACCTGCTGCCAGTGACCTCATATATTGTTCCAGTCACACCATTGTCACCTAGTTTGATCTTATGCAGGCTCCCCATTTGTCAGACCTGAGTCAGTGATCTCTCCTTAGCTTGGGTCAGCTGATTCTGTGGGTTTCCCCATCATGGTCTTAACTCTTTTGTTCATTTTATCTCACTCTCCCTCACTTCGATTGTATTACAGGAGCTTGGCCCATTGGTTAGTTGTAGATTTCTGCATCTGTTTCCATCTGTTTCTGGAAGAGAGTTCTAGCTTCTCTGGGGTTGTGGATTGTAGGCTGGGTATCTTTTGCTTTATGTCTGGGATCTGGTTATACATACTATTATTTGTATAATAGTATGATGAGTACATACTATTATTTGTCTTTCTGGGTCTGGGTTACCTCACTCAGGATATGTTTTTTCCTAGTTCCATCCATTTGACAAGGCAGAATATTTAAAAAGTCTTAGTCTTGGAGGCTGGAGAGATGGCCCAGCATTAAAAGCACTGGCTGTTCTTGCAGAGGGTTCAGATTTGGTTCTCAGCTTCCACATGGCAGCTTTCAACCACCTGTCACTCTAGTTCGAAGGGATCCAACTCTCTTTTCTGACCTCTGAGGTCACCAGGTATATACATGGTGTACATACACACACATGCAAGCAAAACATTCATATCATAAAATTACATTTAAAAAAATCAGACGGCAAATAGGTTTGAGCCTTACCATGTCTCTTACCCAAGAATGGTATTTAGCATGAGAGGAGCTGAATGCCCATGATCCTGCCACACAAGAGCCTCTGCTAAATTGCGAGGCAGACTGAATGTGCAGGAAAGCAGTTATGGAAATGAAAAGGCCACGTGGAGATCACACAAGGAAAGACATAAATGGTGAGATCCCAGACACAGGAATAGCTTCCCAGGATTGTTGTCATGCCGTCCCTTAAAAGATGCAGGTGGAAGGGGAAAGGCTTTAGGACTGGATATATTTTGTAGATAAATGCAGGAGGACGGTCCTCCGGCATCTGTGGTCCATCTTCCCAACTAGGAAGTGACATTGTTAGGAGGTTTCTGGGCCATCTATGGATAGTCCTTTGGCTGTCTTGTTCTTATTACAATGGCCTGGCTGGCCTGGAGCTCTGTATAAACTGGGCTGGCAAACCTCTAGCAATTCTCCTGCCTCTGCCTCCTAAGCACCCAGCATATATCATGTGCCTGGATTTTTTTAAACAAAGAAATTAATTTTGTACATTATTATACAATATCTGCAAGATTAAGCATTGTGGAAGACTGTAGGAGCCCAGGTCCTGGAGGCCTTGTCCAGGTGACCATGGGGATATAGCTGACCCTAGAGCCACCAGGCACGAACTGCTTCTCAGCTATTGTGTTCAGATTCACCTGCCTTTAATTTGGCGAAATCCTGCTTCTTTGACATGTGGATCTTCTGGCTGTCAGAAAATATGAACTCAGCTCTCCACAGGGCCTGGATTATATGTTTCTTATTCTGCAGCTTGGTGTGGGAAGGACATAATGACATGGCTGATACGAACCCTGGACTGTGTGTACCCTTAGGCTTCGTCCTGCCTACTTGTGTTGAGCCTGGATTTGGGACAGCACTGAGATGAGAGACATGAATAGTCACAAGAAAATTGTCTCCGTGGTCCCTTAGGGCAACCCATAAGTGACAGGCTGCATACACACCAAGGCGGGGGGTGTTTCACACACCAGGCCTGCATGAGGGAAGGAACCTGGTCAGCTTAATTGGCTTCAGATTTCTTTTTTTTTCTTTTACTTTTACTTTTTTTTTTTTTTTTGAAATGGTCTCACCATGCAGCCCAGGTGGAACTAAAGCATGTGAAGCCCTATACCTGCGTTGTGGTTACTATTTCATGAACACAGACTGGCACAGCTGCTAAATATTGTTTCATATAAACCCCTCTTTCAGAACACCTGCGCTCGGTTCCCAGCACCCAAGTCAGGTGACTCACAAATGTCTGTAGCTCCAGCTCTGGGGCATCTGCTGCTCTCTTCTCAGCTCCATAGGTACCTGCACTCACATTTGTACAAACTCACACACATATGCATAAATAAAAATAACTAAAAATGCTGGACCAATGGATCAGCAGCCAGGCCCAGAGCAGTCCTTGTAGCACCTGCATGGTCGCTCACAACTGCCGTAACTCCAATTCCAGAAGGACCAATGCCTTCTTTAGACCTCCTTGGGCACTAGGCATGCAAGTAATGCACAGACAGACAGACATGAAGGCAAAACACCCATATACATAACAATGAATCTTTAAATAAAAAATAAAATAAGCATATTTCTGTTGACGATAGTTGATAGTTTAGTAAACTTTGTTAACATTGCTTCTCTGACCTCCACAGGTGTTCACGGCACACACACGCGCATGCACACACACACACACACACACACACACACACACACACACACACACACACACAAAGACAAGAAATAAAAATCAACAAAATAAAAATGTAAGGGCTTCAGCTCTCTTCTTTATTCTACATAGTTTATAATTCAATTATAGATTCAGATATTGCAATAATAGTTTTAGTCTTAATGCTCCTTGAATATTTTTTTAGGTTTACCCAGAATAAATGAAAATTTGATGTTTTCTAAAAGAAATTTTAACTGGACATATCCAGCTGTTACATTTATAAATAGCTGCAGATGTCTACAGTAATGAAGGATTTACTCAGGTTGTTATGGCAACTAAAATTCCACAGAACCTTAAAGATAAGCTATATTAAAGAGAGTACATTAAATGTACACTTAACCCAATTATACAATGAAATTATTGCTTACTATCTGTCATTTTAGATTTTGAAAGAGAAATTAGTTTTAGCTCAGCAAGAGAGTCTCCCACTAAATTACAGGCTTGAGTATTCTTTTAAGAGTTTCCTGTAGCAGCGGTGGAGTGTGCTGGCCATTTAAATTCCCTCTCCTCCTCCCATGGTGCCCTCTGTCTGTCCTCCGTCTCTCAGTCTCTTTCTTCTGTCTCTGCAGTGTTGAGGATGGAGCTTAGGGCATTGAGAGCTAGACAAAATACATGTCTTACTACTGAGCTATGCACCCAGACCCAAACTGTCCTTTTGGTTGTCTTTGTATGAGTTGTGTGCTTGTTTAGATCTGCTGGCTAAGGCTCAAGGTATGTTTCTGAGTCCATGGAATAATGGCAAAGACTGCACTGGGCTTTAAATCCATGAGCTCACGGTCAAGACTCATTCAACCAGACTTAGAGTTACACTCTTTGAAGGCCATTGGAAAAGTTGATCCTCTGTACATGGGGTTGCATACTCATAATCTCAGCACTCAGAGATGAAGTAGAAGGATTGCAAATTTGAGGCCAACCTGGACTAACAGAAAAATTAAAAAATAAATATGTTTCAGCTGGGCAGCAGTGGCAAATGCCTTTAATCCCTTCACTCAGGGAGCAGAGGTAAGCAGATCTTGGAGTTCAAGGCCAGCCTGGTCTACAGAGTGAGTTCCAGGACAGCTAAGGCTACACAGACGAAACCGTGTAAAAAAAAAAAAAAAAAAAAAAGTAAAAGTAAGCTGAGAGACGGCTTAGTAGGTTAGAGCACATGGTGCTTTTACAGAGAAACCAGGTTTAGTTCTCAGTATCTGCATGGCAGCTCACAACCATCTGGCCTCTGTGACAACTGAATGAACATGGTATCATATGCACACATACAGGCAAACACATATACACATAAAAAAAAAAAATCAATGTTTAAAAAATGAAACCAGTTCTATACAGTGGGTCTGGGAGTAAGATTCTAGAATCAGTGAAGTTTTCTCTGTATTGGTGCTGCTGATGACAACTCAGGACCTTGTGAATATTAATTAGGCTAGTACTTTGACATTGAGTGGCATCCTTCTGCTAGAAATGGGGGGAGGGGGAGGCGCTGGTGAGACAGGTAGCCAAAGCTGGCTTAGCCATCCATGTACCTCAGTGGGCCTTGAGCTCACAATCTTCTGCCTCCGCTCCCTGGGTGCTAGGATTACAGGCACGTACAGCCATCCCGCTTCCAGAAGGGATTATTAAACGCTGCAACTTCTACTCACTGTCATGCACACAGTTTTTACAGATTGCATACCTTTGTTGCAGAGTCCAGAAGACTGCATTGGCTCCCAGTATCAGGTCCAAAGGAAACTCCACTCCCCTAAATTCTGCCTCTCATTTCCCTCTACCAAAGGAGGCAATCCTCACCACTGTCAGAATGGACAATGGCTATCTATGGTGCCTATTAACATACCAAAGCACATGCTGGCTTCCGTGATCACTCAGTACCCATGGCCGTCCTCAGCTCTGCCCTCAACTTCCCTAGCTTCTGGGCTTCCCATCTCCCAGCTCCTCATTCCTGTGTAACCCACCATTTTTGCCATGCTCTCTCTTGATGGCCTCTCTTCTGGTAGCCTCTCCTTTCTTTTCTCTCCCTCCCCCCTCCTCCTCTCTTGCCTCTCATGGCCCCGTCCCGTCTGCTGGCTATGTTCAGTCTCCTTTCTCCCCACGTTCTGGACTCTCTCAGTTGTCAAGGGCTGTATTCTCCTTCACATCTACAATAAAAACCTTCCCCTCAACCATTCCTTAGAGTAGTCATGTCCTCACACTCCCCGGAGCTGGAGTTAACAGGTAAGCTTCCAGACGTGGGTGCCAAGATCTAAACTCAGGTCCTCTAGGAGACCAGCAATGACTCTTAACCACCAAATTATCGCTCTAGCCCTCAGATTTATTTTTAATTTACAGTCTCTCTCTGTCTCTCTCTGTCTCTCTGTCTCTCTCTCAGGTGCGCGTGCGCACGTGTGTGTGTGTGTGTGTGTGTGTGTGTGTGTGTGTGTGTGTGTACAGGCACCTTCAGAGTCTAGAAGAGGATATTACATCCCCAGGAATTGGAGTTATAGGTGGTTGTAAGGTGCCTGGTGTTGGTGCTGGGACCTTTGCAAGAGCAGTAAATGATCCTAACTGTTGAGCCATCTCTCCAGCCCTAACGCATACATTTTTAAAAAAAGCTAAATAGTGGACTATAAGTTTATAATAAAGGAGTAGTCTCTATCCTGTTTTTCCTTTGTGACAACTATGTTTTAAATGATTTAAATTGTTTCCTTTAGGATTTACCTCTGTTTTATTCTGGGGAAAAAAAAAAATGATCTTCTCTGAGTCTTGCCCTCCCCATAATTTCCCTCTATAACTGTACCATAATTTAGGATAAAATAACATTTGCATCGTTCATATTGTGTGAATATTGTTCAAGCCTAGCCACTATATATTATGTCTACATTTTACTTCCTTTATAGTGGTTTATTTTCCCCTGGGGTTAATGATCACTGCTATTGCATTTGCTCGGTTTTCTGTATACTTTCATTTCTGTTTCAGACTCTGCTATGTAACTGTTAAGTCACTCTGACTTCCCACTTGGAGTCTAACACCCATGCAGGCTGCTGCAGTGTGGGCTCTAACACCTGCGCAGGCTGCTGCAGTGTGGGCTCTGACACCGCGCAGGCTGCTGCAGTGTGGGCTCTGACACCGCGCAGGCTGCTGCAGTGTGGGCTCTAACATCTGTGCAGGCTGCTGCAGTGTGGGCTCTAACACCCATGCAGGCTGCTGCAGTGTGCTGCAGTGTGGGCTCTAACACCTGTGCAGGCTGCTGCAGTGTGCTGCAGTGTGGGCTCTAACATCTGTGCAGGCTGCTGCAGTGTGGGCTCTAACACCTGTGCAGGCTGCTGCTATGTGGGCTCTGACACCGCGCAGGCTGCTGCAGTGTGGGCTCTGACACCGCGCAGGCTGCTGCAGTGTGGGCTCTAACACCTGTGCAGGCTGCTGCTAGTGTGGGCTCTGACACCCGCGCAGGCTGCTGCAGTGTGGGCTCTAACACCTGTGCAGGCTGCTGCAGTGTGGGCTCTAACACCTGTGCAGGCTGCTGCTAGTGTGGGCTCTAACACCTGCGCAGGCTGCTGCAGTGTGGGCTCTGACACCGCGCAGGCTGCTGCAGTGTGGGCTCTAACACCTGTGCAGGCTGCTGCAGTGTGGGCTCTGACACCTGTGCAGGCTGCTGCAGTGTGGGCTCTGACACCCGTGCAGGCTGCTGCAGTGTGGGCTCTAACACCTGCGCAGGCTGCTGCAGTGTGGGCTCTGACACCCGTGCAGGCTGCTGCAGTGTGGGCTCTAACACCTGTGCAGGCTGCTGCAGTGTGGGCTCTAACATCTGTGCAGGCTGCTGCAGTGTGCTGCAGTGTGGGCTCTTGTGCAGCCTCTACTCTTGGGATCCACCATCATGCCCGAAGTCCCTTTGTGTCTCTCCTGTATTGAAGTCCAGGTTGTCTGGTTCTCACATCTTTCTCTTTCAGGATTTCCTCTTTCATTTTGCTGGCACATATTCTTTAGTGTTCTTTTCACACTTGTAAGGGTTTTGCATTGTGCTATTTTACCAATCAAATTGTCTTTATTTTCTCTACTTGATCAATAGTTTAATTGGGCATGGAATTTAGGTCTGTATATCATTTTCCTAGAGAATTTTGAAGGTCTTATTCTATCATCCATTGTTATTGTTGAAAATAAAAGAAAGTATTTTGAGTCCTTGCCCTATTTGTGTGCAACCTGTGTTTGATTTCTTAAGACTTTTAGACAGCTATTTGTATATAACTTTTCACACAGTACCCTTATTCTCAGTAAAATGATCTACCTTCATACCTTACTATGCTTTAGAAAGAAAGATTTATTCTGTCTATATATGTGCATGTGTTGTGTCTGTGTGCACACATGATTGCATGGTTGGGGGGGTCAGTAGATGACATAGGATCCATTGGAGTTGAAATTTCGGGACGTGTGAGCCACCCTATGTGGGTGCTGGGATCGAACTCTAGTTCTCATGATTGAGCAGCAAGGCCTTCTAGCCATCCACCTCTCTCCAGCCCCAACTCTGCTCTTTGCCTTTGAAGAATGACATGTCTGGCCTTATTAATTAGAAAGTAAGCCTTTCCCCCTCTGGTCTGAGGGAGGAACAGTTGTGTGGCGGCAAGAGAGGGTTTGTATCTATGCTGTTTCCTTCTTGGGTTTAAGGTCATGTTTTTAGCATGCACTCTGTCTCCAATTACTTAGATTTTTGTAGTTTTCTGACGACAAACAGCAGATCCCTTGTTGTCATTCGCCCACCCTGAACACTTAGGGTCAAGCTCCCTCTGCTTCAGTGAAGATCACCATTCCTCCGCCACCACCATCCTCTCTCTTCTGTGCTCCTCTGTTATTTTAATTTCACGTTTCAGAACATTGCTGAGATAAATGAATGTGTATGTCTGCTATTTTTAGCCAGCAGTCCTGAAATGCCAACACTGTCCCACTGTGTTCATTCTCCAAGCTAGTAGGCAACTTACCACCTCCTAAGACAGCCTGTCCACATCTTCTGTGAACTGTTCCTTTGGTGTCATCTGCCTCTGTACAACAACTGATCCCAACTCTTCACTGTAAAAGTGTTCCTCTGCTCAGTGCTTTTGTTTTTTAAGCTCAAGGACAATTAGAGTTTAAAAGAAAAACTTCAGGCTAGGAAAGTTGTACATCCTGACAACTGCCCCAGAGAGGAAAATGGGGATGAGGAAGAGCCACTTGGGCTAAGGCTGATGGAGGTCAGTGACATGATGGGGATGGGCTCTCTGGGGAAAGAGGGAAAGGCCTGGCCTGAGGCACCAGCGGTAGAGCCCACTTGCTCCTCAGAGGACACTGCTCCAGATTTCTCTGGTTTCCTGGTCATTACCCTCTGAAGTAACTGTTGACAAAGAATGATCCCAGAATGGAAAGCAAAGTCCCAGCTAGGCTCCAGGCCACTCAGTAAAACATCGTCTTCCTTTGAAATATTGTTGTATTTGTAATGACTCACAAAAATAAACCCAAGTCCTGGTTTGTTCTCTATTTCAGAGTTTTGTCTTGTTGAAATTAAAAAATTTGAGCCTTCCAGAAGCTCTCTGTTTACATGCATGCATGTGTGTGTGTGTGTGTGTGTGTGTGTGTGTGTTTGCTTTATGTAGTTTTTTTTTAATACTCTTCCATATGTGCATTGGTGTTACCTGAATGTATGCCTGTGAGAGTGTTGGGTCCCCTGGAACTGGAGTTACATTCAGTTGTCATTCAGTTGTGAGCTGCCATGTGGGTGCTGGGGATTGAGTTTGGGTCCTCTGGAAGAATAGTCAGTGCTCTTAATTGCTGAATCATCTCTCCAGCCCTTGTCTTTGTTTTTGTATTGTGATAGAGTCTTGCTCTGGAACTCTTGAATGGTCTAGAACTTGCTATGTAGACCGGGCTGACCTTGAACTTGTGATCCCTCAGCCCTTGACGCCTGGGTGATTTTAGGTATGTGTCATTACTCCAAGTTTCATAGAATGATTCCAACTTTCAAAAAGTTGGAATAATTGGTATCAGCCCCATTTTTTTTTTTTGTTTTTGTTTTTTGAGACAGGGTTTCTCTGTGTAGCTTTGGAGCCTGTCCTGGAACTTGCTTTGTACAGGGTGGCTCTGCCTGCCTCTGCCTCAGGAGTGCTGGGATTAAAGATGTATGCTACCACCACCTGGCTCCCATTTTTAAAATAACCTAGGGCATAGGTTGAAAGATGTTTTCTACATAAGCAACAGAAATACTTCAATTTTGAACTAATTTTAAACTTACATAGAAACTGCAAAAGCATACAAAGTTCAGAGTATAAAGTTCATCCAGTTTTTTCCAGTGACATCTAAAAAGCTAGCAAAAGTAAAAAACTGACATTGGTCCAACATTCCCTGAAGTGTTCTTAACTTTTTTTTTTTCAGACAGGGTCTCTCTGTGTAGCTGTGTACCTTTGTAGACCAGGCTGGCCTTGAATTCACAAAGATCTGCCTGCCTCTGCCTACCAAGTGCTGGCTTGAAGTAGTTAGTACTATGCTATATATTAAATTGGCTCATTCTGAACCAGAGAAGTAGATGTCACTTTCAAGCAATCCAGTACAAGACAAATACTGTGTAATTTGTTCAGTACTCTCTCTCTCTCTCTCTCCCTCTCCCTCTCCCTCTCTCTCTCTCTCTCTCTCTCTCTCTCTCTCTCTCTCTGTGTGTGTGTGTGTGTGTGTGTGTGTGTGTGTGTGTGTCTCTGTACCAGTGCTAACTGCTATACTTACCAACAAGGTCTCTCTCTTTTATCTCTTTTAAGGTTGTCTGATTTTTTCAATTAATAAAAGTTTTCATTTATTTTACATATCTACTGAAGTCCCCCCACCCTTTCTTCCTGTTCCTTCCTACCTTCCCCCATCTATTCCTTTGTTTCTGTTCAGGAAGCAGCAGGCCTCTAATGGGTATCAACAAAGCATGGCGTATCAGGTTGAGGTAGGCCTAAGCTCCAACCCTTGTATTAAGGCTGGGCAAGGCAACCCAGTATAAGAATAGGCTCCCAAAAGCCAGTGGGCCCTGAACCCACTGCTAGGAGTCGCACAAACAGCCCCAGGTACACAACTGTCACACATATGTAGAGGGCCTGGGTTAGCCTCATTCAGGCTCCCTGAGCTCCTATGAACTCAGGCTAGCTGTCTCTGTGGGTTCCCTGTGATTACCTTGAACCCCCCTGGCTCATACACTCCTTCTTCCCTCTCTTTAACGGGACAGGATTCCTGGAGCTCAGCCCAAAGCTTGGCTGAGGATCTCTGCATTTGTTTACATTAGTCACTGGATGACAAGTAGGGTAGTCACCAATCTGATTACAGGAGTAGGCCAGTTCAGGCACCCTCTACACTATTTGCTGAGAGTCTTACTTAGCTGGGTCATCCTTGTGGGTTCCTGGGAGTTTTCCTGGCACAGGTTTCTCCTTAAGCCCCAAATGCCCCCCCTCATGAAGCCCCAAATGCCCCCCCATGAAGACATCTCTTTCATTACTCCCCCTCCATCCTGTCCCCACCTGCCCAACCCAATCCCTCATATTCCAATTCCCCCATCTCCCTGCCCCCAGTTTACCCAGGAGATCTCTTAATTTCCCCTTCCCAAGGAAATCCATGCATCCTTCTTTGGACCCTGGAATGGAGCTAGGGCCCAAATTTACTTCATTTCTTGCCTCGTCTCTGATGGAAACAATGCTTTTTCTCAGTTACAGAGAACCCTGTTCTCAGAAACCAGTGTCTCAAGTATTCCCAATTTGATGCCCACCTGGCAGAGCAAAGTTCAGCTCACTAAAATGAAACATCCAACTACAAGTTTCTTCACTTTCATAAATGCCTATGTGAAAACGTATAGATTCCTGTTCATAATTTGATACCATACTGATTCATGGGTGGTTGTAGTTGGCTGGAACTCTATTTAGTATCTTTTCTGAATGTAATTAAGGCTTAGTTTCTGTGATAAATGATGAACAGCAGTGGTCAGTACAGAAAGGAGGCTGACACAATTCTCAGTTCCCTTCATGTCTGAGGCTTATTAGAATTAAAGAGCCTTAAGGCTGCGGCTGTGCGTGGAAGCAGGAGGGCGAGGATTAGACAGAAACAATATGGTACATGAGGACTAAGCATGATGGGCCCTAAAAGGGAGGAGAGGGTTCCCTTTGAAGCCTTGAGAGGCTGGCATTTGCTTGCTTGCTGCTCCTTCGCCCTTACACAGATCAGGGCCCAGCACATGAAATGGTGCCACCCAGTGGGCTGGGTCTCTGTTGCCAGTTCATGGTCAAACCATCCCTTCCAGACACACCACCCACAGGCCAACCTGATCTGGACAATCCTCATTAAGACACTTTCCAAGTGATCACAGGTGGTGTCAAGTCGATAGTTTAAGCTAACCCACAGTGCTTGGATAGTTTCCAAGGGGTCTTGCTTGCTACCTAGAAAGTGTTTCCCAGACTAAGCTGGGAAGTCTCTCTGGTCTAAGGGGACTAGACTATATACTGAGCTGGCTCAGAACTTGGTGGTGGCATCATCCTTATGACAGTTCTGCATGTGTGCAGAATGCAAGAGCGATGGGGTCCTGAAGGCTTGTGCCAACGTCCCAGACAGCTGCGGCTGCTTGGCAATGTGCAGCAGGGTCACATTGCTCACGTGGAATCCCTGGGTGGGCTATGCGTGACGCCGTGAAAGTGAATCCTAAGTTGTGGTAGGGACCCTAGCACGATGTTAGAAATGCAGTTTCATGGATGTTTGCCAAGGAAAGCTAAAGACAAAAGTAGTACTGGCCCTAGAGAAAACGAGTGCATGCCATGTGAGGGGGACTAGAGAGGCTCAGCTACTCAAGCTTGTTAGCCCTCCAGGCTCATAGGTTTGAGTGCCTGGTCCCCAGCTAGTGGAACTGTTTGGGAAGGAATAGGAGGTGTGGCTTGTTGGAGGCGGTGTGTCACTGGGGGTGGCTTTGAGGTTTCAAAATCCTGAGCCATTCCCAGTTAGCCCTCTCTGCCCTGTGCTTGCTTATGGCTCAGATAAGCTTTTAGCTATTTCTGCAGCATCATGCCTGCCTGCTGCCATGCTTTCTGTCATGATGGTTGGTCATGGAATCAATCGCCCTCTGAAACTGTAAGCTTCATTACATTAAATGCTTTCTTCTGTATGTTGCCTTGCATGGTGTTTAGTTGCAACAATTGAAAGGTAACTGAGATAAACCCCAGTGATACCAACTCAAGCCCAGATGCCAGGCGTGGAGCTGCAGGGTTTGTACTTGTCCTTCCGGATTGTGGTCTTGCTTTGGTCTGACCTTTCCTTGGACACCTTTTGCAATAGGAATGCTCATTCCGTGCATAACATATTGGAAGTATGCAACTTGTTTTGGTTTTACAGTAGCCCAGTTAAGAGGTTGCCTGAGTCTTAGGAGACGCCTTAAACTTTCAGTGTTTGGAGTTTTGAAGTTGTACTGAATACATTTACACTGCAAGATGGCTATCAGCCTATGGGAACCAAGGGCACATGGGGCGGTTTGAACGTGAACTTTCCCCCACACCTCATGTGTTTGGATACTTAGCCCCCAGACGGTGATGCTGTTTTGGGGAGTTGTGAAACATGGGGCCTTTGCTTACAATAGTAGGACAGGAGGGTGAGGCTAGAGGATTATAGTTGGCCCTGGTTCCAGCCAAGGTCTCTGTTAGCCATATGCCAAGATGTGGGCAGCCTGTCTTATACGCCTGCTGCCACAGACAGGGGTGGCACCCACTTTTTTAAAATTTTGTCATGCCTTCACCACTATTAAACTGTGAGCCAAAATAGATTCTTCCTCTTTACCACGAAGGGGGGGGGGGACGACCTCATAACAGTGAGTAGAGTCCTGCTCACTGTGCTGGGGACTCAGCAGTGACGGAGTACTTGTCCAGAGTCCTGCTCATGAATGTCCTCAACAAAGACCAATGCACTTCAGAGCTGTGACAAGACAAAGGAAGCAGTCAGGCTTCCTGTGACAGTAAACTGTGGGAAGGAAATGTGCGGGAATGCACTGATGGAGTAAAGTCTGCTCCCACACTCTCTGGCGCAGTCTCTGAGCTGATTAAGGTTGTAGAGGAGAATTTCTACCCTCAATTTAGGTGGGAAGTGCCTGCATAGACAAACCTTTTGTCTTTGTGAATTTCTTTCCTGATACGAGGCAGAGGAGTGCATCCCTGCGTCATGTCTTTCGTTCAGAGAGTGTTATATAATGGGTCGATATACTCCAGTGTCCTTCATAGGAAGGTGGGGAGACACAGCTAGTTTGGATCAGAGTGAAAATCCCAAAGAGTTAGCATGCGTGCAGTTTCTAATGAGCAGAAAAGACTTCCTCTAAAACAGCAGTTCTCAACCTGCATGTGGTGACCTCCTTGGTGGTTGAATAAGCCTTTCACAGGGATCACATATCAGCTATCCTGAATGCCATGTATTTACATTATGATTCATAGCAGTAGCAAAATTACAGTTATGAAGGAGCAACAAATTAATTTTGTGGTCGGCGGTCAGCACACCATGAGGGACTGTATTAAAGGTTGCAGCATTAGGAGGCTGAGAAGCACTGTTCTAAACAGTCTTATGGAGTACCACCTACACTACAGGGAATCAAGAACCAACGGGACTCATGTTTTTCCATTGTGAATGTGTTATCTAGTTCTAAGTGTTGGCTGTGGATCAGCTGTGTTTTATGATTTAAATGTACTATGAACATAAATTTTTATTCTGTTTCAATTGTTTGTTTGGTTTTTTTTTGCCTACAGACCAAAAATACTATGCATTTAGTAATATGTATGGTGTGTACCATGTTCTAGAAGAGTTCATTTGAGAATTAAAAAAAAAAAAAGATTTTATGCGTGTGTGTGTGTGTGTGTGTGTGTGTGTGTAGTATATGTTCACTTGTGTGTACACACAAGTGCCCACAGGGGCTGGAGGACCCATCATATGAAGCTACAGGCATTTGTGAGCATTGAGTGCTGGGACCTGGACTCCAGTCTACTGAGCCGTCAGCATTCTTAACCACTCTAACCCACAGAGCCCTCTTGCCAGCCCTTATTTAAGATCTTGATGGGGAGAGGGTGGTCAGAAGAGGACAACACGTAGGAACTGGTTCTTTTCTTCCATCATGCAGATCCCAGGTATTGAATGAGGGTGCCAGTCTCGGGGATAAGAATCCTTATCTGCTGAACCATCTGCTGGCCCCTTATTAATTATTATTAAATGGTGTGTATAATGTGTGTAGATGTGCAGATGCTACCATGTGTACGTGCAGACAATTGCATGGGGCTAGTTCTCTCCCTCCGCCTTTTCGTGAGTTCCAGGCATTGAGTTCAGTTCTTGAGGCTTGCAGGAGAAGCACTTTCAGTCAGAGCCAGCCATCTTCCTGGCCATTAAATATATTCTTTCTTTTAAAACTATTACTTTATTTGTATGTTTTTAATTATTTTGTTTAATTTTCAAAGATTAATTTATTCATCATGTGCACAGCATTCTGCCTGCATGACAGAAGAGGGCACCAGATCCAATTGCAGAGGGTTATGAGCCACCATGTGGTTCCTGGGAATCAAACTCAGGTCCTCTGGAAGAGCAGCCAGTGCTCTGAACCAGGAGCCATCTCTCCAGCCCCCAGTAAATTCTTTAAAAATGGTGGTTTTTTGTTTTGTTTTTATGTGTGTGCCTACCTGTGCACATGAGTGTGGGTGTTTATGAAGGTTAGAAGAGGGTGTTGTATCTCCTGAAACTACAGTTATAGGCAGTTGTGTGCTCCCTGACGATAGGTGTTGGGGATTGAACTTGGGTCTTCTGCAAGATCTACCTCTCCAGACCCATTAAATAAAATTGAATTTCAGGATATTTAATTAGAAGACTGTATATTCATTGTCCCAGTAGACTAGGTAGCATGCCACCATATTTAATCATTATGTTGCTTTCTGGTTTCATTCTTTTTTTCCCCAAGAGAACTAACATGCCAATTAATAGGGAATCCATAACCAGAGAGTAATACATAGAAATCTGCTATCATGGTGATATATTGATGTATTTTTAGGGTTTTGTGGGTTTGTTTTGTTTTTGTTTGTACAGGAAATTAAAGTATTGGCAAAGTGAAATGCATTGTTCATAGCCAGATTGTTTGCATTTCTAATCCTGTTCCTGAAACGGAAGGAATTAGACTTTTAAGGGGTTGAGAGTACCACTCAGTAGTAGACCATATGTGTGATGCCGATCAACACACACTCACAAAAAAGTAAAAACATTATGTCCTACTTATAGAATGGCATAGAGCAGACAAATTAAAGTTATTATTTTACTGGTGGGAAAGTAGCTGGAGGGATGAAAAGTTCTTAGATGTTTTCAGAAATAGCTCATTAGAATACAGCTACCTGCCAAAGAATGGGGGGTTGTTCCATGGTAGGGCACATGAGTGGGATCTTGGGTTCAGTCCCCAGAATCTCCAACCACATAAATTAAGGGACTAGAGGTGTGCGAGTGCGTGAGTGCGTGCGTGTGTGAGTGAGAGAGTGCATATGTGTGGCAGAGCTTTTGCCCAGCATTGGAAAGACTTAAGTCCAGCTGCTGCCAGCACTCACTTGCAAACTCTGCACAGTCATCTTTCCGTATACACTGCTACTCTCAGAGTCAACAGCTTACAAATGGAGCATTGGAAGAGAGATTTTCTTTGAGAAGTTCCTTCACAAATGACTAAGGTTTCCCTTCCTATTCAGCTAGGAATTGTGAATAGGCAAAAAAAAAGCCAAGATCTTCAAAGCTGCAGACTAACGACTAAACTCTTAGAGCTTAGGGATTCCTGTGCTGTCCATTCAGGCTCCTGCTCCAGGCTTCTCAGAGCTGGTGGCTCAGACCCTGGAGCTAGCGTTGTGGGCCTCACCTCTTAGCCACTCTAAGCAGCTCCTGGCAGCTCCCTGGAGTACTTCTAGCAGCCCCTGGTCTGCAGCATTTCCGTTCTCTTGCAGTTTCTCACCTCGTGCCAACTCAGCTCTCCACAGCCTCTCGCTTCTGCATCTCAGATCTCCACCATCTCCCACCTTCCCAGCATTTCTACGGTTCTATGCAGGCTGTCTTCGCGGCAGCTCTCCACATCTCCTTAGCTTCCTTCTAGCTGCACCTGCTTCAGAGAGCTGCATACAAGCAGCTCAATGGGATTTACTGATTTATACCATAGATAAGATACCATAAGCAATAAAGTACCCTGCTTGGGAGAAGCTTTTTATTGGGACGTACTGTTGGATAGGGAGGGTGAACCGGAAGATAGTCTCCTGGAACCTGATGAGGTGGCGTGATGGGGCCGCACATACGGGGACAAGGGTGAGGCCAATCTCAGCACTTAGTTGCAGGTGAGGTTATCTGTTGTCATCTAGAATTGCCACTTTACAGGACTTTACCTAGAGCCCTTGCAGTGTGGGGTGGGAACACCTACGATGGTTAGTGGAATCTTGTGGGGCAAAGGCCACAGCCCGGCTTTGATGTCCCATGGCTGGATCAGTTTGCTCTGAGCACCTGCAGTTGGTTTACAGCTGCCTCCAGGTGTCATCTGCAGCCGAGACGAAGCTTCCCAGGTTGTGAAATGTTTAAAACTGCTGTGTGATGTCAGCACCAGAAAGACTACTGCCAAATCCTTACTAGAACAGCTGGAGTGAGCACACCTTTAATCCCAGCCCTGGGGAGGCAGAGGCAGTTGGATTTCTGTGAATTCCAGGACAGCCTGGTCTACAGAGTGAGTTCCAGGTTAGCCAGGGCTACACAGAGAAACCCTGTGTAGCAACACAACAAAAACAGCACTCAAACTATCTGTGGCTGGATCTTCAGGCTGTAATACCACTCACAGTAGTCCTGAAAAAACACAGCTCACATGTCAAAGGGAGTAAGAGTTTATTCTTGATCCAAGTACAGTTGACCATGGCCTAGGAATATGGCTTCAGGTTGCTTCAAATGCCATGTCCTGGTGTAGAAAGTTCCATAAAGTTTTTATAGTTACAAAAAATAAATAAAAAATCAAGGCATCTTTTTTTTTGTTTTGTTTTTCTGGTTTTTAGAGACAGGGTCTCTCTGTGGCTTTGGAGGCTGTCCTGGAACTAGCTCTTGTAGATCAGGCCGGTCTAGAAGGCATTTTCTTTTTAATGTGTTTTTGGAGTGGGGATGGAGGATGAGACAGGGTTTCGCTGTGTAGCCTTGGCTGTCCTGTAACTCACTCTGTAGACCAGGCTGGCCTCAAACTCAAAGAGATCCACCTGCCTCTGCCTTTGCCTCTGCCTCCTGAGTGCTGGGATTAAAAGCGAGCACCTTGATGTCCAATCTTCAAGGTATTTTTCAAACACAATAATGGGAATATCACATAGGAAGGCTGCAGCAAAGGAGAGAAAATTCTACTGGTCATTTGATGCTATCTGATGACATTTCATCTTTTGGATTGGTAGAAGCTAGTGTTAACCTAAGAGTCTTAAGGTTATTAGGTCAGACACAGAGGTGGGCAGCTAATGGCAATTAAGTAGTTGTCAGAGCCCAAAATAGTTTGACTCTGGGTCTGTGACATCCAGCTTCCCTCAATTTTTACAAAGGTCTGATCATGCAGTCAGCCTTAAAGAATCTCCACTTCTCCCCCTCCCGCAATCTAGGGACTTCAGTGCACACAGACCAGCCACTGCCGGACTAAGGAACAATACAGGCACCAATAATAACCCCAGCCTGGCCTTGATTTTCACCCTTCCAGTAGTTACTGGTACATTTATTGCCTGGTGTATGTTGTGTGTTGGGGGAGGAGGGGAAAGTGTCTGCCAGCTCTCAACGAAGCAGCCACTCGCTTCTCCCGACAATTTAGTATATTAAAACAAAGCAAAGCTTAGCTATGAGCCAGGTGTGGTGCATGCCTATAATCCCAGCACTGGAGAGGCAGCAGCAGGAGGCTACCAGGGGTACACAGCGAGACCCTGCCTCAGAATAGCAAGGCAGGCAGGCAGGTATACATAAAAACCATTCCAGAGTGTCTACAATAAACAGTGCAAAGTCAGCCTTTGCTGGCACACCTCTTCTGTCACTGCCTACATTGAAGCCTTAGTCTTAGGGTAGTTATCCTGGCCTGTCTGGTGTGGGTATCGAAAAGCTGTGTTAAGAAGACCAAGAGAAATAAGACTTTGATATGTTACTTCTGTCCTGTGAAGGGGAGGGAAGAGTGGGAGGCTGCATCTGCTTACTGGCCATTACTTACATACAGTCTCACTTTATACCCTGGGCTGCTTGGAACTGGTGAATCTCAGCCTCTTGAGTGATGAGAATGCAGGCATGTCCCATCATGCCTAGTGTTAATGGTTTAACTATGACATGTCCCTGTAGGCCCATGTGTTTAAATACCTGGTCCCAAGCTAGTGGCACCATTTTGTGAACTGTAGGACTTGTAAGAGGTGAGTTGAGGTAGAGGGAAGAGGTTACAAAGGATGTGCCCCATAGGTTGTGGCCCAGCCCCGATTTTGCCTGACCTGTCTACTTCCTGGTCCACTGAAAGTAAGCAAGCAGCTTCTCATTCCTGTTGCCATAGTGGTGAGCTGCCGTGGACCCTGCCATGCTTTCCCACCATGATGAAGTGTACTTTCTTAGACTGTGAATCCAAATAAACCCACCATCCATGAGATTGTTTCAAGTCTTTTGTGATAGCAATGAGAAACACAATACAGAAATTTTGTGTTGAGAGATGTGATCACCACGAACTACCCTAACCTATGTGGTTCATGGGCTGTGGGGACTGATGTATAAGAATGTGTAAGAGTTTCGAGCTGTGGGTTCAAGAAGACCTAGAGTTCTGTAGGCAGAAGGGAATAGCCATTCTGATGGCATCTTCAAAAGCCAAAATGTAATTGGAAATGTGGACAGTAAGGACGGTGGTGTTTATGACGTTTCCTAGGACCTGAGGGCTTTACCAGGATTTGGCCTAGAGTCCATTCATCCTGGCGAAAAGTGTCTATCTCAGCCCATGACCTGAAAGTCTGAATGAGGCCAAATTTATAAGTAATAGATTAGCCAGACATGTCTTGCATACTTATAATCTTGGGACTTGGGAGATAGAAGCAGGAAGATCAGCAGTTCAAGGCCAGCCTAAGCTTCAGGAAATTGTCTCAAAAAGCTAAACAAATGAACCAAACGAGAAGTACTGGCATAAAATTGCAGTAGAAATTCAAGCAGCAGAACATTTAAGCTGTGGCATGGTTACTGCTCACCGCTCTTTGCCAGGTTTATGATAAGAAAGAGCAGAAAGTGGAGCAGAAAGGTGTGAAGGAAACAGGGCACAGTTAAGGGTGTCCACAGAATGGGAAAGATGATTGTTACGGGCAGTTTTCCCCGCCAGCCTGGTCCCACAGCCACATCAGCCCCAAATAACACACAGAGACACTGTATTAGATGTAAAGCTGTTGGCTTGTTACTAGCATTTCTTATTGGCTAGCTCTGTCTTAAATGTTAACCTATTTCTATTAATCTAAGTGTTTCCACGTCATCTTATCTTACCAGAGAGAGTGTCTGGACCTCTTCTCTCAAGTCTCTACATCTTGAATATCCCTACTACATCTCCCAGAATCCTCCTTGTCTCATAGTTCCACCTACCTTGCTTTCCTATAGGCCAACAGGACTTTATTCATTAACCATTAAGAGAAACATATTTACAGAATGACATCTCCCATCAGATGATTGCAGCCAAAGTAGCTGTAATTATGAAAGAGATTAGCACAATTAAGAAGAAACTACCACCAGGCAAGACATCACCAACTGACACACCAGAGTATAAAATTTGATACCCATTCGAAAATCATTAATTAGAAAAGCATTCAGTGACAGTGTTGTGTAGCGTGCCTGAGTCCCTAGGTTCAATTCCAGGCCTTGAAAAATAAATACTGTGTAGGGAAATGTTTTCTGAGCTTTAGCCACACAGATACATGCAACACTTTCCTTTCAGGAATGCAAAATACAGGAACTGCACTCCTGGAGGTTTACACCAAGGCTTCAAAATACCCCCACAGCAGGCAGTAAGGAGGGTTTCCCTTCCTTACTCACAGCACCAAACTGTCTTTTTTAATCCTTATTTTTTGACAATTTTGTCAAAGATTATGTGGTTATAACGGAGTTTTTGTTCTTTTTCTGGGTCCTCTATCGGTCCCACTGGTCTATGTATTTGTTTTTGTTCTGGTTTTGTTACTATGGCTCTGTAGCATAGTTTGAGATGAGGCGTTGTTTCCCTTTTGGCCCTTTTTGCTTAGGGTTGCTCTGACTCTTTAGGGCCTTGTACTTCCATTTTGATTTTAGAATTTTTTCTTTTTGTATAGTGCTGTGAAGAGAGGTCATTGGAATTTTAATGAGGAACTGCTTTACATTTGGAGATCATTTCAACAGTCACTGTCACCATGTTAACTCTGTTGTCTCATGATCATTGGTATTCTTTCCATCTTCTGGTGTCTTCTAGAAATCTTTTCAGTGTTTTAAAATTTAATTGGCTAGGTTTCATCAGAGGTGATTTTTAAACTGCTGTGGATGAATTTTCTCCTTATTTCTCTTTTGGGAAATTCATTACTGATAAACAGAAAGCTACTGGGTTTGCTTTGTTTCCCTGTGCTGGAGACTAAACTCAGGCCTTTGTGCTTGCTAGGGACATTCTCTACCATTTAGCTAATCTCTAATCCTGTACTACTGACTTTTGTATATTGATTTTGTATCTTGATATTTTGCCGAAAGTAGTTATGAAATCTAAGGGATTTCTGGTACTGTTTATAAGGCCTTTTACTTTGAGGGTCATATCCTCTGCAAAAGGAGTAGTCTGACTTCTTGCTTTCTTATTTACATCCCTTTTATTTCTATCTTTTGTCTAACTAAGACTTCAAGTTCCATGGCAGAGAGGAATGGAGAAACTGAATACTTGTCTGGTTCCTGCATACTGTTGGCTGTAGGCTTGTCGTCTTGTCTTACATGCCTTTATGGGTTCACTTTATATGTTCTTCAGGGTTTTTATAATTAAGGGGTATTAGAGTTTTCTCCATTTATTGAGGTGATCATATGATTTCTATTTAAGTGTGATATTATATTAATTAACTTGTGTATTTTGAGGCAGCCTACATCCCTGGACTGCAACCACCTTTGTATGATTTTTTTACTGCTGAGATTTCCTCCTTGAGTGTTTTGTGGAGACTGTGTATTGAGATATCAGCCTATAGCTTTAGTATTGCTATCTTCATAGGATGGCTTTGGTAACATCCATTCTCTTCTCAATCTGTGGTACTGGTCCCAAGACTTTGGAGAGACAAGGCAGATTTTAGCAGCGGAATTTGCCTCAGTTGTTTATAAGCTCTTGGCTTGATTTTGATAGGTATACAATGATCTATTTAGACACATAGCATCTAGACATTTATCCATTTCTTCCAGAATTTTCCATTCCAGGGAGCAATATAATATTTTCTATGGCAATCCTTGGGCTTATTCATTGGAAATTGTTGTAACATTTCCCTCATAATTGCTAAATTTATAAAATTTAGAGTGGGTAGGGGTTTGCTGGTCTTGCTTAGTTTTTCGAGGAGCCAGCTCTTGGCCTGTGTATTGTTTTCATGTTCCTCCTTTTCCTTTCTACCCGGCTCTTTATTATACCCTGCTGGCTAATGCTTTGGGGTTTGTTTGCTTTGATTTTCTTCTCTTTCTGACACAGAGTCACATGGACCTGGGGTGGCTTGGAATCATTATGTGGCTTGTGCCTGACTGTTTCTGTCTTTCCAAGATCTTGGGGCATACATTTAGTCACTTATTTGATGTTTCACTGAGTTTTTAATGTAAGCAGTCATAAACCAAAATGAAAACAAAAGTTTTACTTATGTGATCCATTTTAGAAAAGGTTCCATGGACTGGTAAAAAAATGGGTATCCCTGTCCAAAGGATGGTAGGCAACACCTGGGTTCATTTGACCTAGAGTAGCACACACAACTGCCCATGTGTGCGTGCGTGCGTGCGTGCGTGCGTGCGTGCGTGCGTGCGTGCGTGTGTGTGTGTGTGTGTGTGTGTGGTGACTTAACTAAAAATGAATGTGGAGTGTTGAAGTCTTCAACTGTTGTTTCAGAACCTGTTTGATCTTTTATGCT
The DNA here is from genome assembly GCA_030556225.1 of Cricetiscus sungorus. Classification (NCBI taxonomy): domain Eukaryota; kingdom Metazoa; phylum Chordata; class Mammalia; order Rodentia; family Cricetidae; genus Cricetiscus; species Cricetiscus sungorus. The sequence continues at coordinate 64,294,873 of JANBXA010000069.1, read as the reverse complement.
CACTAGCATGTGTTTTATTAAATAGGGAATCTCAATAGTTGATGCCTATATATTTATAATTTTTGATTTATTTGTCTATGTATTTATGTATTTAATTATTTATTTATTTTTGAGACAGGGTTTCTATGTGTAGCCCTGGCTGTCCTGGAACTCACTCTGTGGGCCAGGCTGGCCTCAAACTCAGATCTGCCTGCCTCTGCCTCCCCAGTGCTAGACTGGAAGGTGTGCTCCACCGCTGCCTAGCTTGCAATTTTATATCATCTTAAGCTCCTCTTGTTAGCATGTAGTGTAGTGCCCTTCTCTGGCTCTTGTAATATTGAGTTCAAGTCTGCACTGTCAGGTATTAGAGTAATATGCCTGTTGGGCTTTGCTTGATTATCTTTGCTCCCATCCTTACCCATGAGATTCTTTCTCTTGGGAACAATAGTAGCTGGATCTTGTTTTCCAATCGATTTTTTTCTTTTTCCTGTACCTTTGTTGCTTTAAGTTTTGGTTGGTTGGGTTGTTTGCTCCCCTCCTTATTGATATTCTAGGGTGTGCTGGTTTAGTCTTTGCTCACTCTTCAGTCCTCTCTTACAGCATCGTCTTCCCTGTGCAGTCATGATTGAGACTGCCCTGCTCCTGCCTCGCACCCTGTGCAGTGCTGGCCTGGTGCTCATGAACGCCTTAGTCTCTACTTTCTTATTTCTTCCTCCTGTTAAATATTAACTTCCCTGGATGTAGCAGTCTTGGTTGGCAGTTACTTATTTTCATGGCTCTAAATACATTATTCCAGGGGCTAGCAAACTTCTCTGTCGTTAAGAGCATGTACTGATCTTGCAGAGGACTTGAGTTCTATTTGCCACAATCATGTTAGGCATCTCACAACTGCCTACAACTCCAACCCCAGGAGATCCAACACACCATGCCCACACTTTTAAAAAAGAAATACATTATTCTTTTCTAGCATTTAGGGTTTCTAATGAGATAACTGGTGTTGTTCTGATGTATTTACCTTGTAAATGAATTGACATTTTTCCATTGCAACTTTCAATATTATTAGTTTGCTTTGTATTTTTGACACTTTGAATGCATGTCATGGAGAGTCATGTGAGGTTATAAGTGGCTCTTGTGTTTGGATGCTGGATTATTTTTTCAGGTTTCAGGAATGTTCTGCTGTAATTTCATGGACTATGCTCTGCACCTTGAGTGTTTCTCTCTGCCTCTTCTCTCTGTGGATTCTTAGTTTTGGTCTCTTGATTGTATGATAGAGTTCTTTGTTCTTTCTCCAAGTCTGATGTGGTTTAATCAAGGTTGAAAACACAAACCAGAACCCTGAGATTGTGTTGCACACCTTAAATCCCAGCACTCAGGAGGCAGAGGCGGGTGGATCTCTGTGAGTTCGAGGCCAGCCTGGTCTACAGAGCGAGTTCCAGGCAGCCAGGGCTACATAGAGAAAAAAAAATGATGGAGAATAACAAAAGAGAAAGTAATAACCAAATCCATAGAGTTAGAAAATTTCAGATTTTGCTATGAGTGAACCTGTTTTTTCTCACGGCCAAGAAAGGTCCCAGTCAGCTTAGCATTACTGTAGCTCTCTGTGGGAGAAATATAAGGGAGGAAGGTGCATGCTCAAGTGTATGTTTTATTTTTCTTTTGTGAGATTTTTCAGCCAATCCAACTATGCTGAAACCCTGATGTGGGTTAAAGAGACGGGGAACTCTGTTTTGTTGTAAAGAAAAGCCAGGTACCATCCATTGTGTCAATGTGTGGCTTGTGGAGCAGTCCGCAGATACTTTCCTAAGCAACACTTACACGTAGTGAGACTGTTGTTTCTCTTGGTCTCCATTGGTTCACATATTTGGATGCAAATATACATAATCTTCCAGAAATTCAGATTTAAGCTTTTCTGACAATATTGCACTCATAGTTACAACACTCTTGTTGGAAGCAGCGGCCAGCTCACCTGCTCCAAACATTATTTTGTATCCAAAGAAGAACTAACTCTCAGACTTTGTGGACACCAGCATTTTAATTATTCAGATATCAGGTTTTAAAGCACAAAAGAAACACAAATGATGAGCAATGGAAACAGTTTTAACATGATTGTGTGTACAGTGCAGACCTGTGTAGCCATGTCTAGTTGGAAAAGTAAAGTTCATTTATAAAAGAAATACAAATTTACTTTTTGTTTTGAGACAAGGTTTTTCTCTATTGGCTTTGGAGCCTGTCCTGGAATTAGCTCTGTAGACCAGGCTGGCCTTGAACTCACAGAGATCCGCCTGCCTCTGCCTCCCAAGTGCTGGGACTAAAGGCGTAAGCCACCAACTCCCAGCCTCAAATTTACCTCTTATATAAGTTATTCAACCTCGTAAGATGGAATTTCACACCAGTCATGGAGCACATGAAGAATGTGTCTCTCTTCCTCTCATTTTCCTGCTCTCACCGATGTAAGAGCAGTCTGAGGATGGCCAGGCCAGGCCAGGTGGTGCCACCTCTGATCCCACCACTGGGGAGGCAGAGGTCCATGGATTGTTGTGAGTTCAAGGCTGGAACTACATAGGAAGTTCCAGGTTAGCCAGAGCTACAATCTGGGAGCCTGTCTTACAACAAATAAACAAATTGACAAAGCAAACTAACCACCACTATCGACAACAACCCTCATGGCCTCACATCATCTCTGAGAGTCAGGAATAAGGTGTATGCCTCTGGCTTAGAGTTTCTCCCAGGGCTGCGGCCAGGCTGTGTGCCAGGACCAACTGAGGGTTTTTCAGAGCTTTTTTGGCTGGGAGATCGTGCTTCCAAGATCACTCACAGTTGTTGGTAACTGGCAGCTCCATTTCTCATGTAGACCCTCCATTTCAACCTGGCAGCTTGCTTCCCTCACAACCAGTGATCTGAGAGAAGAGACAGCCACCAGGACAAAAGTCAAAGTCCTTTATCACCTCATCTTCATGTGACAGATGGTCACTTTCGCCGTGTATGTGTCATGCATCCGGAGCCAGGTACGGTGCGGGGAAGGGCATACAGGAGGGTGTAAATATAAGAGGTGGAGATGGCATCAGGCACTTACATCTTCAAATGATAGTAGCCAGGTTTGTGATCTACAATCTAAGCTCCCGCTGGGAAACAACCCCCTCCCCAAACCACCATGCTCTTTCATTAAAGAAAAAAGTGTTTGGATTACACTTTGAGAAGGGACCCATTAGAATAGCTCAGTGCAGAATGCCTGGTTCTGAGTCACATGACCTTTGGCAGGCGGCTTGGTGCCCCCTGTGCTTCCGGGTCCTCAGAACTGTGTCCGTAGAACTGTTTTGAAGGTTAAAGAGTTATCAGATGGACAAGTTGCAGTCGTGCCTGGGGCATTTTAAAGACTGGGTAGCCACTGGCTGGCTTTCCCCTTTGCGCTGAGGAAAAGAGCACACTGTACTGAGAATCAAAGCCTAGCACTCAGTGAAGAGCCGAAAGACATCACCTTTCCTGCCTTCCCTTGTATTTCTGCAGCATGTGATGGTGTTGTGTGGAGATGACCTATTTTACTAGTGTGGACTCTCTTTAAAGCTCAGATTCACAGGAGAGACCATGATTTCTGCATGCATTCATTTATCCAGCTAGTTCTTAAATCAGTGAACTGTTCTGTACTGCCTTTACTTACCGGGCAGCAGGGAGAAGCAGTGAGTGGAGACTTAATGTGTCTGCTTCCACTGTGTATGTACTAAAAGGGGAAGCCCGAGCTGGGCAGTGCTGACACACACCTTTAATCCCAGTGCTTGGGAGGCAGATGTCTCCGAGTTCAAGGACAGCCAGGGCTACGCAGAGAAACAGTCTGGGGGCGGGGGGGGGGCAGCTGGAGAGGAACCCTAACCGAATAAGAAGGTAGAAATGTGACAGTGTGAGCAGGCCCAGGACAGGGCTGGCAGTGGCAGAAAGGAGACCCTTAGTAGCGTCCCATGACCTTGTGATGCTAAGCACAGGGGTAAGAAATGAATTGATCGGAAAATCCCATACCACAGTAATCCCCCAAGGGAATGATTATACATCATTTTCTAGAGGCTAGACACAGTGATGATGGCCCTAACCCTGTGTGCTGAAATCAATGAATCATGCCTGTATCCTGAATGCCGACAGCAGCTTTACAAACTAGCAAAGGCTCAGGGCCCTGGGTAACTTGTTCAAGGTCATACAGAGAACACCAGAATGCAGATTTTATTCAAGATTCAAAGTCAGGCTTTTGGCCATAATGTGGGAGCTGATAAATCTCTTCTGAAAAAGCAGCTAATTCGGAAGAGGCAGAGGTGTGCAGTGAGGCTCTGGGAGTTTGGGACGAAGGAAGTCTATTGAGGAGATAGCTATAAATCAAACCTGAGTGTGAAACTGGCAGCCTGCAGGGTAAGAATCAACTCTTAGCTACTGACTGCTCTGCAACCTGCCCTCCTAGAGTTTATCATATCCCACTTACTGTGCAACTGAGCAAGGTACTTACACTCTGTCACATCTCTTAGCTTGACATGTAGAGATGCCAGTAAATGCCAAGCCTGAAATAGTATATGTGACACAGCAAATTAGAATGATGTATTAATGTTTTTAATGAGCTACCAACTACTTGAGGGTGGTCAGTGGGTTATGTACCTTCCTTTGCCCCTCACAGGAAAGGGATCATCGTCTGGTGTATGCTTATAGGTGTTGATTCAATTGGAAAAGCTTAAGATTCGTCAGGCTCCTGTCATGAGAGCCTTCAACCAAAGGGTTGGGGTCACGGGGCTGGTGGTGACTCTTACCACCTCGACGTCCCTAAGCTATGCCTTGGGTTGTCGTTGTAATAAGACACTCTGCTCCTCAGAACAATTTGGGCTGCTTTTTTAGCAACCTTGCTTGCAGTATAAGCCCTGTGGCGGCAAACGCAAGTGTGGTAGAGGAAGCAGCTGGCTGCTGACGTTAGCACTCCAGGCTTGCAGCGCTCAGCTATAGGTAAAGCAGAGGATGCTGCCAGACGCTGTGCAGTATGCTTGAGAACTAGGACGCTAATGGCTACCTGCTCTGACACTCTAACTTAAAATCTGAAATTAAAGACTAGAATATGGAACTGGCACCATTATAATTTGAATAACACATGATCCTACCAAATTTAACAAACTCAAAGAAAACAATGAATTAAAAAAACAAAACCCTATAGTTCGGTTGCAGTCGTGCTATGGTGAGAGCGCCCTGCAGCTGTGACTTGAAGGCGTCCCCACAGCGTACACATTGAAAACAGGCTTCGAGTTCCCACTTTGCCCCATTCTCTAAATTCCAGTGTACTTTTTTAAAAAATAAGGTTTGGGCTTACAGCAAAACTGAGAGAATTACAGGGACTATCACACAGACGGGAGACAGTCAAGACCAGACTACAGACAGCATTGTTATGGTTCTCCGGTTGGGCCCGAGTTCTGACAGTTGTGTTGGTCACCTTCCACTGCTGTGGCAGTGTCTAAGTAAACAACGGTAGGGGGAAGGATTTATTTCCACTCAAAGTTTTAGCAGCTCCGGACCTGGTCACTGAGTCTAGGCTTGTGCATGGGGACGCAGCTGCATCCTGGGTTACCAGTAGAGAGCACATAGTGGTTCCTCCATGGACAGAAGGCAGAGTGAGAGAGATAGGCGGGGTCAGCAAAAAGGAATACCCTGGGGGCCACTCCCTCAAATCAGGCTCTGCCTCCCGATCTCCACTCAGTGGGAACTCAATAGTGTCCTGTTGGCGACCCTCACACCCTCTCGATCCCCACCCTCTGTAGTGTCACCAGCTGGTTACTAGGCCTCTAGCACAACCTTCGGGAAGTCCTTTTCATATTTAAACCACCTCAGCAATTATGAAACCTTCACCAGCATTTATGTACAGGGTTTTGTATGTACATGGACTTTCTGCTCGTTGCTGGGTCCTATGGTAACAGTTCATATAGGCTCCGTAATTATTTTTCTTTCTTTATCCTTCTTCATTTCCCTTCCCATCCTTCCTTCTTCTTTTGAGATATGAGTTCTTACCATGTTCCCCAGGCTGGCTGTTAAGTTCCTCCCAGCCTCAAATTGATCTGCTTGCCTTAAGTGCCCCAATATTTGGGAATGCAGGTGCATGGCGATACCATTCTATGCTTAGACCATTTTTACAGTCACTTTGCTCATTTTCCTATTGTTGAAGTTTAAATTTGTTTGGATTTTTGTTAGGATTGCATTGACCTAGATCAAATTGGACAGAGTAGCTGGATGTGGTGGCTCACGCTTATAATCTCAGTCCTTGGGAGGCTGAGGCAGGAGGACTGCCACAAGTTCAAGGTCAGCCTGGGCTTGATGGAATTCCACAACAGGCTGGACCACAGCTTTATAGGACAAGAGTCTCAAACCAAAAAGGCTGGAAGAACAATATTAAATCTTCAAACCCATGGACATGGAAGTTCTCCAAGTGCAAAGTTCTTGGTTATTGAGGCATGGTAACAATCTGTTATTGGAAGTGAAAACTGACATAATTGTCTCGGTATCTATCATTTGTTAGTTTTCTGTTCCCTGACCTTGGGGTTTTTCCCCTTCTTTTTGTCTTCTCCGTCTCTGCCTTTTGTAATTGTAACCAAGCATACCCGTTTTCTTCCCCCTTTTGGCATATTCATTAAGCTTCTCTTTGGAATTCTGTTTTGGTAGTAAGCCATGTCATGCGTAGGTACACTGTCATGTGAGTGCCTTTGTCCCTTTTTCAGACCACAGACAGTGAGTTTGGGATAATTCCTGAGGATTTGAGGAATGGTAAATGAATACTGGCTTCAATGAAGGTTGCATTCTAGCAGGAGAGCCAGGCAGTGGCTTCTCCCTGACTGTCTAAGTCCCACAAGGCATTTACTCCCCCACAGAGGGGTGAATTACACACCAAATATCTGTTGTTTCTATTGCCACCTTCAGAGACCACCTCAGAGTTAGAAGGGGGATTTGGGGTTCCCTTTCAGGGTTCCTCGCCTCTTTAATAAATAATTTGAAAACAGACTGGAAGGAAGCTTGTGGACAGTTTTATTAGGGTTTGAAAGAGACAGGATGAGTAAACGTTACATTTCAACAGCTGCTGGGCAGGGGAGAAGTCATCCCCTTTTTGAATCAGGGTACAAGAAAGCAGTAGTTGAGGTTTGCAAGAAGCCGGGAGGGGGAGGGGGAGAGAGAGGGGAGGAGTGGATCAGCAGATGAGTGGGAAAGCCCAGAGTGACAGGGAATCCTGCTTAGCCCTTTGTCCAGGAGAAGCAAGGAAAAGGAGAAGCTCCATTTCTGAGTAACTTGGGGTGGGGGTTCTACAAGCAGATCCACTGAGGACGGGGCTTCTGGGAAGGGTAAATCTATTACCGCATTATGGGGATAAGATAATTATTCCTGTCCTGTCCTTAGCAAGCCTTCTGGTGAATCAGAGTTCCCATGGTGGGTAGGCTCCCTGCCAGGCCCAGCTGCATTAACTCTTAAGGGAAGAGAGAGTAGTTTGTCATGTTCTAATCTTTAGAACAGGCCAGAGGCAGCTCATTCTTCCCAGGTCTAAGAAGTTGATGTATACCTTCCTAGTGTTGCTAGGGAAACAGGAGATCCAAAACCAACAGGGAGGGAGGGGGTCCATCCTCCATGGCCTCCAAGGCAACTAATTCTATATAGCTATCTGAATTAGCTAGATGTGTTGAATAACCGGCTTCAGCTTCTACTCCAGCAGCATGTGTCTCTGTCTCTCTGTCTCTCTCGTCTCTCTCTGTGTGTGTGTGTGGGGGGGCTAAGCATCAGATCCAGGCTCCCATTATCATCTAGCTATAAACCCAGTCTGAGTTTGTATGTGTCTGTGATGGAGATGCTTCTTACACCCCCATGAACCAGCATCTTAGTTGCAGATTCTCCCAACTCATCTCTTTTAACCTTTATAGACCTGAAGAGAGTTGGAGCTTTGATCTGGAGCAGGGTTTGGCTAAAGGAATGCTGTGGTTGGTTGGTTTCTACTCAGACACACACCTTCCACATACCAGCAGCAAGGCTATGCATTCTCGGTGCCTGTGTGCTTGCTGGAAGCAGCACCATGCCCTCCCCCCCCCCCCCGCATCTGCAGCTCGGCTGACTGTTTGGCACAGAGACCCAGCTCTGGCCCATCTCAGCATGCAACATGCCTTCCTTACTAAGTTTATCCATCTCTAGCTTTTGATTTAAAGTGAAATATGTATGGTTCGTCCTCTCATTTGATTACTTAGAGGCCACTGTTGAGTTATTAGCTAGCCTAATTTTAATATTATTGTGTTTCCAAGAATAGTGAGGCCCAAGGAAGGAGAGGAGAAAAGCAGGGGCAGCTTGTCTGGAGCATTGAGAACACACAGCACTTTCCAGTTAAGTTCAGACTTACACAGGCCCGGCTCATGGGATGTCAAAACCATTGCAATAGTAACAGCACCAGAGATGACTGACAGCAGATCAGCATAAAAAATAAAGATGATAAAGCTTGAAATGTCACAAGAATTATCAAAATGTGACAGAAAGACAGGACGTGACTGTGCTGTGGCCACATGGCATGGTTACTTGCTCATGTAGGGTTGTCACCAACCTTCTGGTTTTAAAAAGCAGTGTTTGCCAAATGGATAAAGCATAACCGAGTAAGCCTTGTACCTCCCAAGAGTGGGACAGGCAGGCCCCCAACCTCCCCTCATGTAATGTCACCAAGCCTCGTGCATGGCAGGCAAGCACTCCTAACTGCCCCTTCTCCAGCCTGGAGTGGGAACGCTTACTGCTGTTTTTCTATAGGTAGGGTTCCCCTGCCATCTGGCTGATTTTATGGGTTTTTTTTTTATATTTGTTGTTCTGTAGTTTCGAAATTATGTTGTTAGATATAGGGGTTTGGTTTTGGAGGGTGTAAGGGGGGATTCTCCTGCATGGTGCTCTCTGAGTTTCCTGGACTTATGGTTTTATGTCTGGCATTAATTTAGGGAAATTCTCAGACATTGCAAACTTTCAGGTTTCCTCATGGCGTCAAAGAACGAATGCAATCTTTGATTAGATAGGCTAACTAGATAGGCTCATTCCAGGAATGCAAGGAGTTTGAAATTGAAAAAATAAGCTGCTAATATAATACACAAGGAGACTTGGAGACAGAAACTCGGATCATCTCCATGGATATTTCCAAGAAAATTCCGTGTCAAGTTCAGCATCCATCCATGATAAAAGCCCCAAAGAAATTAGAACACAAGCAACACAGTGCTCCACGGTAAGCCATGAACACAAGGTGGCCAACACGGTACACCTGAAGGCGTGGCTGAAGCCACGAAAAAAGAAAAATAAAAGAGATACAAAGATCCTGTATGATCCCATGTACCCTGGAAGTCTCCCCCTGACTGTAACATGTGAACCCTGAAACCGTGAGAGGAAAATATAGGAAAACCTTTTCAAGACATGGGTATAGGCATGGGCGATCTAAAATGCATGCCAGTGGCTCAGGAAGTCCCTGCCTGGAAGAAGGGGACCAAGGAGAAGTGGGACAAGGACAGGTACGTATGAGCAAAATGAAATTACATACATGTATGAAAATGTTAGGAAGACATTTTGTAGACTTGTCAAAAAGCTTTAGGATATAAAATGGCTTGAAGTTCATTCAAGAAAAACCATTCCTTTGTGGGGAACTCAGTAATGAGGGCGATGGGGAAAAGATAAGCACTGACAAGTAATGGACAAACAATACCATCAGGTGTGAGGTGGTATTTTTCATTTTTAAAGTCAGTGAATGAGAAAGTTCTGCTGTTACATTAGTAGAGACTTGAAGGAAGTGTGGGTGTGAACTGAAGAATTTCTCTCCAGGCAGAGGAAAGAGGTGAGGGTGTGCACAGGGTCGGCACGGCTGAGGGTAGCAGGGATCGTGGATTGGGAAGGAGCAGAGTAGACAAGGCTGTGAATTCAAATGGAACCCTTTTAATCTTTCTCCCATCACCTGGGAAACAGTTCCTAAAACATCCAAATTCTCAAGTGTCTTTTGTTGAGGGGACTCAGATTTTGCATTTGAAAAAGTACTACTTTTTCAAGTTAGCGTTCAGGTAGGTTTCACTGTGGTATTTTCCAACATATGTGCCTCCACGCTCTATTACAGTGCAGCCTGCTACCTCTCTGCCTTCCCCGGGTCCCTGTCTCCCCTCTAGCAGAGTCCTGGCCTTTTGTTTGTCTGCACAGGGATCAAACCCAGGACCTAAAAAAGGACTCTCATTAATCTAAACTCTAGTCATACTTCTCACCTTAGTGTTAACATCTTACATTGTCATAGTACATGTGACAAAGCTAAGAAACCTGCATCACGTATTATTATGAACTGAATTTCAGACTTGATTTGTGTTTATCAACTTTCCCACTAGTACTTTGACATTGACGGTGATAAACCACTTAAAATGGATGTAGGCAAGGACTTTCTGAAAAATACTCTAGTAGCTAAGGACTACTTGTGGGGAGGAAAGAGCCAGGGAGAAGGAGGAGGAGGGCAGGCTCTATCTGGGGTGCCCCATTATACTCAGTCCTGATAGGAGCTCGGTCCTTCCTTCCTTCTGTGAGCTTGACAGCTGTACAGAGCCCTGACTGGATGTTCCATGGGACGCTTCCTATTTGGGTTTATCTGATAATGCTTGCCAAAAGACTAGGCTGCATCTGTGGGCTTAGAAGAAAATCTCAGAGGTGAAGTGCCCGTCTCCAGGAGAAAGATAGAACTTACTCCATCTCAGCCTGGAGTTTGGTCCAGCTTATTTCCAAACAAAGCAACTTTGAGATGTCTGGGAAACAGTTCCTTAACCAAGAGATCAAGGCTAACAGCAACAATGCTAAGTTGTGTTGAGGTCATGTGATGAGCTGAACCTGTGAACAAGGCTGATTTAGACAAGCGTGGGGCAGGAAGGTGACAGCCCTCTCCATCTATCACCAAGGCTTGTGGCTGTCACGGCAACAAAAGAAAAAATTAGTAAGAGAAAAGCATAATGGGTTTATTTAATCAAAGTTCCATGAGGCACGGGAGGCTTCTGAGATAAAGACCTTTGGTTTGATGAATGACGGACAGCCATGTAGAAATGATCTCACAAGATGGCCTTATCTAATGGCCAGTGACCTAAGGGCTGGTGAGGTTTGGCTCCATGGCTCTCTGCAGCTGCCTCCTCTAGTGAGGTGTAGGACTCTGGGACAGTCTTCAAGAAAGAAGGGGAAAATGAACCCTTGCGGGGCTCACGGTTTGACCCGAGGAGAGAAATCAGTTTCTGTAACACACTTAGGGGAGCAGCTGTTCTGGCTGCTATGACTCGGTTGCAGAGGTGGTGGGAGGAGCAGAGGGAATGAGGGAAGGAGGGCAGGGGAAAGAAGACATAGGGACCGAGCTGCCAAGGTCTGTAGTCTCCCTCGTTCAGAGCACTCGGGAGGCAGAGGCAAGCTTCTGAGTTCAAGGCCAGCCTGGTCTACAGAGAAAGTTCCAGGAAAGCCAGGGCTGTACAGAGAAACCATGTATTAAAAAACAAAACAAAGCAAGAATATACATATATATGGCAAAATTAATTTTATATTTTCCATGTTACTACTACTTACCACCACAGATTATAGTTACCTTCTGGTATCACAAGGAAAAGGGGAACAGGAAACGCAGGGGGACGGGGCACCTGGCCTTTTTTTTTTTTTTTTTTTTTTTTTGCTTTTAAAAAAAATGTGTTTAACTTTATCTTATGCGCATTGGTGTGAGGGTGTCCGATCTAATGGAACTGAAGTAACAGACAGTTGTGAGCTACCATGTGGGTGCTGGGAATTGAACCTGGGTCCTTGGGAAGCTTGTGCTGTCTCTAACCGCTTAGCCATTTCTCCAGCCCACAACTGGCTTTTCAAAAACAGACTGTGTCTGCTTTTTGTATAAGCCACAAGTTTATCAGTAGTGCCAGTGGTCCTTCTTGAATCTGTAAACATCTGTAAACATCTGTAAACACCTTCCCATATTTATCACTCATGGTCACGAGAGTATCAAGTACTATTATTATGACTAGGTAATTTTGTTACAAATGTAAACAATCTTGAACTTTAAATTTTTGTGTATGCTCAAGATTTTTAAATCTTTACCTGTTAAAGTGCACTGTATCTTTTCTACTTTACAGCCTAAAACACAGGCTGGAGAGACAGTTTAATGGTTAAAAGTGCACGCTTCTTCCAGAGGACTCTAGTTCATTCCCAATACACACAGCGCCCTCTTCTGGCCTCCTAGCGCATGTGCACTCATATCCACACACACATAAGTACACATAATTAAAAATAATAAAATCTTTCAAGAGAATTTATGGAGTATTAAAAGAACCCTATTAGATCGCAAACACTAAAAAAGTCAGAAATATTGGCCAAATAAACAAATGGGAATGAAACTGCCCAGCATCCAGAACAGTATTACAGGAAACAGGGCTTTCTTCTACTTGACACATATTTCAGCAATCTTAAGTGACCTCTAGTTGATAAAGGAATATTCCCTTAGGAATGCTACTGGTTAAATACTTCAGTTTTTGAAGGAACTATTTTTAAATAAGCCTTAAATATACAAAGGAAAAAAAAACCCACCAACCTCCAATGCAGTTGGCAGCTGGAGAAAAGCTTAATTACACTCCTCCTGTAACCATCCCAAGAAAGCAATCCAGTAACCACCAGGGTACTTATTACCTGCTGTGAGCACAGCCAAGTGGGGTCCCCACTGCTAAGTTCAGAAAATAAACAAGAAGGAGAGAGAAGAGAGAAAAGAGACAGGCACATGGATGAAGGAAATAAAGACAGGGAGGCAGGGGGCAAGGTGGGAACCTCAGCCTTGCTCCTGATGCTGACAAGATGAGAAACTATTCTAAAGAATTCTGTGGGCAAAGCTGAGGACAAGCTTTTGTTCACCGTGGCTGAAATAAAATTTAAACTAAGGGTCGAGTAATTCACTGCAATTTTCTGTAAATGTCTCTCCACATGGGGCCAGAGAATAAAAATTGCATTTTGACTTTGAAAAGACTGACAGGGTCAGCAAATGAAAATTTGAATAAAAAAAAAAATGACCAGGAGACATTTTTTTTTTTTAATTGAGAATCAGAACAGGACAAAGTGTGTCACTCTCACAAGAACTGGTTGACAGCAGACACTCGAGCAGCCTCACACTGTCACTTCCTGGCCATTGCTTCTGTCTGGCTCCACTGGCCCTGGCCCCTGGCTCTGTGCTGCATGACTCAGTGCAGAGGCCCCAAGCTCTGTGGGGATGACTGCAGGGAGCTGCCATCTGTTTCCACGTGGATGCTAGAAACCTGTGTCCTTAACAGACATGCACACATCTGGGCATGGAAGAGCACGCTAGAATTCTTTATGAAAACAAGTATAAAATGAACTGCAAACAGCAGCAGCAGTTGTGAAAAGAAAGGCCGGCCCATGGGAGGTGCTTTCCAGTTCCGGTGACTACAGACTCTGAAAGTCACCGAGATCCTGGTAATTCGCTCACTGGTGACATGTGACACCGCATACCCGTGTGGGAAGTGGTGTTCATGAAGAGTCTTCGCACAAAATTTCACTTTGAAATCCTATGAGGTTGATATAATAGGCAAAACAAAATGAAATAAACCCTGGTGTGGTAGTGCAGGTCAGGTGTCACTCTAGAGACACAGCAAGTTCAAGGCCAGCCTGGGATAATGAGGGAGACACTATCTTCCCCGCATCCCCCCACACAAAAGAACTAGATCAAGAAAAAGCCAGTGACCTCATCCAGCCACACTTCTGTTTGCAGGCAGGAGTTGTCTGTGTAGTATCCTAATGTCTGATTGGTTTCTGGTATAATTTCCTTAGTGACAGGCAACATAGCTTCAAAGGCTTATGGAGGATAATGTCATAACTTAGTATTTATTCAAATAAGATTAGGGGAATAGAGCAATAGAAAATTCTACCTCTTTTGGCTTTCATTCTTTTATTGAAGATGTATTGTGCCAAGAATTACCTTTATATGCTCTTTGGTAAGCCCCCATCACTCTATAAGGATCAGATAACATATTACCTAGTAGGAAATCATCTTACAAATTAAAATGTTAAATATTAAATAATAACAATAACATTGATATTATTTTACAAATTGTTTATTGGCCTGTAAAGGTGTGGCTTGGTGGTAGAATGCTTGCCTAATATGTGTGGGACCCAGGCTTTCATCTCTAGCATGAGGCAAATTTTTATGTTTTAATCTACTTAAATGGAGCACCTCTGAGGATGCGTTTTGAGTACAGACACAGCTAAAAGTAGGATGAGAGGATGAGTGAGTGTTCCCTTTTACAAAAAGAAAATTGTTAATTAGCTCTGGTTGCATTTCATAAGTAAAGTGCCAGGATTTAGAACACAGGTTTTCAGTCTGATAACCCAAGATTCCATTTCACATGGTGGCTTTAAGGCTTACTTTTTTTTTTTTATCAGCACTCACTGCAAACCATGTAAGGTTCATTTTTAATTATGTATGTGTATGTGTTTATGGGGTATGAGCACATGAGAGCAGTTGCCCACAGACAACAGAGGGCATCCGGCTCCCTGAAGGTAAAATACAGGCAGTTGTGAGTCACCCAGTGTGGATGCTGGGGACAAACTCAGGTCCTCTGGAAGAGGAGCAGTGCATGTTCTTAACCCTAAAGTAGTTTTTTTTTTTTTTTTTTTTTTTTTGAAGACAGGGTTTCTCTGTGTAGCTCTGGCCTCAAATTCATAGAGATTTGTCTGCCTCTGCCTCCCAAGTGCCACCAGGACAGCTGAAAAGAAGTACATACTTTTAAAATGAAGGCTTCTAAAGAAACAAAAATCAAAACCGTCATCCTTAACTACAGTATTTACAGATATGCAGACTTGGCCATGATCTTTCCTTCTTGTCTAAAACTAAATCTAGAAGGCGCACAGGACAGGCTGCTCATATGGGCTCCGTCTGTGAGTGCTTACACGAACCTAGGTATCTGCTCCATCTTGAGAGACAGGGCCAGTGTCCACAGCTGGCTTCCAGGGGGCTTGGTTCAGAGCTCCATGAAAAGGTTTTCTTTTACGTTTGAAAGGAAAGCAATGCCTGAACACTTACAACTCCCAGAAGGAAGCACAGCCACAGTGTGAGGAAAGGAAGCCAGAGGCACCAAAACACGTAGACAGCCTGGTGCAGAACAGAACCCACACGAGGACGCAATGCAGGGAGATAGTCGCTGAACTGTAAAAGCCTCCAACAGTAGGCCCCCCCCTTCCTTCAGAGCCCTGTGCTTCAATAACAAAGAAAAAGTGGCCATGAAGTGGGGTGGTGGCACACACGCCTTTGATCCCAGCACTCGGCAGAGGCAGGCGGATCTCTTTGAGTTTGAGACAGCCTGGTCTACAAGAGCTAGTTCCAGGGCAGGCTCCAAAGCCACAGATTTGCCTCATTTCAAACTTACATGTGCTCAGGTATTGGGTTTGAAATAAGCACGTTTGAAGGTAGGAGGAAGGTGTCGTACCATCCCTACGTCTCTGAAGCGTTGGCATCTTACAGTGAGGTGGTGTGTTATCAAAGTAAAAAATTAACATTGGCCTTGCTTTCCCTTTGGTTTTACTTTTGCAGTGCTGGGGACAGAACCCCGAGGTTTTGAAGATGTTGAGCCATCCCCCATTCTTGTACTGTCAAAGTCAGCTGAGGTTCTGACTAGCAGGGATCACTTGATCTAGGGAGGGAGGAGCCTCTAGTGCTTTTAAAGCTTTATTTTATTTTATTATGTATACTGGTGTTTTGTCTGAATGTGTCTGATACCAGGGAGGCCAGAAGAAGACGTCATATCCCCTGGACTGCATTTAAAGAGCACCCACAGTGATCTTAATCAAGGAGTCATCTCTCCAGCCTCACTGATTTACATTTTTAAAAGAAAGATTATTGGCACTTTAATTCAAGTATATATTACACATAGAGAACCCTTCTCACTCCTCTCCGCTACACTTTCTTTGGTTTTCCAAGACAGGGTTTCTCTGTTTTGCTTTGGCTGTGCTGGAACTAGCTCTGTAGACCAGGCTGAGCCCAAACTCGGAGATCTGCCTGATTCTGCCTCCTGAGTGCTGAATTAAAGGCGTGCACCACCACGGCCGCTTTTGGTCCTTCTCAGGAGTCCCCTTCCCCCCCCCCAGTAGTTCTCACACCTTTCATGTCATGTGTACATAGGTGATTTTATATATCTAGACAATATCTAGGAACCACAAATGAAAGACAGCACAGTATCCATCTTAGACACTTAATATGGTGATCTCCAACTGTATCTATTTGCTGGCGTGACTTCATTCTCCTTGGTGCATGAAAGGAATGGTGTACCACGCACCATGTCTCCTTCAGCCATTGCTGTCGGCCCTGGGTTGGTTCATACTTCCGTACTGTGCAGAATGTAGCAAACACGTTTGCAAGGGTCTAATGAACAGTCTGTGAGCACGGGTTTCTTGGCACCCTCTCCCCCAATGGGAATTCCATGCTAATGTTAGTTAAGTAGCTCGCATTAGTTTAAAAGTTTGCTAATTGATTCGCTGGTTGTCTCTGGGGAATGGAAGAGAGACTGTTACTGATCCCGTTGGTAGTCCTTTTCCATTCCTTGCTGTTTAAAGGCCAGCTGGTTATTTGACTCCGTAAGTTCATGCATATGTGTATAGTTATGTTAGAACAAAGTGCAGTCCATAGGGAAATGTGTCTGCACTTAAAGTGCTTGTATGCAAGTGTGAGGAAGCAGCAGAGATCTCCAGAACCCTTATAAATGCTGGGTGGACATGGCAGCTTGCCTGTAATTCTAGCTCTGGATAGCAGAGATCGGCTGCATCTGCAAACTCTGGGTTTGGTTGACAGGCGTGGCCTCAGTGATTGTGGAAGAGTGACTGAGGTGACTCCCTGCACCAAACCTCTAGATTCCTATGCACGCACATCCACACACACGTGTTCCTGCCTTGTGCACACATGCATGCACTCATACGTACGCATACATAGGGGTGGGATGGCATCCAAGGAGCCTGTTCCTTCACCATATGTGCTCTGGGCTTAAACTCCAAGCACCTGGCTTGTGGCAGAGCCTTAACTTGATGAGCTAGCACACCAGCCCCAAACTTGGTTTTTAAAAAGATGTTGACTAATGTCAATTTCAGAGACTGTGTTCTTTTTAACTTAGTTTAGTTTTTAAACATCGTTGGGATTTGCCAGAAAACGGGGATTTGTAATACGTGGCTTTGCTTTCAAGTGAAGCCCATCTGTATGGTGTAGAGATGCGGCTGGCTGGCAGCTCAGCTGTGGACCTGCAGGGATCTTTCTGGGGCGTGTGGGGTCTCTTCCACTGAAGGTGTGTATTGTACTTCCTTCAGTGTCCCCAGTTTCTTAAAATAGACATACCAGGTGCCTCTGTTACTATAAGTGTCACCTCAAACACAGTGTTGGTTAACACTGTGCAATGTTGTCTATCTTTGGAAGTCTCTCGCTTCACATCCCATTTATCACAGTTATACTTTGAAGAATAATTTTATAGTTTGATGACAAACCACTGGAAGGCTGGAAGCATGGAAGACAAGCAGGTAGTGGAGAGGCCCGCTGAGGTGCAAATCCCACACTGTAGAGATGGATGGAGATGGAGGGGTTAGTCGGGGCTCTCTAAGGCAGAGCACTGATAGAATGAATGCCCATTAAAATGGGCTTTACTAGACTGGCTTACAGGTGCCCTCGGTAGTCAACAATGGCTGTCCTACACCAGAGTGCCTGAAAATCCTCAGCTGTCCCAGTCTGATGCCGACGGCATAAAGGGTCCCTGGCCTTCTGATGTAGAATGATAAAGAAGGCAACCATAATACAAGGGAAGCAGTGACACAGCAACGGGGTAGGTGGACTTGTCATGGAGAGTGAGGAGAGACAGGCAGCAAGCATTGCTTCCTTTTCCCATGTCCTGTTAGCGGGCTGTACCAGACGGTGTGGCCCAGATGAAGTGTCAGTGTTCCTAGTTCAAATCCAATAAAAAAAAAATCCTTCACAGGGGTATAGCAGCTTGGGTTTCAGTTGATTCCAGATGCAGTCATCACAGGTCTGTCCTTTGTCAATCTGACACAGGAAAGTCATGCAGAGAGAGAGAGAGAGACAGCCTCAACTGAAAAAATCCTCCTTCAGATTGGCCTGGAGGCAAGTCTGGGAGGCATGTGCCTGGACTGATTGATGTAAACGGTCCAGCCCACCGTGGGAAGGTGGGCAGGTGGGCAGGTGGGCCTGAATCCTATAAAAGGATGCTGGGCAAGTCAGGAAGCAGCATTCTTCCATGGTCTGCTTCAGTTTCTGCCCTGACTTCCCTCAATGATGGAGGCCAAAGGGTTGTAAGATGAAATAAACCCCTTCTTCCCCAAGTTGGTTTTGGTCAGTATTTTATCAAGCCGATATAAAACAAGCTAAGGCATACAGTAGTAGACCACTGAGTGGGTAAAAGTGTTTGTCATTCAAGCCTGATAACCTGAGTTTGAACCCCAGCCCCCACATGGTAGAGTCCAGACTCTGCAAAGCTGTCCTCAGACCTCCACATGCATGCTGTAACATCATACACGACACACACTAAAAAAAGACATGTGCAATGTGAGTGTTGCATGCATGTGAGTGGGTAAGTGCACACACTCACAGAGGCCAGAGCAGGAAGCTTGGGGTATGTTCCCCAAAGCCATGCCTGTACTTTTCCTGGGTTCTTTGAACTTGAATCAGACCCTCAGATTTGCTCAAGTGCCCATACCCTCTGAGCCATCTTCCCAGGCCCCAAAGACATTCTTTTAAGATTTTTCCTAAGGTGGACAGTTCACATTTTTGTAATGATTGCCAACTAGGGCTGCTATTAAATTAGCGACAGCCAGGGCACTAAAGAAATTAGTCTGCAAATAAAAGAGCAAAGGCTGTAAAGGTAACTGCACATTTTAATATGAAGATGTCCTATTGCTGTTTAGTCGGGGCTCTGTAACAAAGTACCATGGGCTTCATAGCTTATTAAACAATAGGTCAAGGTGTCAGTGTTGCCTTCAGGATTCTCTCCTTAGCCGGTAGCTTCTCTCCCTGTTACACAGGTACTTCATTCTATGTATCTGCATTCAGACTTCCTCCTCACTCTCTGCCAGGGTGTCTCTGTGTAGCCCATGATGGCTTCACGGTGCTGTCCTGGCAAATGAATTCCCCTCACACCAGTCCATGGGGAAAACAAGAGATATTCAAACCATAGCAATACCTTTGACTTGGTTGTTGTTGCTGTTTCTTGAGACAGGGTTTCTCTGTGTAGCCCTGGCTGTCCTAGAGCTCAATATTTAGACTAGACTGGCCTCAAACTCAAGAGAGATCTTCCTGCCTCTGCTCCCAAGTGCTAGGATGGAAGGTGTGCACCATTATGCCTGGCTTTAATGTCACCATTTATGGGAGGTCTTATTAAGAATATGTTTGGTGCCAGATAGTGGTGGCACATGCCTTTAATCCCAGCACTTGGGAGGCAGAGGCAGAAGCAGGAGGAGCTCTCTGTGTTCAAGGTCAGCCTGGTCTACATGGCAAGTTGCAGGTAAGCTGGCACTACATACTGAGACTCTGTCTCAAACAGACAAAAACAAATAATGTCTTTGGGGCTAGAGAGATGTCTTAGTAGTTCAGTACTTCCTGCTCCTCGGGAGGACAAAGCTTAGTTCCCAGCACCCATTTGGGAATCTTAAAACTCCTGTCACTCTAGCTCCAGAAGTTCTAACGTCCTCTTCTGGCTTCTTCAGGTACCTGCACACATACACACGCACGCACGCACGCACAAAACCATTAGAATCTTTTTAAAAAGGGGTAGTATCCTTGTAGGTACACACTGGTAGAACCAGTTTCAATGTCTATATACTTTATTTCCACCCTTCCTGGAGACTTCTTTTTCTGCATTGAGAATGAATTCCCTAGTTATTAGTGTAATATAAAAATGCTGCATGTTTCTTGCCTAGGCTGTATTCCCCATACGGCCACCCAAGTCAGTTTGTTCTGATACTTCCTATTTCCCATCATTTTAGAATCCACCTGTGACCTACAGGTAAGTATTTTTGCTTTAAGCTCCCAATTATTAAGATGTTTATTATCAAGGTAGCTTAGAAATATCAAATATCAATGGGTATTTTTCTACTTACTTATCCAAATTTACATGAGTGTCCTGTATATACAGGGATAAAGACTTGAAGATTTCCAGAGGTTGGAGGAGAAGATCAGGGTAGCCGTATCACTTAGCAGTGTGACCATTTGAAAAACTACAATGGCTAGGTAAATACAGACAGAAACAGGAAAGATTCTTATGTGGACTAAGTTACTCTTTGACAAAGAAGCAGAAACATCCCTTGTCTCTGTGAATATTTAAAGATAGAAGACAGATGATGTTCTGTGTGTGTGTGTGTGTGTGTGTGTGTGTGTGCTAGCGCGCACACACACACACACATGCACTGCATACTTACTACATGAGCTCAGATGACATCCTCATGACCATAATCCATACCCTTTGAAGCAGGGTGTCTTACTGGCCTGGAGCTCAGCAGTCAGGCCACACTGGCTGGCCAGTGAGCCCAGGGATCCTCCTGTCTTTGCCTCCCCAAGGCTGGGATTACAGCTGTGCATTGCAGGTGGCACTGCTATGCCCAGTTTTGTACGTGAGGTACAGGGCTCAAACTCAGGTTTTCAGGCTTGCAAAGCACTTTGGCAACAGAACTCTCTTCTTAGCCCCTCAGATGGAACAGTCACCTCTTTACCATCGAAACTATGTGATACTCAGTTACTTAGTTTGTGTGGCTGGGGATCGATGCTGGAGCCTCCTGAGTGCTAGGCAAGCGCTCTGCCACTGAGCTCTGGCCCCAGCTCCAGGATGACTTGATGTTAGAAAGAAATTATAACGTGTTACTGTTGGTTATTTCTTGTATCATCCAAGTCCCCCAAGTGCCGTGCTTTACTCATGCTACAGAAGTGCTATATTCCCAGCCCCTCATTATTTTCCTTTTTAAAAATTAATTTTCCAGGTTAGCATTCAAAGTATGGGTTCTATTGTGGCATCTTTACACATATTTTGTTATCACTTGCTTACCCTCTCAGTTCTTAAACATTTTCTTAACAAGTTAGTATTATAAGAAGATAACTAGTATACACCCATCAAAGAGAAGATAACTAGTATACACCCATCAAAGAACTAGGCATGGTGGCATAGTGAATGAGGACGCTGAGGCAGGAGGATCACTTGGACAACATAAGAAAACCTTGATTCAAAAGAAAAACCCCTGACAAAATATGGGAAAGCAGGTGCATGCATAAACAATGGCACTCCAGGAAAGTCTGGAAGCTTACTATAAGACTAAATACATGCTGGGTGTGTGGTGCACACCTTTAATTCCAGCATTCAGGAGCCAGAAGCAGGCAGATCTCTCTGAGTTCAAAGCCAGCCTGGTCTACAGAGTGACTTTAGGGCAGCCAGGACTACATAGTGAGACCCTGCTGCAAAATAACAATAACAGAAAGGCTAAAACAACACACCTACTCTAACCCATTAACTCCTCTTCTAAGTGTTTACAATGACTTACGAATGTTTGCAGCAGTTTCATTCCTCTCGGTGAAAAGTTGGACACAGCTCATATGTCCTTCATGGGAATAGATAAGCTTATGTAGTAATAATAGGAAAACCTATTCTGCAATGAAAAGGAGTGTGCTACTAATGTGCATAACATGACTAGATCTCCAAAACATTTTGCTGAGTGGAAAAAAGAAGAATACATGCATTTATAAAGTTCAGAGAGACACGTGACTAATCTGCTGTGGAGAGAATGAGGACAGAGCAAGACTGGGTAAGAAGTGACTGGAAAGGAGCCTGGAGGCCCTGTATTCTAGTAGGCATTTGAGGTACTCGGGCTCATGCACTTATCAAAATTCCATGAACAGAGATAAAAATTTCTGTAAACAAATACAGAATTCTGGTTAATGGCATGCCCATTGAGGTGTTTAGAAGGATGTATACTGATATCAGTATAATAATGTTCACGAAGAATAAGGTATATTGAGTTAATCAGCAAATGGCAGAATCTAAGTAGTGGGTTTATAAATTTCAATGGGAAAGTATGTAGCGAGTCTTTCCTGCCAGCCAGCTCCCAAATAATGACATGGAGACTGATTAACTATGAAAGCTTGGTCTTCAGCGTAGGCTTGTCTGAACCAGCTCTTAAAACTTAAATTAACCCATACTTTTTAATCTATGTTCTTTTATGTGGCGCAGTAACTTTTATTCTGTACTGCCCATACTGCTTCCTCTGTATCTGGCTGGCAACTCTGCCTTTCTTCTTCCCAGTATTCTCTCTCTCTGAGCTAAAGTCCTTCCTATACCTCCTGTCTAGCTATTGGCCATTCAACTTCTTATTACACCAATCACAGCAACACATTTACATACAGTATACAAATATCCCACAACAAAAGTAGCTTACCTTTTCTGTGCATCTGAAAATTTCCACAATTGAATAATGAGAAATGGAAAACACCCTTGACACCACTGACAATAGTTGCTGTATGAAGGGTTACCTGTGGAAGCCATGCCATTTGCTCCGTGTGTTTCTAGGAGGAAGAAGGTTTTTCCAGGAGCAGGTAGATAATGCTGTCGGGGTGCCACTGTTCATTACGTTGTTTGGTTTATGTCAACAGGAAGTTAGCTTGGTCATTGTTTAAAGTTCCTTTAACTTTGGGAAGTCTTAAAATGGGATAAATTTGTCAAGCATGGTGGCATACCTTTAATGCTAGCACTCTAGAGGCAAAGGCAGAAGGATCTCTGAGCTTGATGCCAGTCTGATCTACAAAGTAAGTTTCAGGACAGCCAGGGCTGTGTAGAGAGACCTTGTCCTTACCTCCCCACCCAAAATGGCAGCAACAACAAAAGACCCACAAAAACAGGATAAATTGTGATCGTTTTCAGTTTCTATGGCTAAAGTTCTTCCTCTGACCTCTGGTTCCAAGAATGCACCAGAGGATCTCTCAAGACTTAAAATCGGGTATTTGAAAGAGCAAAATTTCTATGTAAACTATATTGTTAAAATAATTTAGGAAAATAAACCACAACGTTCCCTCCTCAGAGACTTAATTTAAGTTTTGGTGAATGCACACATGCTGTTCAGACTCGAGAGGACTCCACAATCTGCTGCAGACTCTGCCTGGCGTGTGAGGGATTCAGAGCAGGGAGGAGAGTGAAAGGCACATCATACACCTTAGTTGCCTTTGACATTAACTCTCAGAATTCCTCAGTTGTAAAATGTATAAATCCCATTCAACGTGCATGTACTCACAAAGGTTTTGGGCCCCCAAAGGAGCACCTGGGAACAAATGGCTCACGGATTTCAGTGGCATGGTGTAGGCGTGCGCTCGAATGACACTGCTCACATACCTGGCTTCCTTCTGGAAGTGCTTCCTTTCCTGATTCCTCATCCTCACAGCCCCACATAAACTCTGAACTCAGAAGGGAGCCAACCCCAGAACTGTCCTCCAATCTGTGCACAAATAAACACGTAATTTAAGGAAACACTCATTCTAAGTGAGGGTGCACAGGAGAGCATTCGTGGGTCAGCCAGCAGCTCTTCAGTGAGCACCAGACAGAGCACAGACACGGGCCTGGGCAGCATTTCCCAAAGCAGAACACTGCATTGTGGGAGACACACAGAGGTGACATGCAGTAAACACAGGTGTCTGCAGTGAGTTAGAGCCAACAGGTTAGATGCAGCCTCAAAAGAGGATTCAGGAGCCAGGAAGAGGGGACCCGTCAGCAGACAGCACCCTGTAATGTAGGAGGGGAAGAAACTGAAGCACCGTGTTGTCTGAAGCCCTTGAGGGAACAGACCTGAGCACATTGGCTACAGCAGGAGGAAGATCATATGTGGATACTCTGGCAAGGGCCGTCTCAGGACACAGGTTGTTCAGTTCAGTCTGTTTTTTGGGAGAAAGGTGACAGAATTTCCTGATAGGACTTCACTGTATGATCTTGTACTTACCTTGTACTACTGTTAGTTTAGACTTGGGTGACCTTGTAGCAGCTACTTGCAACCTAAAGACAACCTGGGATGCTGTAGGTTTTCCTTGAATATCAACCTGGTCAGTGTGAGTAAAAAATAGTTGCTGAAATTATGCTGATAGGCGCAGCAGGGAGACTTCTGCTGTGAACCCCAAGCCCAGAGCACTAGGAGCGAGGCACCGGGTGGGTATTAGTTAGATTCCTACAAGACACGAAAGAAGCTGTGCTGTGTGGGCATAACCATCTGACTCCAGGTGGCATTCCTAGAGGTTGCTAGACAAAGAACAGCCTACAGAGGAAGAAACCCAGTCCATTAACTCCACATAGTCCACCAAGAAAAAAGGATACTGTCAGGTAGAGAATTTGCCTTCTTTATTTTTAGTTGAATGTGCTATTTTAGACTTAAAATCCTTATGATTAGAGCAGATGGGGGTGATCAGGAATCAGCATTGCTCGCCATCACCCAGGCAGATGCATGCTGAGGAGATGGGCCCGCCGTGATCCCGTGGGCTAGAAACTGCTCGGTGGAATCTGACTTAATTGATGGAAAAGTCCCACCTTCCAGAACTCAGGAGGGCTCTGCCCAGCCTGCTGAAACACAGCTGTGGGTGCTGTGATGTGCAGACGCCCCCACTGCCAATGTCAGGAAGGATGTACTTTTAAACCTCTAATTTGTCTAATAATGTCTTTGGTGATTTGTGTAGGTTTGGCATTGTAATCAAAGTGCTTCCTGGCTTGGTTTATTCAGTTTGCAGCCTTAAAATGTATACTGTCCTGATAAGCACGATATTAACAAGTTGACTGAGAAGAGACCACCCTTGGTCTCTGAAAATGAAGCAAATTTATTGTTTCTATAGTGTATTAATCTGCTTATACCAAGACAGCATCCAATGCTCACAGAGCCAGCCTCCATCATTCCAGCCCCATCCCCTTTCCTTATCATTAATGAACCAAACGACTATACTGATATTAACTCACAAGTGGGGACAGAATAATAAACGCTTGGAAAAAATTGCAAGAGGGAGGAGGATGGATTGCTGAAAATTCTAAGCTCTTTCTGGGCACTGGTGGTGCACACCTTTAATTCCAGCACTCAGGAGGCAGAAGCAGTCAGATTGCTGTGAGTTTGAGGCCAACCTGATCTACTTTGAATCTTTGTGAATTTGAGACCAGCCTATTCTACATGTGAGTTCCATGACAGCTAGGACTGCAGAGAGAGCTCTGCCTCAAAAACAAAACCAAAAATAATAAAAGCTCCAGAGTACTTGGTAACAGTATTGTTCCATACGAAGCTTATGGCATTGATACTATACAAAGTCCAAAGAAGTCTATCCTAACTAATGGATGTACTAATACCAACGGTTGCCTAGCTGCGATCAAAGGTGTGTGCTACTCTGCCCAGCACATCCAAGTTTAAGAATATACCCAATACGTAGAGCAGAATGTCCTTATATACTTGTAGAAATAATATTTTGGGTTGCTGTCTTGCTTTGTAACCCAGATTAGTCTTACACTATGGTCTAGATTCCAGGAAACCTGCTATCTGCCTCCCATATCTGTGAGTACAGTTATATGCTACTGAGCACAGCAAGTTTATACTTCTAAGCTGCCTTTGACCATCTTTGAAATGAAGAACAATACTTACTTGGAATAGAATGATAGAGGTAGAAGTTTATGCCTAGGTGAGTTTGGAGTTATCCCATTTTCTTACTTTCCCAGTGGAAGAAACAACCTAGGGTTTGGCATCTCCTGAGTCTCAGATGGGATGAGCCTTCCTAGCTTCTCACATTTCTACTATAACATCCTGTTTCCAACAGGTCAGCTCAATAGCATTTTGGGGATGAGCTGGTAGGACTTGTAGAACTCTTGATGCCTAAATGTGTGTGTAATCCAGCCCAAGGTCTTGGGTCTTGTACGTAATACACAATGCTATACTCCTAGTCCCATTTCTGCTTATTTTTTTCATAGCAACATAGAGAAGTCAATTTTTATAATGTAAATGATTTCTGCGGACACAAAGTATCTCCCAAGTCTAGAGGGCTCAAGAAATGAACACCCCCAGCACTAAAATTTCACTTTTCTTGCTACTTTGCTCATCCTGACTCCTTCCCTCCATTCTGTGTTTAGGAGTGAACTCAGGACCTTATGCATAAGAAGCATGCATTCCATTGCCAAACTCAGCTCAGTCCTGCTTCTGATGTTATCTGGGTAGTTCCTGTGATGGTTTCATATGTTTCTTTCTAAAATACTGCTCAGACACTGTAAAACAAATTCATATAAACATTGTAAAGTGCTTAACTACTGAAAGTCATTAGGATGCAGTTGTACTTTATAATTAAAAGTTTTCCCACCACATTGTATGTGATAGCACCGCCTTTAATCCCAGTTCTTGGGGAGGCAGAGATAGGCAGATCTCTGAGTTCTAGCTAGGCCAGCCTGATTCACGTAATGAGTTCCAGGACAGCAAGAGCTACATAGTGAGACCCTGTCTGAAAAGAAAAACAAAAAGGTGGGAGGAGGGAGGGAGGAAGACAGTCAGTCTCCAAACATGTCTGGGGACAGGTGTTTTTTGTTTGTTTGTTTTTGTTTTGTTCTGTTCTTTCTTTTTTTTTGAGACTGTGGGGACCCAGTCCTTACCCAGTCTGCGCATGCACTCCACACTCTTGGTCCTTCTTTTTGAAGTAGAACTGAAGGCAAGATTGACCTCTCCACATAAACACTTGGAGGCTAAAGACAATGCTGCTGGTCAGTGTACACACCAGCAAAGGACAGCCGGGGCATTCATGATCCATGGTTTTCTGGAGGTTTGCATGTGCTTGAAATTATTTACCTTACCCTGTGTTTTATCCACAGAGCTCAGTTTCTGATGTTAACAAGGCTGATCAGCTTTATAATGTATAGCACTAAAAAAATAAGTATACATAAAATTTCAAGTATATATTTATGTATTCATTAATATAAGTAGCTTTAATGAAGCAGACTGTTTTACTTCCTCTGACTAAACATAAATGGGTCATTAAAGATTTTTGAACATTGTTCAAAAAGTGTCTGTGTATATAATATATGACATAGAAACAAAATAGACTATTTCTATCTGTGAATATATAGAATCTGTACTTTGGTGTTTGAGACAAAAAAGGAAGTAACAAACATTTCTTTTTGCACATAGGGTCTAATCAAAGAATCTGTCTTAGAACGAACTATCTATCTATCTATCTATCTATCTATCTATCTATCTATCTATCTATACGTAAAACAAGTAAAGCTGCATTTTTTAAATTGTGTTTGAAGACCCTAACAAGATTAATTTGACTTTAGAAGATCTAGGCCACCCAAAGGCCAGCACTGCCAAAGACAAGTCACACCAGGTGACAGCAGTACTTCCAATGCAACAGCGCTTGTTTCTGTTTATTCATTTACTTATTTAATGTGTGCATGGTTTTTCTACATGTTTGTCTGTGCACTGCGTGCATGCCTGGTGCCTGCAGAAGCCAGAAGAGGACACTGGATCCCCTGGAACTGGGGTTGCAGGCAGTTGCTAGGACTCGACTCAGGACCTCTGAAGAGCAGTCAGTGCTCTTAACTGCTGAGCCATCTCTCCAGCCCCAAACAACAGCATTCTAGTTCTGGGTCTCCACGCTGCCCCACTACTGGCTAGCTTCTGCTATCTGCTGTGCTTACTACAT
The DNA here is from genome assembly GCA_030556225.1 of Cricetiscus sungorus. Taxonomy (NCBI): domain Eukaryota; kingdom Metazoa; phylum Chordata; class Mammalia; order Rodentia; family Cricetidae; genus Cricetiscus; species Cricetiscus sungorus. The sequence continues at coordinate 64,267,191 of JANBXA010000069.1, read as the reverse complement.
TTTGCCAAACTCCAATGTCTTTTAAGCATCTTAAGAGAAATTATGAAGGAAAGCAGCTTCTGTGTTATCATCCTGTTAGTCACTCTTGGTAATTGTCTTCAGATGACAAGCACTAATGATGAGTCTGTATCTGAGGTGTATCAAGTATTCTCTGCTATGACTATGCTTTAGATATTTGCAATTCTCATTTCTCAAACAGTTTCCTTCCATTCAGTCAAAACCACAAGAAGTGATTCATGTGGGTGATTCCATGTTCTGACGTGCAGACGGAGCTGACGGAGGTGATGCTTGATCTCACTTTAGTGAACTAATCCTCCTCCCTACTTCACTGAAAATATTTTCATTCTGACTGACAAAAAGTTGAAAAAGTAATGAACTGTAACTAAAAACGTACTGCAAATGACACATTAATGAGATTAATGGCGTGTGCCTTATTCTCTTAGGTTGTCTAGTCTTTACCTCTGATGAGCCTAGACTGATCGCTTAATTACACAAAGGGTAACGTTTTCTAGTGGAACTCTCTGGAGCTAGATCACAGTGAAATTCTTGGATCATTTTTAAAATGTAGCTTTACGAAAAAAAGAAAAGAACTCATTAGGTCAGAGTAAAAGCATACAGGATCTGAGAACAATCCATGTGGGGACCGGGGTCTTTGACTCCCAGGAGAAGGTCAGTAATCTGGACAGCAATGGAGAAGATGAGGTGATACTATTTATACAGCATTGAAACTTCATTTCACAGCTGTTAAGGAGCAGTAGGCATAAGAAGTAACCCTCCAGCACACCTGGAATACTATTAGCTCAACTCTGGCACTTGCCTACCATGTATGGAGTTGTAGGCCACACTCAGAACTACACACAACCAGAACAGAGCAGAGACAAGCTAGTTACAACAAGTGAGGTGGTACAGGCCTGAAACCTCAGCTCCTCAGAAGCCCTCAAGTTCAAGGCCTGTTTGGGCAGTGTAGTGAGACCTCATGTCAAAATAAAAATTACAAGACCAGTGGGTCTCAACCTTCCTAATGCTGTAACCTTTGAATACAGTTCCTCGTGCTGTGGTGACCCCCAACTGTAAAATTCTTTTTGTTGCCATTTCATGACTGTAATGTTGCTACTGTTATGAATTATGACATAAGGGGGTCACAACCCACAGTTGAGAACCACTGGCCTAGGACTTAAAGGTTCTTAGAGCCAAAGTTGACAACCTGGGTTCCATCCCCACAGCCCACATGGTGAAAGGAGAGAATCCACTCCGGAGAGTTGTTCCCTGACTCCACACATCCCTCCCCCCACCAACAGATGAATAAATGAATGGTTTTACTTTTTATGTTTTGTTTTTATGAAAAAAGGGCTAAAGGGTGATAAGAGCACTTGCTAAACAAGCAAGAGGCCCTAGGTCAATGCCCAATGCTGTTAAAACAGACAAACAGGTCACAACTCCAATGATTTCATTATTCATTAAGGGTCAGACCTGCAATTTTAAAAAGTACTGATGAGAGCTCAGAGTATCTGCAAGTATGAGGACTTGAGGTCAATTCCCAGGATCCATGCTGAAAACAAGGTGTGTTGGCATGTGCCTGAAGTCTCACTGTTGGGGCCACATAGACAGAGCCTGTCACTAGCCAATCAGACTTGCTAAAACATGGACCTCCAACTCCAATGAGGAGGAGGGGGAGGAGGGTGTTAGGGGGGGAGGGAAGAGAGGATAGCCATCCTGAGGAAGAGCACACTTGCATAGACATGTGTGTGCATCCCCCTCTCCTCTCCCCTGCATGCATTTGAACACATGTACACACACACACACACACACACACACACACACACACACACACACACACACACACCCACTCACTCACTGATAGAGAAGCACTAAGGAATGAGAAAGGAAATTTGAAAACCTATTGTCTCTCAGAGGTCTGGAGTTCAGCACTGCAATTCCATGTATCTGGCCTCACCTGGCCTTTCTAATAAGAACTGCGCCAGCTCCAAGATGGTCCACACAGGCATCCTGCTCTCAGACTATAACAGGTGTCCTAGACTTTGAGCCCAAGTACTCTCACCCACAACTCTTCATTTCCATTCAGACCACACTAGTTTACAACATATCTTGTTTCTTGGACAACTTAAGAGTCCAAGGTCCCATCATTAAATCATTCCATAATCACATCCTTAAAAAGATGCACAATTCCTATGTCTTTTCTCCCCTTACTGTGCCATCCTATAAACCCCAAATCTTGGCAAACAAGACAAATCTTTATCTGCACACATGCTAGTGCAGGAACACAGATGGGAGGAACTACGCACTTACAGTGTCTCAAACGTCACCAGCCACTTAGCACTGTCTAGCTTCTCCAAGGATTTGTTAGAAATGGAAGATTAAGGACCTCACAGGCCTTTGGAGTTAGAACCTCAGAGGGAGGGTCCCACAATCCTTTAATATTTTAACAAGATCCATAGGTGATTCTCACATCTGGAAAGGTCTGAAGGCTGATCTAGCTTCAGATTTCATTGAGAAACCTCCCTCTGACATAAACACTAGGAGGGCAGGGGTTTACGGTTCCCGTTCCTATATATCTTAAGCAGCAGAATCTGCCAAACTCAGAGATCCACCTACCTCTGCCTCCTGAGTGCTGGGATTAAAGGTGTGCTCTGCCACCACCTGGGTCCTTTCTTCTTTTTCCATCTAAGGCATTGCTCTTTATCCTGCCAAAAGCTGGTATTTCCATGTATAGACTGGACTTCATCCCTGAAGTACCACTTCTGTTTCTGCTGATTTACCTAATATATGCTTTCTGGATAACTGCAATTCTATAATATGTGGTCTTTAGTGCAGTCTTCTGCACCATATTTTCAAGGCTCATCTAGCTGTTGTATGTGTAAGTGCTATGCTCCTTTTAATGGCCAGAAGAGACTCCATTCAGAAGGTCTGGAGACATGGTTCCGCAGTCTAAGAACTTTAATTCTAAGTGCCCACATGGTGGCTCACAACCAACTGCAAACCCATGTCCAGGGGTTCGGATACTCTTCTGATCTCTGCAGGCACCAGACACATACACGGTACACATATACATGCTGGCAAAGCCCCTTCCCATAAAGGAAATATGAAAACATATCACACTCTGTATCTGCTGCATTTTATTTTTGCTGTGATGTGCATCCTTTGTGTGGATGTATGCTTTCATCTCTAAGGCACTGCCAAAAGCAGCTGCATTGTTCTGTACTCACTCAGCAATATATAGAGTCCCAGTGTCTGATGTCATACTAATACTTGCTGTCACTAGGTCTATTCTTTTTTAGGGGAGAGGCAGCCAGGGACAGAACTCAGAGTCTGTGCGTTCTTCCACTGAGCAGCCCCCATGCAATGCATTCTGAGTTGGTGTTTTTATATATGGGGATCAAACTTAATTTCTTCCCTCCCATTAAATTGCCTTGGTACCCAGTAGGTGATGACTTTATTTACATGTTATTGAATTAAAACTCCTTTTCCTTCTGCATTTGACCCCCTTAGCAGTTATTCCCTCCTTCAAACTCTCAACTTTTTTTTTTTTTTTGGAGGGGTGGCATTATTTGTTCCGAGACAGGGTCCCACTTTGTAGCCTTGGCTAGCCTAGGACTCACTGTGCAGGTGAGTTGGAGGGACTCACAGACCACATGTCTCTGCCTCTGCAGTTCTGGGATTACAGGCTTTTTAGTCTCTATTGGTTCGTATCCTCTAGGAAGCTTTAAAATACTGGGTTTTCATTTACAGTGGCTACCTAACAAGTTATGACAAAACCTAGTGGCATAATAAAGTCATTTATTATACTATAGTTTCTTTTGCTCAGGATTTCAGACTGGCACAGTGGTGTTCCCATCTCTGTTCCATGACATCTAAAGCCTCAGGCTGGAGACTGGTGCTGTCTGAAGCTCTTGCACTTACACGTCAGGCAGCTGATGGTGACTGCTAGCTGGGGGCAGGGGCCTCGGTTCATATCCATGTGACCCTGTACATGCCGTTTCTCCAAGTTGGCTGGTTTGGGCTTCCTCACAGTATGGCTGCTGAGTTCCAAGAACAAGCAATCTAGAAGGAGAAAAAGGAAGAAAGCAAGACGCCACGATAGCCAAAGAGCCTACTTTTGCATAAAAAAAAAAAAAAGACAGAAAATAGTTCCCAAGCCCTACCACATGTAAAAAAAAAAAAAAGAATAACAGACTTTATATGAATGACAACTTCTAAAATAGCATGGGGCCTGTGGCTGGGACTCCATGGCAAAGCAATTGGCTAGCATGCCCAAGCAGAGACATGCATGTAAAACAAAATGTGGGACCAGAAATACTCTGGTGGCCTCCTATAGAAGAACAGTCTGCCACAGCCTTCTGGTCACAGTTGACAGCATCCATACACTATACTCACCCTTCCCTACCTAGTGTCTCCCCAAACCTCACCCAAACGGCATTAGGCTCAGGCTTGAGAGTCAAGGTCTCTGTATGTGCTAGTGAGATGCTTGAGAGCGCTGTCTACAGGTGCACCTAACCTGAAAAGTTAGGCACTAACAAGGCAAATACTCCCTGCCCCACTTTGCATAGACATAAAACGACAGGACACAAAGCAACCTGCCAACTCCAAAAGAGAAAGCAGTTGTCTCGATTCTCCCCATGTGACTATTTATTCCTGTAGCATTGAAGTTTGTGATTCCCAATTTCCTAACAGCTAAGCGCCTCTCTAAAAATCCAGTTAATCATTTTATGCCTTTATAAAACATCTCATTACTGTTTCCAGCTTAACATGCCAATATGAACTCTTGAGGATGTTAGCCCACATCCTCAAACCTCTTGTCCTGGTTCCTGTCCTCCCACATAGCTACTCAGACCAACTCAGGACTCTCTCTCATTCCTTCATCCATTCACTCACTCGACACAACTGTTAGCAAGTTATACAGCATCTTCTCCCAAATATACCCTCCTCCTCCTTCCCCTCCTACTTTTCCTCATGCCCCTCCTCCCTCATGTTTCCTCCCACTTCCTTCTCATCCTCCTTCTTTCCATGGATTCTCACAATGCACTTACTGCCCATCTTCTTTTAGCCTTGCTATATTCTGATTTCCTTAGGCACAGTAAATCAAGGGAATATTTTAGTTCATATCTCATGGTGGCGCTCCCCTGCTCAAAAATTTCTGTAACCCCTCCCAAGCTCTTATAGCCTATGCACATGCTAGTCTGAAGTATTTCATCTCACCTTTCTACTTCCTCATAACTCAGTCTTTTCTCCAGGTGGTGCTGGCACACATCTTTAATCTCAGCACTGGGGAAGCAGAGGCAGGCGGATCTCTGTCTACAGAGCGAGTGCCAGGACAGCTAGGGCTGTTACACAGAGATGCTCTGTCTTAAAAAACAAAACCCAAACAAACAAAAACAACCTCAATCTTTGCCATATTTAAGGGCATGGCATGACTGGCCACCCAATGTAGGTATGTGACTCTAGGTCACTGCATTGTTTCTTTCATAAAGTAATCTGACTTTCAAGCTGTATCCTCTTAGCTTTCTTTCGTGCTTCCTACCTGCCTGCTTAGTCATTTGCTGGGTATAAGGGACGGTTTGCGGTGTACACTATGGCATGTGTTGTGGCCCATCACAGCATCACCCCCATGTTCTTACTGAGGATAGCCTTGTACTTCTCTTTCAGTAACTGCCCTTCCTTTCTGGCTGCCGCTTTAGCCAGAGCCACATCAGATGAAGTCCTCCAGAGCGACCTTTCTGCTCACTATATCCCAAAGGAAACAGACGGCACAGAAGGGACTGTGGGTAAGCACCTTTCTCCATTATTTATTTAAACAGACTGTCTTGTTGATAGTGCTCTGCAAAAATATCTGTGGCATATTAAATCTAATTACAGATACCCACTAGTGACTATATAGTAATATTCAGGAGGGGTTTTTTTTTCCTTAAAAATCAATAAAAAGAGGCAAGAAGAAAAAATTCAAGTATATATCTAAGTGGTAAACTAGTACATGGAAAGTACTGGAACAAGAAATTGACATTGACGTCTAGATACATGGTAGAATTGGCTCAGTAGTATGGACCTGCAGTCCCAGCTACTTGGGAGGGCCAGGTGGGAAGGGTGCTTGAGTTTAGGTGTTCTAGACAGTCTCAGGCAAGGACCTTGTCTCAATTTTAAAAATTTGATGCACAATAAAGTTGAGAAAAACAGTGTTTCAGGAAAACCTGTTTAATGTGTCTTGTTTATCCACAGCTGCACCAATCCAAAGGCACCTTCTCTTTTCTAAGAGTATTAGCTTGTCTTGAATACAGGAAAAAGCATACAAAAATTTACAAAGTCAGTTATAACAAAACTCATAAATCTTTTTAAGTTTTATATCTACTAAAACATAGATCTGACAGATATGTAATGTTATTTATTTTCATTGATCATTGTATATTTTTGCTGATAGCAAGATTATGATGCTCAACATTCACACCCACACTCACCCTAGCACCAGCAGAATTGAGCCCAAGGCCTTGGACATGATGCTCTGCTTCTCAGTTATACCTACACACACACACACACACACACACACACACACACACACACACACACACACACACCGTTCTAAAAGCGGGTCTTGCTGAATTGCCCAGGCTGTCCTGAAACTTGCTATCCTCCCACGCAGCAACACAAGCAGCTGGATTATAGGCATGTGCGCCACATTGGCCTCCAGTTAATGGACTGAGCTTACACATATTTCAAAGCCGTTAAAGAAACTATTTTACAAAATCAGAGCATAACCACCCCACATGCACTTCTATTTGTGGCACTATCTTAAATACTATGTAACATCCCTAGCTTACTACTCCAAACTTTTTAAGGTGCTGGTATTAATTAGCTTTGAGGCAAGGCCTCAACTGTGTAGCCTTAGGCTGGCTTTCAACTCACTACCCTGCTTCAGTCTCCCACCATAGTCTCCTGAGGGCTGGGATCACAACGTGTGTTACCATGCCTAGCCCATCTATTTTATTCAGAGCATTTGCCCATCAAAATGGTTCACGAGGAACAAAGCATTTGTTATAAATAGAAAGACAGACCAGAGGCTGTGGCATTCCCATTCCTCCTGTCTCTCTAGACTGTGACAGAAAACTGTCAAGAAGGGAACTGCTGCTTGTTTTCAACTGAGAATAACTGATTCACCTAGAACCAAGCTGTCCTGGAGCCAAACTGAATAGAATTCCTTCTACAAAGCACAGTCTCTCCTCTGGTGCTGATGCACACAGAGCCCTTGTAATGAAGATGAGAGACTCCGCTCTACTGCAGTGCAGGGGGATGTGATGACGGCTGACTCAGCTCCCGCTTGGCGCGGTGACATTAACGACTGAAGAGTAATTTACAGCTGTGAGGGGGCGGATTGCTACTTGGATGGTTTTCACTTTTTCACGCCCCTTACTTTGCTTTATTTCTCCATCTCAAGTGGCTATTATTTATACACTGATGTTCTATAGCACGCCTGCTGGAGACTGTCTCAGGACTGGAGAATGCCTGAGACAAAGTAAAATTAAAAGACTTTTTTTCCTCTCAAATGGATGCCATTGGCCACACTGGTTTCTTTTCTAGGTGGTCATTTAGGAATGTCTCCATTTAGAAAGGTCTCCATGCTGTTGAGATTCTCAACTACCTGCAAAACCCTTATCTACAGCAGTGGTTCTCAAACTTCCTAACACTGAAACCCTTCAGTACAACCTCATGTTGTGCTGACCCCAACCATAAAACCATTTTCACTGCTACTTCATAACTGAAATTTTACTACTGTTAGGAACTGTACATATCTGCGTTTCCAATGGTTTTAGGTGACCCTGTGAAAGGGTCATTCAACCCCACGCGAACTCTACAGGGATACTTTTCACCCACACATTACAGTAGAGAGCAGCATATTGGGTAGGGCATATAGCACACGCAGTGAGGTTCCCACTAAAGTGCTTTTTAAAACCTCGTCTTGGTTTGTTTCAAAAACATCTTTTATTATTTTTTAAAATATTTAAGTTTTATGTATATGAGTGTTTTGTCTATATGTATTTCTGTGCACTGTGCACTTACAATGTCCATGGAGGCCAGCAGAGGGCATCAGATCCCCTGGAAGTGGAGTTACAGACAGTTGAGAGCTGCCATGTGGGTGCTGGGAATTTTTTTTTTTTTTTTTTTTTTTTTTTTTGGGGGGCATGTTCTGACAGGATTTCATGTAGCTCGGGCTACCGATTCTCCTGATTCTGCCTCTTTAGTGATAGGATTACAGGTTGGGCTACCATGCCTGGCTAAATCACATCTTTCAAAATTAATAGTAAAGGGTTGTGAAGCTGGCTCATTCAGGTACAGGCAAGCCTAAGGATCTGAGTTCAGAACCGCAACAACTATGTCGCAGTTGAGCATGGCGGTCTGCCTGTGTAACTCTAGCGTTGGGCAGGTGGAAACAGGAAAGGTCAGGAATTCCCTGCCAGCTGGTGTCATGGAGCCAGTAAGCGCCACATCCAGTTAATGTTTCTAGCTGGGATTCTGGGAACATGTCATTAATTTCACCCAGTCCTGTTCCCCTGGAAGTTTCTGGATTCATTTGTTTTGTAATGCTCTTTTGTCAGATAAGTACACACTCATTTCAGGTCTGCATGAGGGTGTGTGTCTCTCCTGCTGAAGCCACTATGGGAGGTAGTTCTTAAAAAGAAAAAAAAAAAAAAAAAAAAAAAGAAGAAGAAAAAGAAAAAAGAAGAAAAAAAGAAAAAAAAAAAAGAGAAACAAAAAAACCATGCACACTTTTAATTCCAACACTTGGGAGGTGGAGGCAGGCAGATCTCTGTGAATTCAAGGCCAGCCTGGTCTACTGAGTTCTAGAACTTCTAGGACAGCCAAAGATACACAGAGAACCCTGTCTTGAAAAAAACCAAAAACATCAAACATTTATTTGCTTAAAGCAAGAGGAATATTTGGCAGTTTATTGGCTCGTTCATTTCTTGTATATAACTCTTGAGGGAGTTTTTGCTCTTTGAACTTCATTTCTCTTTCAAATATACCCTTGTTTTTCAGTAACATAAAACTGGGAAGGGGAAGCTGGTTATGGTAATTTACAGCACTGGAGACAACCAAGAAGCAGCCTGTGCTATGAGACCCTGTCTCACAACAAACAAGCAAAAATACAGGAAAATGTTAAAGGGCTCAAAAGCCACCAATTGGGACTGTTGTATATTAATAATAAAGAAAAACAGAAATAAAATCTTTGAGATTAGCTTCCTGAATATAATCACTAAAAAATTAAGTTGGACAAGGTGGCTGACACTTATAATCCAATACTCAGAAGGCTGAGGCAAAATGAATTTGAGACCCTATTCAGAAAAGGGGTGGAGTAATTTGTGCTGGATGGATGATTTGCAACTTGGGAAGCTAACTCCAGCACTTGGGAGTCCACAGAGGAAGCATCCCGAGTTTGAGGTCATTGGGGATTCTGTCTCAAAAAGATAGTGTGTGCAGTGCTGCCTGGCATGCAAGGGCCTCAAGTTCTATCCCTGACACTATAACACAAGGAAAAATCGTGTAAGAATTATGTGTAAGAGTAGAAATGGAGTCACAGGTTCAAAGGATAACGCATGATAGGAAATGAAGAAATAGGAGTTCAAGTTCCATGCTGCTGAGGAACACACAGTCTCTCTTCTTTGGGATTTCTGTTCTAGGCTGCAGGAAGCATCAGTAGCCATTGCCCGTCTGTCACATACTTCCTGAGGCTGTCAAGCTGTATCTGTTTTAGTCAAACAACTTTCTGGAGGAACATCTACAGTACTGGAAACTACATCTTCTGATTGAGTAGCTACAAACTGAGTGGAAGACAGCCTGAATAGATGGTTAGAGATGTTAGATACAGTCTCTCCAGTACACACTGGTCATGTGCCAATGACAGAAATCTGCTTCAGTTCTTAACTGACGTGTCAGTAGTCAAGGCGATGTAAGCCATAAAACTACAATCCCAGCACTTGGGAAGGTAAAACAACAGACTGTCACAAATTCAAGGTCAAGACCAGCTTGAACTACACAGCAAGACTCTGACTTAATAAATAAGTGAAAATAAAGTTTGTCATGGTGGCACATACCTTTATTCTCTGTGAGTTTGAGGCCAGCCTGGTCTATAGAGGGAGTTCTAGGACAGTCAGAGCTATATAATGAGACACTAATATTTTTTTAAAAAGCCAAAGTAGTACACTTAGGTGAAGACTCCCATGTAAACACTGATAGAATTCAGGTTGCTCTGAATAAAGAAACCTTTAATATATTAGTTAGCCTATTGGCGAAACTACTGTCTAAACTTTTATATAACTCAGTTACAAATGATGGTCTGTTTGTTACCATAGAGGAAACATAAGATCAGAAGTGAGAGCATGCCCGCAGTCTGTCAGCTGTTTTCACTGCCTTCCCTGTTCCCCTGGCTGAACAACCAGTGCTCATCTTTGAGTTGTTCTGAGCCTAGAAGCCTTGGCTCTCTACATGATAACCATAGCAGCTGTCCACAGTGAAGGGTGCTCTGGCCTAGAGGGCAGAGGGGCTGGAGATGATGCTGTGACAAGCCTGGCCCGACCAGAGGTCTTCTCCTGCCACAGAGTGTGAGCTTGGTGGCAACTGATGGCTTTCTACTAGGTAGGCTGTCGTTTCTTCACTTCAGAAGCAGCGTTCCTTTCCCTTGAGTTAAGGAGAGCATGACTAGGGTGACTACTTATGTTCTTACCCAGCAGGGGAGTGGAAAGCAGTGTTCCTTGGCTCTTGAGTGAGGTCTGTTTCCTTTACAGAAATTGAGACAGTGAAATTGGCCCGCTCTGTCTTCACCAAACTACATGAGATTTGCTGCAGCTGGGTGAAGGACTTCCCACTCCGCAGGAGGCCTCAGATTTACTATGAAACATCAATCCATGCCATCAAAAACATGCGAAGGAAAATGGAGGACAAACATGTCTGCATCCCTGACTTTAATATGCTCTTCAACCTAGAGGTAAAAGCATTCTGGAGTCGGTGCAACAAGGTCCTGCCAGAAAAGGACTGGTGTCCTAACTGTCACTCATAGTATAGAAGGAACTGACTGCATTAGAAAATAGAACTATTTGGTTATTTTTAGTAAGTTCAAATAATTCCAAATTGGGAACATTGTTATTTTTAATAGGTTCATATGGTTCAAAATTGGAAGAGTAAAAACCTCTTCTGGATAGCCACTTCCTATCCAGGAAAGCAAGGAAAGTTACCAGTTACTTTGGAAGCTTCTAAAGCTATTTTATTAGCAACCAAAGAAAACCATTATATCAAAATAACACTTTAGTAAAGTCAAGTGACTTAGTGAATTCTCAAAATACCATGTTGCTGAAGCAACAAAAAACACAACATAAAAGAATAAATTTAAGGCTGAGACAATTTGATTTCATGTGATTTTCTTTTTCAAATCTGGGTCTCTGAGATAGGAAGTAGTTGGAATTACATTGCACAAATCTCTGTGACTGACAGATTAGATCCATATGAGCCTTGTCAGCTTAATCACCATTTTCTTGCTATCTTCTCCATTTCTATTAAATGCATTATGCTAATGCAAACAAAGGTGGGCTTGTTTGCTCTGACTGTCACTCACCTTTTCTTTTCTCTTTTAAGTCCATAACTTGAAAATTACAGTGTAGTAATTTATACCCAGTATAATATTTCCTTCACTTAGCAGTTAGGGCTGAAGAGCAGTGATGACAGTTGGGGCTTAGAAAGATTTTGTTCCCAGTGCTGTGTCTCTGCAAATGGACCCCAAAGGCTACTTCCTAAACAGTCCCCATAAAATTACACCCACTTGAAGAGTACACTTAGATTTCAGGATGTTGATCTGGTTGGTTTTCCTTTAGTCTCCGAATATGTAAACTTGTCAAAGACCTAGCTTAGAAAGAGCCCTTGCTGCACCAAAGCAGGCATTGAAGGCTGTTCAGCTATGATTACTTAGAGATTTGCAAATTCTCATATGTTTTGATCTGATAACCTCATTTCATTTAAAATTCTTCATCACAACAGAAATACAGCAAAGTCTTAAATATGAGTTTAAGTGTTTTAACATTATTAATAAAAATAAATTAGAAATGATCTTAAAATCATTAAAGGAGATATGTCTCATAATCTATTCAAGATAATGTCTTTGAATAATACTTAGTGACATGCAGAAATGCTAATGACATAAACCAGGGTATAAAATTTCACATGTAGTATGATCCTTATTTTAAAAATACAGAGCCAGGTGTGGTGGTGTACAACTGTAATCCAGTACTTTAGAGGCTGAGGCAGAAAAATGGCTATAAGGCAAGACCTTGTGTCAAAAACCAAAGCATGCATGCACACACACATATGTAAGCAATCACATGTATGCACATCACCAAAACAAAACCAAGCCACAAATATACAGACAGAGGGTTACCTATATGGACTTCACCATTTGAGTGTCACCATTATTCTCACGACATTCATATGCAGTGCTTTTGTTAGACATTTCCACAGTACCGTGTCATCTCTGTGTGACACAGGTGTGAAGGCGGGACAGGAGAATGAGGCAACCCTTCAGCACATCTGAATTCAACCTGGGCTACATGTCACTGCCGCAAAACAAACAAGATTTTAAAAATCAAAACAACCAACAAATAAATAAGGTTAAAAACAAAAAAAACAAAACAAGAACATAAAGAAGCAAGAAAGCAAACAAAAAACAAAACAAAACAAAAACATTCCCCAAAGAAAAGATCTGTTCAGAAGACTGTGACAGAACCCAGACTCCTTAGGAAAAAAAATGTAAAGACTCACAAATGAAGTCATTAGCTAGCCACTGCTGCTTAAAGAGACATAGTAACCAGTGAAACTTGAGTGACTTAAAGATCACAAACAGATCTCAAACATCTGAGCTGAAAATGAAGACAGTGGCCAACTATTTGGCACTTGAAAAGTGAATTCGAGACATAACAGAGGGCAGAAGGGTCAATGCTGGCAACTAGCCTTCAAGAGAATTGAGACCCTGAAGCTTAAATTGGAGCTGAAGCCAAGTTGCCAGCCACACAGGGCACTTGGCATCTGATGTGGTTCAAGACTGGTTAACAAATTTAGAGACTGCTATTTATGGTAGGAACTCAAATGTGACCAGGAATGGTTTGGGAAAGAGGTATAACTTGTATGTTTTTATCTCCGTGTATTTTAGCCAATCTGAAGCCAGTTATTTTCTATTCTCTGGTATGTTGGGGAAAAAAAAGTACTCAACCCAGTCCAGCTTTTGCTCCCTTCTTCCTCACACCTTCTTTTCTCTTCCTCCTCACACCTCTATGATTTTGAAACAAATGCATGTGGGTGGTTTCCATGGTACAAGACAACACGTTTCACAGAGAGGGTGCTCCAGCCTGCACTAATTGGGCATGATGTGTTCTTCCAGGGCTCTGTGTGTAAACACAGATGCCCTAGCATCACAGGTACTCAGCAGCTCACCAGGCGTGTCAGCAAAGGGAAGCGCTTAGTCTTGTCTAAATGACAAAAGCAGTAGAGGATAGACCGTTTGCAGGACATCAGCTCATTTGGATGATACTGTGCCCCATTCCTTAACTGCTTTGTGTGTCTATTGACAGGACCAGGAAGAACAAGCTTACTTTGCAGTGTTTGATGGCCACGGGGGAGTGGATGCTGCCATTTATGCCTCCGTTCACCTACATGTTAACTTAGTGCGCCAGGAGATGTTCCCCCATGATCCTGCTGAGGCTCTCTGTCGGGCCTTCCGTGTCACAGATGAGCGGTTTGTGCAGAAGGCAGCCAGGGAGGTATGCCCACGTCCTTGTGAATGCCAGCTACAAGTGTACCAGCTGAGTTCAAACCAGTTTCTGTGGTTGAAGGGCTAGTTTTGCCTTTTCTCTTTCTGGATATACATTACCTACATTGCACATGGGCGCTCTCTCTCTCTCTCTCTCTCTCTCTCTCTCTCTCTCTCTCTCTCTCTCTCTCTCTCTCTCTCACCTCACACACACACACATTTAACTCTCTCACGAGCTACCTTGCTGCACTCTGCTCAATTCTAAATCCAGTTCTCTCCTGAGGAATAATTTTGTGGGGCACAGTGAAACACTGTAAAGGAAACTCAGACTGTGGTTCTCTGGCCCCTTTCTATAATTGCTGCTGGATTTGGCAGGTGAGATCTAGAGATGGTGAACTGAAAACAGTTTTTAAAAAGAAACAGAAACTTGGATTACTTCCATACTTTTCATTCTGCATGAGTAGGCAGTGGTCAGAGTGTTATCTCCATGGAACATTTCCAATGGAGAGGGGGGGATCCTTAGATGAGTCTTGAACTGACTTTCTCTTAATAGAAAGAAAGGATAGAACTCATGTCCTGCATTGCTAAGGCCGGACAGACCTAAGCATCTTACTCGGAATGAAATTGAGGGGTTCTAGAAGTAAAACAAACAAAATGTACGTCTATCATACTGGGCAATGATGGAACATAAATACTTATGGCACTCTATGTTGGACTTTTAGCTGGGGGGGGGCAATAGAAAAAATACATTTTTTACTTTTCAAAACTAATTACATATTAAGATATACAGTAAGATATACACTTCTGTCACATGACTCAAACATGAACTTTTGCAATGAAAAGATTAGAATATTACTTGATCCATTTCCTTTTTTTTCTTAAAGAGATTTATTTATTATGTATACACTCACCAGAAGAGGGCATCAGCTCCCATTATAGATAGTTGCGTGCAACTATATAGTAGCTGGGAGTTGAACTCGGGACCTCTGGAAAAGCAGCCAGTGCTTTTAAGCCATCATCTGTCCAGCCCCATTTCCCTGATCTTATAGTTATGCTGCAAAGCAATAGTGAGGCTTGGAATTTATGAAAGGATAACCCAGAACTATCTGGAAAAAAGCAAAAGAAATATCTACCTTGAGCCCTAAGGTTGGATTAATATACAGGTAGAGATGGAACTACACAAGAAAACACAAGCTGACTTCAGCCTTTTGCAGCCTTGGGGGGCAGCACTCTGCTAGGCCCTGCCTCTCTGGAGGCTGTTGGATCTCAGCTTGGGAAAAAGCTGAGCTTTAGGGTTGGGGGTAATCTGAATTCAGCAGTGTGAGACACTGATCTTTCTGTCTTTTTAATCTCACATACTGTTTTCTACTTCCTGACCATGTTTCCCTCATTCGCTCTGTCAATGATGCTGTGTCTCTGTCCTGCCAATAGTTCTCCGCATGATTCAGGGTCCTTCTTGTGCTTCCATGTGCTGCTTTCTGCTGGGGAAAAGTAGCTATTCCTGTTGTGAAGCAGCCCTGCCTCCTGTTCTCTCCAGGGCATATGCACTGAAGTGTCTTTATCCTGTGTTCCAGAGGGCTGAGCTTTTGAACATTCTGTGTGGGAAGACATTTTATTGGTGGGTGAGGATTTATAACAAACTTTTCCTATATAGGGAAAAAGAGAAGTTGTTTTCTCATTGGATACAAGAAGCCCTTCACCACCCTGACGCATTCGTTCTAATTTGGGCCAGGTCCTTAGTAACAGAGTCATGCTCATTTGGTAGTGACTCATGTCAAATGGAGATGTCATTTTAGTATAGCAGGATCAAGAGCTTTAAGTACTGTGGTAGCTATTGCAATGAAACCCCAGGCTGTTAGTTCTCTATGCAGTGTTTCCTATCAAAGCTCCCTAAAAATACCATGGGGAAGATTGTTCTTTGTTTTTAAAGGTATATAAGCATATCAGTTCCTTAATATTCAGGGACTGGGAACATTCCTTCTGTAACAAGCAGATACTTTGTGTGGACACACACACACACACCACACGACCTTACTGACTACCCAGTAGGTCAGAAATGAAACAGGCTAGAACTGAGTCAGGCTGTAGGTGGCGCACACCTTTAATCCCAGCAATGGGAGGCAGAAGCAGGTGGATTGAGGTTGAGGCTAGCCTGGTCTGTCTACAGGGAGAGTTCCAGGACAGCCAGAGCTGATCCAGAGAAACCTTGTTTTGAAACACAAAGATGGAGTGAAGGAGGAAAGGAGGGAGGAAGGGAGGGAGGAAATAAAGAAAAAAGGTCTGCTGGGTGTGGTGGCATATGCCTTCAGTCCCAGCACTTGGGAGGCAGAGACAAAAAGCCATGGGTTCCAGGCTAGCCAGAGTGACAGTCAGACCACCTCATCTTAAAAAATAAAAAGGGGTGGTAGTGAAATGCATGTAACAGTGAACTAGGAAGAACCGAGACTTCAAGTGTTTTGCATAGTAAACAGATTACCAGCCCTTACACAAGTCACAAACATGCCATGTTTTTAAACATACACCCAGGTAATGTGTATGTGTGTGTTTGTGTGTAGTGTACATGTATGACACAGTGTGCATGTAGTGGAAAGGAAACTTTAAGAATTGGTTCCTTATGTCCATCACATTGCACGTCAGAGGTTGAACTAAAGTAAGTCATCAGGTTTGGCAGCAAGTGCCTTTACCTTCCGAGCCTTCTCACCTGATCCAGATTTTAAATTAATTAATTTATATTTTATGAGTATTTATGGAATGCCCATGGAGGCCAGAAGAGGCATTATATCTCTTGGGACTGAGTTACACATGGTTGTGGCCATTACCAGACAGACTGAGAATTGAACCATTCCTGTCCAGTGTATCCCAGATCATTATACATATGTTATATGTATAAATGAGCCAGGCATGGTGATAAACATGTTTCTTCTCAGCAGATGCAGATAGACCTGTATAATTTTGAGACCAGCCTGGTCTGTACAGCAAGTTCCAGGCTACCAGGGCTACACAATGAGACCTTGTTTCAAAAAATAAATAAAATGCTCTGAGAAACATGAATTTGTAATGTGAAAGTCTCTCCAATGCAGCTTGTATTAATTATAAATTGCTTCTCAATGAGAATTGGGTGTCTTTTCTTTTCTTTGACTCTGGTCTTAAATTATTTTCAGAGCTTACGATGTGGGACCACAGGAGTAGTGACTTTTATCAGAGGCAACATGCTCCACGTGGCATGGGTGGGCGATTCCCAGGTTATGCTTGTAAGAAAGGGCCAAGCTGTTGAACTAATGAAACCACACAAACCAGACAGAGAGGTATGTATGATCTGTTCTAATAGAGCATGCCATAATGGCAGCTTTGTAGTTATTAATTAGGATCCTCTGAGTATTATTGCCTTTACTCTCCTTTAGGAGAAATACAGAAAACCTTTTCACAGAGATAATGGGTAATGCATCTGTTTATTGTAAAGTGGATGGGTAAATCCTGAATCCAATTATTTGCTTTTTATTGCACTGCCCTAGGATGAAAAGCAGCGAATTGAGGCCCTTGGAGGTTGTGTAGTGTGGTTTGGTGCCTGGAGGGTGAATGGAAGTCTATCAGTCTCCAGAGCTATAGGTAGGAAAAAAACATTAATTTTATTTCTCCCAAGTCTTCTAGCTCACTTGTCTTGTGTTGACTCTGACATGAAGATGTTAATTTATATGCTCAGAATGCTTATCATTGTTTAAAACCAAAATGATCAGTTCACACCATTTCCAGAAAACAGAAGGGTTTCTCCAAACTTCCTATTGCTTCTATCTTTATCTTTGTTTGTTTGTTTGTTTAGGTGAATTATAAAATGACATGAGCAAAACTCTTAGAAAAAATACATTTTATACAAAACTATTTTTGAAATGTGGAACATTGTTTTTTTTGAGAGAGGGTCTGGACTCTGCCTCGAGTGCTGGTAGTAAGGGTGTGCACCACGACAACTGGCCCAGGAA
The DNA here is from genome assembly GCA_030556225.1 of Cricetiscus sungorus. Taxonomy (NCBI): domain Eukaryota; kingdom Metazoa; phylum Chordata; class Mammalia; order Rodentia; family Cricetidae; genus Cricetiscus; species Cricetiscus sungorus. Next base: position 64,249,428 of record JANBXA010000069.1, on the reverse strand, counting down.
ATCTAATTTGACAGATAATCTCGAATTCAAGTTTTTTTTTCCTTCCTCCCTCCTCAAACATGCTAGGGAGCAAATCTAGGGCTCTACCCACTGGCCCTTCAAACACTCCTTTCAGGGAACTGTAGCTCCCTGAAATGAATGTATTCAAGGGATCGACTCTGCTGCCTTTGTCATGTTGTGTGGTCAGCCTCATGGTTAGCTTCTCTTCCAGCTGCTTTTTCTTCAGCACACAGACTCATGTGTAAGTCTTAATGAGTCCATTCAGTATTGCTCATACGTCTGTGCTCTGGACTGACTGCTTGGGATCACTAGTTTTTGAAAAACAAACGTGTGTTTCATGGGTAGATAAGCAAATGTACATGCTTACCACAACCCTTAATCTTTACCTCCCCAAAGAAGGAACTGACATACAGCTAGCATAGACAAAGTCTGTATCTAAATTACCAAATTTAGTTTATCAATAGCAAAGGTTCCAGAACAAGAACCTGAAAGATTTGGTTTAGTTTCATCAGTGATTTGAGTTATTCCCACTCTTTGAAAAGGGGCTGCTGGCAAGCTGTGAAGTGCCCCAGATATGAGCATCAGGAGCTGAATGAAAAATAGAGAGCTAAACAAGTATAGATACCTCATCAAGAATAGTCTTACCTCACAATGAAGGGACCTATTAGGTACTCTTGAACAAGGCCAAAAGGGGGAAATTCTTGTGCCTCTTATATACAATTATTTTTGACAACCAGAGCTGGTCAAGACCTCTTCATGTTCTTCTAACAGTGTGTGTCAAGAGACTGACATGGATCTCTACAGAGCCAACTTAAGTAGATGCTGGCTTTGGTACTAAAAAGAGAATGCAAGGTGAAACTAAAACAGAGTAAGAATGTCTTTGAGTTAAGTGATACCCTAAGAAGGAATAAGGTTGAAATCACAGGTGAAGTGACTTTTCAGTTGGATAGGTAACACACTACCTTTAAAGAAGGAAACTCCAGGGATAGAAATACTTTTAGGAATAACAGTAAGTATGGGAGGCAAGAGCAGAAGGTGTTTCTGCTGGCCTGTGGTGGGCTTCAGATTTGACCCTAAATAGTTGGACTTTTGAGGTTACTAAGCAGAGGGACCTGACAAATAGGTTTGTCTTTTCAAACACTTGTTGTGACAGTGTAGACTATGGACAAGTGTAGATGAGCTTTGATAGAAGATCATGCTGCAGTGCTGGAGACGAGGACATCTAAAAAGGGAGACATGGGGGAGGGTATAAATTGGTGAGACAGATGATAGTTTGTGAGGAAAACTCAGGACCTCTGGAAGAACAGCCCAGTGCTCTTAACCTCTGAGCCATCTCTCTAGCACTAGGCTATTGATCTTGGAACACTAATGTCTCAGAATTGTTTGCTCCTTTATAAAGTTAGAGTACCAGCACCCAGTTCCTGATTCATGTGTGAGGTGGCAGAATATGTATCTCATTCAGAACTGTGCCCAGCATATTCTTAGTCACGACAGTTGTACTAGTAAATCAAGGGGCAGGAAAAGATGAAGGACAGAGTAAATGCAATTATTTCAGATGCCAGGAAAAGAGGGCTTCTAAGGCTATAGTCAAGGGCTGCAGAGGTCCTGTGAGAAACAGGTTTTTAAAAAAAGGAACTATGGGCTGGAGAGATGGCTCAGAAATAAAAAGCACTTGTTGCTCTTGCAGAGGTTGGGTTCCTAGCACCCATGTGATAGCTTACATTTGTTAGTTCTGGTTCCAGGAGATCTGATGCCTTCTAACATATTTGGCACCAGGTACACATGTAGTAAACATACATACACAGGCAAAACATAATTTTTAAAAAGAAATGGAATTTTAAAAGGAAATAACTGGTTTTATCTGACAGAAATGTTTTAAGTTGGTAAGTATAAGAACATACTAAGTATGATATGGAAAGATGGACTGGGTGGCACATGCATGTGATCCCTGCACTTGGGAGGCTGACAGACAGCACTGGGAGTTACATAGTACAGTGTCTTTTAAGAAAAGAAAAAGAAAAAAGAAAGAAAGCAGAATTGAATATATTTGTAGAAAGAGTAAGTAAAAGCAAAACGGTAGTATATAGAGGTCAACTCTACCCACCCCCATGCCAACAGTAGTGGTGATAGGGACTGTGGGGCTTTCCCTTTGGTTTTGTTTGTAGGAAGATTGAGGAAATTCAAGTCTTACAATTTTCTTTTAAGTAAGAAATCAATGAATCTACCAAGGTTCAGTTTAACAGAAAAGGAAGGTTTGGGAGACTCACTGCAAAGGGCTTTAAAGGGGACAGGAGAAGGGGCCAAGGAACAGTTTGACTCCACGTAGAAAACAAACAGCACTCAAAGCTTTGACAACTAAAAGCTTTTCATTGTTTCACTCCATGAGCCTTTCATTTGAGCCGAAGTTGACAGCATATGGAGAGAGGAGGCTGAAGACACAGGATGCTGCCATCTCCACCAGGAGATGGATTTTTGTGCCCTCCTACCAAATTTGGGGGCGAAATGCCACAAATCTGAACCAACACGAAGCGGGTGAAAAGCCAGAGTCCTGGCACTATTTCCTCTCTCTCTGCAAATCTTATAGTTAACTGTTAGCACTAAAACAAGATTTTTTTTTCTAACAGTGTAACTCAGATCACATTTAGTTTTAGAAGAGTTCAGAAAATCATATTTCAATCTGTTATAATAGGTTAAATAAAGTGGACTGGTGGAGACACTGATCTTAACTTTAGAAGTTATGAGTAGCTTCAACAATCTCTTGGAATATCATAGTAAGAAATGAAATAAAAACCATGCTTTTAAGAGGCAAGAGTGGTGGTGCACACTTATCATTCTAGCCACTGGGAGGTGGAGGCAAGAGGATCAGACATTCAGGGACAGTCTTGGCTACAAAGCAAGCTTGATGCCAGCCTGGGCTATGTGAATGAGATCTTGGCTCAAGGAAAAAAGAAGGTAGGCAGGACAGTGGGTGAAGAATTCTACATGTCAGAATAGGAGTGATGCTAGGAATATGCAGGGTCAAAAGGCCACCTGTTTCTTATTTTCAAATAAATACATTAACCTAAAAAATGATATCCAGCAAGTATCCATTTTCCTAATATCAACATGCTGCATACAACATATGGCCTACACTGTTTATAGCTTATCCACAGGGTTCCTATTGCCTATCTGACATGTTTGAAAGCAAGAGAGAACCTTTAGCAGATACTAGAAATAATGAATTACATAGTAAGGCCACTGTCTCAGCTTCATTTCTGTTGCTGTGATAAAATGTCCTAACAACAAGCAACTTAAAGGATGAACAGATTTAGTTTAGCTCCCAAGTCCAGGTTGTTAGTCCATCATTCTGTCAAAATCATAGCAGTATCAACTTAATACAGCCAAACATATCATATCCACAGGAAAGAAGAGAGGCAAGTGACTCTAAACTTAGCTGGTTTTCTCAGTCCAGAACCTAAAAACCCAGTTAACTCAGACCTTTCTCCATGTTTACAACATGAACCTACTTATTTGATTTTTAAAAATGTGACAAAAAAAAAAAATTGTTTAATGAGAAAAACAGGCAGAACTTAGGGTCCCCTCTCACCAATGTTCTCAGGTTTCAATTAAACCAAATCCAATCACTAGTAAGAGAAGAGAACTACTGAACCAATAGTTCTCCTATGAATGACTGATAATTTTCAGTACAGCAACAAATTTAGATTTGATGCGATTTGTTGCTTTAGTCAGCTAGGCCTAAACTGTAGTCAGAGGCACAAGGTTGAGACTCACAAGGAATTGCGCCCTACAACTTGCTTTTTTAAAACTGGAATTAAATTATAAGCAACATCAAGGTAATACAGCATTCAAGAGTTTCAATTATAATTTTTAAATAAAAAATTCCCATTAAGTTACAATTGATCATAGTATTGGCCGTAGGTATTCTAAACATTCAGATTAGCCACAATCTGCCTTCTGACAACCTTCCCTTCTAACTTCCACAGGAGATGCTGAACATAAGCCATACATCTGTGGAGATGCAGATTCTGCCTCAACTGTTTTGGATGGGACTGAAGACTACCTCATTCTGGCCTGTGATGGCTTCTATGATACCGTGAACCCAGATGAGGCAGTGAAGGTTGTGTCTGACCACTTGAAAGAGAATAATGGAGACAGCAGCATGGTTGCCCACAAATTAGTAGCATCAGCTCGTGATGCAGGGTCAAGTGATAACATCACTGTTATTGTGGTATTCCTGAGGGACATGAACAAAGCTGTAAATGTTAGTGAGGAATCAGATTGGACAGACAACTCTTTTCAAGGAGGGCAAGAAGATGGTGGGGATGATAAGGAGAATCATGGAGAGTGCAAACGCCCTTGGCCTCAGCACCAGTGTTCAGCACCAGCCGATCTAGGCTATGAGGGGCGAGTGGATTCATTCACTGATAGAACTAGCCTGAGCCCAGGGCCCCAAATCAACGTGCTGGAAGATCCAGACTACCTAGATCTCACACAAATAGAAGCAAGCAAAACTCACAGTACCCAATTTTTGCCACCAGTTGAAATGATTGGTCCTGGTGCACCAAAGAAAGCAGATCTTAATGAGCTAATAATGGAGGAAAAATCAGTCAAGTCATCATTGCCTGAACGGAGTGGTGCTGGAGAGTTTCTGGCTTCTTTTAATTTGGGTTCAACAGGGCAACAGATATGCAGAATGGAGAGCTTGTCTCCTGTCTGTTCTGGGTTGGAAAATGAACAGTTCAAATCCCTGGGGAAAACAGCGTCTAGATTGTATCATTTACGCCACCACTACTCCAAAAGGCAGCGTGGATTCAGGTTTAATCCAAAGTCTTATTCATTTCTTTCTGCTCTAGAGCCTTCTCACAAAATAGGCATTAGCCTCTCCTCACTTACTCGAAGTGGGAAGAGAAACAAGATGTTAAGAAGTTCTTTGCCATGGAGGGAAAATAGCTGGGAAGGGTATAGTGGAAACGTGAAGATTAGAAAGCGTAATGATATTCCATGCCTAGACAGTCCCTGGAGCTATAAAATATAAGCCTTTTCTTCAATGTAGGATAGCTAGCACTCTCAAAAGTATATACAACTATCAGAGTAGAAACAAGGTAGACATTTTTAACATACATGTGCTTCATTTTGAATCCATTGATGGCTCAATCCTTAAATGTATATAGATCTCTAGGAAACTCAAAATAGTGTTTTCAATCTTAAAAGAAGTATTGGCGGTTTCACTAGCAAAATCATGCAACTGGTCCCTGTGATGTGTCTTTATACCTACATACAGCCCACTCTCCACCATCCCTTCACTGCTGGAAGCCTTGAAGTTATTCCAGTCAGAATACATGGTATGGAAATCACAAGTATCTGGTCTGATGTACCTAATTTAAAGGAAACAGGGCAGAATTAAATTTTGGGGGGAAATGTCCCTCAAGATCCTAGGGACCATGAAGGATCCCTCTCCAGTTGTTTGGGTGAAAGACCAAAAGCCACACAGGTCTTAACTGCTGATGAAGGACCCAGTGAGCCAGTACCAAAGTGTCATATTCTCAGACTTGGGAGGCAGTATGCAGTAAGATAACTTATTCATTTTTCATAGAAAATGAAAGGCAACTATGAATATTTTTAATTTGAGAGTTTCATAACCTGTTATGGTGCTTTTGGTGGAATTTTGTTGCTCATTTTATGAAACCTCTGTCAGCTGGCTGTAAGCTATGATACTGTTCTTCAGAAATCTCAGGAATAAAAGTAGGTTAAGAGATGATGGCAGCTATGACAGGAGACTCAAATGCCATTTAAGAGGAGGTATGAAAATATCACTTCTATATTTTCTGATTTTTTAAAAAGTTTACAGACAGCAAAGGCATATATTACTATAATATAAACATAGTTTGAATAATGAAGCAACGATAGTTTTAATGTCTCTAAAATTGTTTTCCCCAAGGGAATGAAGTAATTGGTATGAAGGAGACTGAGTGCAAATCCAGAGGCCATGTGCACAGGAGAATGCAGATTACTGAGGGCCTGTTTAGTTGTAAGTAGAAGACAAGCTGGAGGCCAGCTACCCACTTCAGACTACAGTGACAGGTCATGTGCTTCTCATTTCAATATTTCAATTATAGTTATAGTTTTAAACATCTACTTTTTGCCATTTCTACAGTTCCAAACCAGAAACCTATCTTCACCTAAAAACAGCAAATTCACTATCAGATTTGTTCAGTAAGGCAGCCTGGTTTATCTCAGTCATGAATGTTTCCATGTTCCCATGTTCCCCACCCCATCATCACCCATGGGCTAGCCAGGCCAACAGGCAGGAATAGCCGCATTGCTCACAAGTGGTGGCACTACTAGTGCTTGCTGAGGCACAGCCACTGCCTAATCATGTTCTATGTAGCAACACAATTCATGTTGTATTCTCCAAACCCAGAGAGGACTAAGACCCTCAAATTTCAGAGACAGGTGACTCTAGCATGTCACAGGTACCAGCAGAGCTACATCAAACCATTAAGGACCAAAAAGCAGCTTCTCTTCAGCACTGGTCAAACTCTTAACCTACAGCTTTTATTTTTCAAAATTCTAAGTGGAGCTTTTCAGTATTTGTTTTTGTTGACCTTGGAGTCATTTATTCTTCCCTCCAGTCTCGAGACACTGCTGAGAAGGAATAAATGTGGCTCTACCTCAACAGTATTAGGACATTTAGACTTCATCATCTTTCTGATGCTTGCCTATAAATGGACCTCACTCATGTCAGTCATTTTTTGAAGTCCAGCTCTTGCTGACAACCCATCATGTGCAGGGCCAGTTTCAAACCAAATTTCTAAAGAAACAAAACAGAGGGAATAGAACACAAGTGTACATTATTTCCCAAATTAGCTAAGTACATTTTGAAGAATTTCTGTGGTTATCTATTGGTTATGTTTTTGATCAGAATAAGGAGAAAAGAAAAAAAAAATGAGGTGATAGGCTTTTTATCAGTGGGGTAAAAAAAAAAAAAATGGGTGGATGAAACTAGGGCAAACAGACCCATTTTGAAAGGTCTGGATTTTGTAGGTCTGACTACACAGCAGTGTTAACTCCATTTGTCATATCATTAGCTCTCTAGAAAATAGAGAAAAGTACTTCTAGTGTGGTCAAGTTAAACCAATACTGTAAAAACTAACTCTTCATTTGTTCACAATGTGCGTATTTATAAGGTAGTTAGGTACCATTTGTACGGTAAGTCCTTTAACATTCTATAATATTCAAGTAGTGGTTATTGGCCTGATATATGCTACTGTTGGTTCTATAAACCAGACGAGAAGCAGTGCTTTGTGAAATGCAGTGTTAAACCTTAATGCCACTGGTGATAGGAAGTAGATCCCTTCAGTTCAAATCCTCTGCCCTTATTTGCTGCTTGCTAATGTAAGCAATAAGTAACCCTCTAACTAATGGTATCTATACATTTCTGTAACTTATATTTAATGATGGTGTATCTGGTGATTGTAAAAAATATTAGGCAGATATAAAAGTAACTATACAATATATTAATTGTAAATGCTGAGGTATAGTCTGTAAGTTGTGTGTTTTGTACCTCTATTTCACTGTGTAATTTAGTGGTGGTGAAAAGTCCAACACTCAATTCTTAAAGAGTGGCAGTCTCCCTTTTTCAGTTACCATGATCTGCATACATTTGTTTGCTTGCTAAACCAGTTTTGTTACAGTAGGAAATAGCAAAACAAATATAGACAAGAAAGTGTAGTATCTGATAGGAAAGCAGACTTCAAGTCACCAACTGAGGTTACTACTCCTTGTACATTCACTGTGAGTCGCAAAAGGCATCAGTCCCTAATTTCAAAGGTTCCCTTTTCACTTTTTTTAGATATGGACATTGGGAAAGATATCTGAGGTTGGCAACATTACAGCACCAAATACTGGAGCTATTAATTCTATTTCTGTACAACAGAGGTCAGACAGAAAAAAATGTATATACTTTTTCTTTACCTACAAGTGCCATCCATTGTCCTTGAAGTAATTATGAGTTCATGTTGTATTTAATTTGAGGAGGCACCTTGAAAGTAATATCTTTTCAAAGGACAATGTCAGTAATGTCAACACTAAGTCTAACCCTGACCACATTTATAGTGGTCTTGCATCGACACTGCGTTTTCATGACACCACACTCCACTGTGCCAGTAAGTGCAACATCCAAGGGGCAGACGAGAATGATGCAGTTCAGTGTTGTAGATGAGCTGCTGTGCTTCAAGTGCTTCCTCCCCATGAAAGATTGGCTGAGGCTTTGTGAGAAAAAGGTCTAAATTATTTTAATTTTTAAGTGCATTCAATGAGCTGTTTCAACACTTAAAGATTTGTTTTCACCTTTCAAAAGCAGAATTTGATCTATAAAAAGATGGTGGTTTCTTCAAAACAAATGATATGTCAGTATTATAACATCCAGACAGTACTGACTGAACAAACCACTGTTTGCATCCTCCAGCAGCATTTTATCTAATTAGATAAAGCCTATTTATTATACTAATTAGAAATATAAGCGAGGAAAGGGGGTTCCACTGACACAGCAGTCAGTTTTGAAAAGGAAATACTTTAATTATCTTTGATGTATTAGATAATGCAGATACATCATTGTAATCTCTCTAGGTGCTCTTTGGTGAGAGACAAGCTTTCTCTTATTCATGACATTTCTCTGCAAAGAATTCTCTCTGGAGTGAAGTGAGTGAAGTTACGATTTACAAACCCACTCTACAGATCACTTTTGAGTTGAGTTGTAATCATAAAGTGATCTTTCATGTTTTGTTTATTAAAACTGTTTATTCAGGTAAGGAGTATGTTGAAATTTTGCCAACATCTTAATAAAACTCAGCAATTAAAAAAACACCAGTTATTTGTCTTATTCATAAATTATTGAGTTGAGTTACTCAGCCCTCAAACTTGGCAGATCCCTCAGCCTTAAAACAAAACCCCCCATAATCTCCAGGGGTCTTTCAATTTTTTGTTTATTTCTATGTAGCCCTGGCTATGCCGAAGCTCACTATGCAGACCAGGCTGGCCTCAAACATGGAGATCCACCTGCCTCTGCCTCCCGAGGGCTAGGACTAAGGGAGAACGTCAATACTGAAGATGGAAGTTTTCTTACACGGTATGAACATGGGAAGCTGCGAAACTGCAAGTCTACTACGTGATGCTTTAACTATTATTATCCACCCACTCAACAAAAAACAGCAGAGAGAGGAGAGAAAGAGGTCTCTTCCCATGCTCCCTACTGGTTTAACTGGTTAAGAAAAGGAGAGGTGGAACCTGCCCTGAGCTTAGTAGTGATGTTATTCTTTGCACACAACTGCTCAAGCTTCCCTTCATGTCACTGAATTTCAATCTTTCTGGAGGGTTTGTCTAGAGGAACAGGTACAGGAAGGAGAATGTAGAGAAGTGAAGATAAATATGCAGGGCATGAACATCTAAAGCACAGCAGTTGTTCTCAACCTGGGCGTCTCAGTCCCCAAAAGACCAACACAAAACACATATTTACATTCCCGTTCACAACAGTAGCAAAATTAGTTAAGAAGTAGCAATGAAGTACTTTTATGGTTGGGGGTCACAACATAAGGAACCTATTAAAGGGGTCACAGCATTAGGAAGGTTGAGAACCATTGAAAGGGATGGACCCAGCTAACACACTGTGGCTCCTCCTTTACCAGCAACATTTATTTCAGTCACAACAACCTTAAAACTCCTAATTTCCTTTTCATTCAGGCCTTAGCATAACTTTATAAAGAAAGGAAGCTATATTTGAAGGGCTTACTTTGCAGGGATGATTTAAAAACAAAACATTTTGATTAATAATTGTTATTTATGTTTGAATCACTAGTATAACAATTATTTGTCTACGATTAGGGTCTCTCAAAGGTAAAGCACTCGCCAACATGTGTAGCCCTGAGCTAGGTCCATCCCATACCACCATTAGTTTTGACCTCTACCCCGGATGCCTGTTACCTTAAGAACAACTAATAAAGGCCACTACTTTGTGCTTCAGGAGTCTACTTTTGCTTGACTCTTCAAACTATTCAAATATTGTTTAGTAACAGAGTTCCTCCTTAGCTGTCAGATTCACAGAATCTCCAAGTCAAGGTGTTCTGACCTCATGGTGCAAAAATCATGTCCTGGCACATAGGTTATTACCTAGTTTTTCTGATCCTATTTCAGAAAAGGGGGAAAAGTGTGTAATGTCATAGAGAATGGTCTATGTTTGGAGAAATCTTTTCCAGGTGAGAAATCAGAGTTAAAAATAAAAAGACCCCCCACCTTCACTGTGGTGATAAGACAGCTAGAACACAGGGGCAAATGAGACCAGTAAAGTTGCTAAGGACTCACCAGTGGAGGCGGGACTCAATGACGCGGGACTGGGGACTGACACTGCAGTCTATCCCAGAGGCTAGTGAGGAGACACCACCTCCCTATGGTACTTGGGCAGAGCAGCAGCAGGGGGCTCACCTGCTAACATGTCAACCAGAGAAAACGTTTTCACAAACAGAGCAGTGAATGGATACACAGTCCAAACTGCAGAGTGGTTGACAGTACACAGTTTGCTCTTAAGAATCCTCAAGCAGAGATTTTGTTTTTGTTAACTTCTGTAAATACTAATAAGAAAGCCAAAAACGTCATGGTATCTCTCAGAGAAATTTATCTGCTTTTTTACAGTTCACCACATACTTACACATGACTCAGCCTATAAATGACACTAACTTCCTGAACTTAGGACAAACCCACAGGTTTAGGGCAGTCTTCTTAGATGAACCTGCTTTGAAGACCAGCTTCGAAGTTCAGGACCCCCAGGCCACCCTTATACTTGACCAGCTGGCTTCAAGTTTGGGGTTTCCACCACTAAGCTGTTTGGTAACTCAGTGTCTTCTTAAGTTCTGTGCAGAGCTCTGTGATCACTGTTTCATTCTGAAGGAAGCATGCAGTTATGAACCAGTTAAGGTAGACACATCGGGAGATTCTCAAGTCCCAACTGTGACATTTCTTGTACCAGCAGATGACACAGTACTGAGAAGCTGGCACACTCCCTCAGGCTTCTACATCAGCTGCCTGGTTTTAGATGACCTAGAACCTTATCATCAAATCACATGGTTGGCTTTCTGCAGATACCAGCCCCATTCTTAGACATTTTTTTAGAATAAACTACCAGTTTCCTACCATAAATAATAACTGTCACCTAGGAGAGTCCAAGGATTTAGAGACTACTTCCCAGGATATGGGTCAAAACAGCCAAGTCTATATTATCACACATCTGACAATCCTATTCACAGGCATAAAGTTCCATTCAGAATGAAGACTGCTCACATAAATGTCTAATCAGAAACACGCTACACTGGAAATGACCCAAATTCTTTAAGTAGGTAAATGAATTACAGTCGAACAACTAGTGGAATGCATACACAAGATGCATAAATGTAGTTGGGCTTTACACACTACATACACTGTGTGAGTGTATTTATATGACACTATGAAATAGGGGAAACTAAAAGGACAAGAACAATGGTACCCAGAACGCTGGGGGAAGTGTTACTTACAAAGGGCCACCACAGGGAATTATTAGGAAGATTGCAGATGGCCATTAATTAATCTAATTACATTAACACTGAGAACCTAAAATAACTAAAAAAGTATATGATATTCAAAGTCCAAAGACTATAAGAACTGCACACTAGCTGCATGCCAGGGCATTCATCCAGCTACTTAGGAGGCTGACAAAGAAGGATCCCTTGAACACAGGAGTTTGAGCCAGACTGGGTAGTATGTAAAACCCCATTTCAAAACCACACAAATGATATTTAAGGTGGTTTTTTTTTTTCCTCACAAGGATATAGGTCAGATATATCATAAATAAAAATTACTTAATGTTAAAATGAGGAAAATAGAAAAAAGTATGGGCCAGGCATGGTGATACATGGACATCTGAGTCCAAGCCAGCTTGGTTACAGAATGAGTTCCAGGATAACCAGAGCTATGTAGAGAAACTGTCTTGAAAACAAAAACAAAAAATCGGCTTTGATCCAATCTTCACACGTTGGCTATTATAAATAAGAGTGAAGCCTACAATGAGCCTGTGGGATTGGACTGATACAGGCATTGACCCACATTTTTTTCTATAGAAAAAAAAAAACAAAACAAAAACAAAAAAACCATTTTAGCTGGCCATAGAGGCTGATGCCCATAATCCTAGTATTCAGGAGCCTGAGAAAGGAGGATTGCAATTTCCAGGACAGCCTGGACTACATAAGAATGATCTAAAAAAGTTTATATACATACTTACCCATTGGCTGTGAGGAGTTATGATACAGTAAGCACACATTACCACTCATTTTGTTTGTAACATGATATTCAGATAAAAGTTCCTCAAAAAGTTGAATCATAGCTGAGTATGGTGGCTCACACCTTTAATTCCATTACTTGGAAGGTAGGAGTGGATGATCTATGTAAATTCAAGGCCAACCTGGTCTACACAGTAGATTCTATACCAGGTAGGGCTGCAGAGTCTCACTATGGTGGGGAAAATACAAAGTGAGCTTTTTAGCATCCTTTGATTAAAATACAAGAATGTAATAATGGGACATATTAGAGCCCAGCATGGGGACAAACATTTTTAAATTCCAAAATTTGGGAGGCAGAGCAGGCAGACCTCTACGAATTTTGGGTTAGCATAGTCTACATAGAGAGTTCCAAACAAGACAAAGTGACACAATGAGACTTCAATCTCAAGATCAGACAAATTACAAAGTGTAAGATGAATGTAGATCGAGGATGTAGCTCAGTTAGCAGCATATACAAAGCCCTGGGTTCAAATCCCAGCATAGGTTAGGCATGGTGCCACAGGTCTATGATCCCAGCATTCCCAAGCTGAAGATTGGAGGACCACAAGGATCAGAAAGTCGCCAAGCCTAGACACGACAACCCGTCTTCAAAAACAAAAAAAAAAAAAAAAGCACTGCAAATAAGATCATTACATAATCACTGCTGTGGTGTGCTTACATATGGCACCAACAAAAGGAAACGCTGGGCCAAGGAGGTTAGATGGGAATTCCACAATTTTCCCAATTCTTAGACACCTAAAATTATTTCAAAATAAAACAACAACAAGCCGGGCATTGGTGGTGCACACCTTTAATCCCAGCATTCAGGAGGCAGAGGCAGGCGGGTCTCTCTGAGTTCGAGGCCAGCCTGATCTACAGAGCTAGTTCTAGGACAGCCTTCAAAACAATACAGAGAAACCCTGTAAGGGATGGGGTAGTGAGGGGATGGGGGACAAAACAACAACAACAAAAAATAGGGCAATCAATCTTTCAGCTTTTTATTTGTGTTAGGTTAACCAAGATAAATTGAAAAAAGCATTGTGTCCAAACTTAGACCATCACACAGTCTCCCTGAATTTCCCACATGGGAACAATGCACAACTTGTCTGTCTTAAAGATTACTGAAGGACTCAATGATGCAAGTTGTCAAAGTTGTTCAGAAACAATATGCTCACATACACACCTTTAATCCTAGCACTTGGGATGCAAAGACAGAGGCAGCTTGTTCTACAAAGTGAGTTCTAGGCCAGCCAGGGCTACATAGTAAGACCCTGTCAAAAAAAAAAAAAAAAAAAAAAAAAAAGCTGAAGCTAGTGAGATGGTTAGCACCAGCATCTATACCTGCACCCACACCAGGCAGCTCACAAGTGTCTGCAACTCCAGTTGCAAAGGTCCTAAAGCCTCTTCTGGCCTCCTCAGACACCCAAAGGCATATAAACATAAATGAAAATGTAAGAAACCTTATGATTAAAAGTATTTAAGGAAGGTTTCAAGTAAAATGAAGGTGGATGGCTCCTGAAGAATGACACCTGAGGTTATCATATATGTATGCTGCATAAACATGCACACAAAACAAACACACCTTGTAATAAAAAAAACAACAGAAGAACTAATAAAAATTATACCCAACAAAAAACTTTTTTTTTTTTTAAAGAGAGGTAGGGAAGATTGCTCATTAGGGAACTAGAGGGAAGATTGCTCATTAGGGAACTAGAGGTTCAAGAGCAGTGTAAGGGGTCCTACTCTGAAGCTACTACCCCCTTTCTCCTACCTGCTTTCGAGCACAGCCAAGGTGAGCAAGCATACAGCACCTTGCCCCTGGCATCATCAAAATGTTGGGCATGCCTGACACCACAGTTCAAGGGTGATGCGCTTGCCCAGATGCCAACGCTTTGGACTCCTTTCCCAGCACTATCAAAATACCAAGAGCAAAACACCCCCTATGTCAACACTTTGGAATGTAGGATTGCTAGGGATTGGGGTAAGAATTATTCTTTCCACTGGGCAGTTGTGGTGCACGCCTTTAATCCTAGTGGTCTGGAAGCTGAGGCAAGTGATTTTCTGTTAGTTTAAGGCCAACTTAGTCTACAGAGTGAGTTCTAGGACAGCCTGAGTTACACCTGAGAAAACCTGTCTCAAAAAACAAAACAAAATATTCTTTCCATAGATTCTACTTCTGTCATTTATAAAGATAGCTTTTGGTTTTTAAAAGGAAGTCTAGAATAGAAGCCCAACTCTTAACAAGTGCCATTGTCTACACTGCTAAACAGCCACTGCAATTAAGAAAAAAAAAAAAAAAAACGAAAGAAAAAAAAAGTCCTTCTGGTCCCACTTTCAATAAATTGCAGAGGCACATTTTCTCAAGTTAATTTTATTAACAAAAAGTGCAAGCCATTAAAAAAAGAAGGTGAACCGTGAGTCACAGCATTCAGCAAGCCATCGGCCACGGGAAGTAGATGAGAATCACTGAACAAGCAGCTGAAAGCTTGTGTACATACATCCATGCTTCTTCAACAACCTCTTGGCCACTTTTGGCATAACGTGCGCAAACATATAATAGCTCAAACACAAACTCAGAGCACAATGGCCAGGCTTGGCAATCATTTGGAGTTTGGGCTAATTGGGAGTACGAGAGAAAGTCTTGCACACAGTTTCATGTCGATGTAAGACTGCACTATGCATACATCTTTAAGTGCACCCACTGAAATCAATGCCCAACCAACAGAAATAGTTTAAAAATATTAGTTTCACTATAGTAGCATTTCAGGAATCAGAAAAGATGAAAAAACTTTAAGTGACCTTATATGTGTTCACATAACGAATCTATAACATCTTAACTCATTTTAAATGACACCTGTAAAGGTCACACAACTGAATGGTGTATCTTTAACCAATATGCCAGCATTTGAACAAGTGAGAAAAATAAATAAAATTTAGACTATCATCATATTTCAAAAACAAGAGTCAGTTTAGTGTTGCTATAGTTACTCAGGAAAGTATACACTAAGCAAAATCTGTTCATAAGGAAATTTTCTGTTCACTACTACTACAAACTAATAAAAACTTAGAACACGGCCACCTAACCCCTAGTGAGCCAAAGACAGGAGAGCAGCGATGCTGAGCAAGTCACAGAGGCACACACTGCCTCTGGGTGCTTTCTGGCCTTTAGCTGACTCTCCATACCAAGACACACTGCCTTTGTTAATTCAGATCTGCTAAATTAATTGAGCACTACACGGTTAGTTCATTACATTAGAAGGAACTCTTCCCCCAATTAATCTTTTCCCCATGTACTATTATTGTTTTTATACTAGAATAATGTTCCTTCTAACAGTTTCAAAGTTACTATTTCAGGTAGCGATATTGAACAAATAAGACTAAATCTGATTATCTGACTGCTGACAATTTTGAGCACCAACTTCCAACAAATTTCAGGGCCCAGGTAGCTTGTAACTTGTTCTCCTGTCTGGCATTACCTTCCACCGCCTTCCTCTGTATTGAAGTGGAGATTTTCAGGGTCGATTTGTTCACCATCAGGAAAACTGGAATGTGAATCTAATAATAATAAAAAAAAAAATTGAAAGGGGGAAAAAAAAAAAACAAAAAGCAATGTCAGAAGGCGTGATTTCTTTGCCCAGTCTTTACATGATCTTACCAAATGTTTTGCTGACTGATAAAGATGTGATAAGTGGGGAATTAGCCTCTGTTCCAGAGACTTTGTGACTTAACTTGAAAGTAAGTAAGTAGGAAAAAAACAAAACATGACAGACACCCACAATTAGAAGAGGAAAGTCACAGCTACACCTCATCCTTCTGGGACACCGCCCAAGAAACAAAGATGGTGGCATTCTCCAGCCGCACAGCCGGTGGACACAAGATGTCTCTCACACAATAAAACTGCCTGTGCAATCATCACCAGCACTCAAAGTTGCCTCAAACCTAGACACTTCTTTACAAGCAGAGGGAATTACTGTGCAAACCAAATATTTGTCACTGTACTGAGAAGGTAACTAGAACTAGGACAAGCTAGCCTGGTACATCATAGTATACTTTTTTAAATACTGTATCTGTTTACTTTCAGTCTGTGCAGTAGAAATCACCTCAAAGCACAGAAAATTAAGCTGTCCTAAAATAGAAAAGGGCCAGGGAGATAGTTCAGTGGGTATAAAATCTTATTGTTTGCCTGACAACCTCAGTTAAATACTTAGAAATGGATCTGGTGGGACACAATTGTAATCCCAGCATTCCTATGGCAAGATGGGGGCACAGACAAAAGCTGATTCCCCAAAAGCTGTCTTCTGATTTCCTATATTCACTGACATGCACCACACTCACACACATACAACTTTTTAAAAGAGGGTTTCTCTGTATAGCCCTGATGTCCAGAAACTTACTTTGTAAATCAAGCTGGTCTCAAACTCAGAGATCAGCCTGGCACTAACTCATGAGTGCTGAGATTAAAGCCATGCACTACTACTCCTGGCACAAATAATTTTTGTTTTGTTTTGTTTTTAAGACAGGATTTCTCTGTGTAGTCCTGGCTGACCTGAAATGCAATCTGTAGCCCTGACTGGTCCTGGAACTCACTTTGCAGACCAGGCTGGCCATGAACTCACAGAGCTCTGCAGGCCTCTGTCTCCCTAGTGCTGGGATTAAGGGCGAGCGACACCAATGCCCAGCCCACAAACTGAACAAGAATAAAAGATTCTTTTTATTCAGTTTTTCACTAAGAATTCTTTTCTGGAGGGGATAGGAAGGAATAAAAAACGGATTCCAGGATTTGTATGTATGCATACATAAAAATAAAGGGTTTTTAATGTTACAGTATCAAGACAACAGAAAAGTTCTGAAGAGGGGGAAAAATATAAAACTAAAAACACTAGGCACACAAAACTTCTGCAGAGGATGGGAAATACTTCCTGTCACAGGGTGCAGACTGGATATTTAGGTGCTATAGTCTGGCCACTGTCCCTGCTGAAAACTCTGTGTTCTGAAGTATCCTTGGCTATAAGCTATATAACATCAGGCTGCAGGCTTATCCAGATAGGAAGCAGCACTCAGATGGCTGACAGCTTTCTCGGTACTTACCATATCATTTACCACAGAATGTTCTCTCATAAATGACAGTAATTTTTTAAAAAGAAGCAAAAGCAGCAGAGCAGAGTGAGCACAGGCAGCAGCAGAGGCAGAAAGAGTGGCAGCAGCGATGCTTTTAGGAACCTGTGTAAAATGACAACATGCTGCACCTTCATCTGGAGGTTGAGCCAGGAACGGGTCGTTCAACGAGCCCAAGCTGGTGTGCTCCTCCTGTTCCTCGTTCTCAGTGTCACATTCAATGTCGCTGTCGCTACTCATTCCTGGCAGGCAGGAAGAGGAGAACAGGTCTGATAAGAATCCACTGCTTGGTGAAAGGAAAGGGAAAGCTCATATGTACTGAGCTGCGCCCCTAGTAAATTTTACAATGATGCAGTCCAACAAACCAAACACAGAAAAACAGCAGCCACTCAAACTTCAATCTCTGCAGCTTTTTAGAATCATCACTTTTACTTTTTTCTTCAGTTATGACTGAGTACCCTAATCCATGAAAGTTTTGTGAAGTTGGGATTAATTTCAGTACAGTGAGAAAAAAAAATTTACCCATTAAAAACTTTTCCTTAGCAAATTGTAAAAGTAAAACACAACCCTCCCCCAACAGGGACTCTTTCATCTTGTTTATAAGGACTAACAGTCTCCATCCCCCCAAAAAAAAAAAAAAAAAAAAAAAAATCACAAGTACAAGCATACATAATAGAAATGTATAGAAAATTCCAAGAATTCTGGCAGTAAATGGTTTCAAATATATTTGTGTCTATCATATTTGTGTGTAAAATCAATTTTTACTTTAGATACTCAATTATATACTTGTCATTAACATAATAATTTTATACAGGGTGTAGTGTGTCACTTCAATACCTGTTTAGAATATGTAATGATTAGGACAGTTGACATACCTACCGTCTGAGCCGTATATCATTAATCTGTGTTGAGAACATTCAAATCCTTTCTACATAGCTAATATAAAATATTACATTAATCATAGTTGATCACAGTTATCCTACTGAACTCTGGAACATTACTTTTCAGTTCAATCTACCTTCCTGCAAATGATGTGATTTCATTTATTTTTAAAGCTGAATAGTGTTTCATTGCATATAGTTTCCCTGTCATTTATGGAATACACTTTCTGTCCCACTGGGCAGTGATGGTGCACACCTTTAATCTCAGCACTTGGGAGGTATAAGCAGGTAGATCTCTGAGTTTGAGGCCGGCCTGGTCTAAGAAGTGAATTCCAGGACAGCCAAGGCTACACAGAGAAATCCTGTCTTGAAAAACAAAAGAAAACAACAAAAACCAAACAAACACATTTTCTGTCCCCTTCTGTAGTATACCTTGCTCTCTGGACTTTGAACAGTCATGGCTAATTATGTCTCTCTGTCTGATGCAGGAAGACGCTTCTTTGATGTACATTTATCTTTGGGTACAAAGATAAGTACTTAGAATGCAGTTACTATTGTACTAGTTCCAGGAAGCGGCAGTAGGACTCTAGGGTCCATGGCCTTAGCAGCCACAGGTGTTGGCTAGATTTAGAGTACCAAGCATGAATTCCCCCAGTAAGAGGGCCAATTAAACAGCTGTTGGACCCCCAGGATATTAAGTCCCACTACTGCACTTGTTGGGATATCTTGCCTCTGGTCACTGTTGTGGTTTGTAGGTGTTACAGATGTTTTTCTACCCTGGAGCTATAAGACTTAATCTTCAGGGAGGAGGCCTCCAGATCAGTTCCAGCTGCATTGCTCCAAGTCTTCCTGCCTCAATGTGCAGTTCCTGTGTGCATGAGAGAAGGTATGTGCACATGCGTATGTGGACTTTGAAACTCAAACTTAGGTTATCAGGCTTGGTAGCAATCACTTTTATCCACTGGGTCATCTCACCAGGCCCCCAAACTAAAATTCTGTCTGAAAGAATGCGCGCACACACACAAAGTCTGTGTATAGGTACAAGAAGAGAGTAATGAGGGCCCGTAGAGGATGAAAGGAGAGAACCAACTCCCTCAGGTGGACTCCTAGGTTGACTCTGATTTCCACAAGGAAGCCATTGACATATCATACATAATACACAGAACCAATCATAATTTTAAAAATTAAAAAACAAACAGCAAGAAATTTTGTGTTTATCCAGGCTTGTTAAGAGAACAAAAATGTTAAACTAAGGTCTAACTGCCATGTTACAGCCAGCAGTGTCCAGAGGCTTACTCACACCAGACATGCACTCTAGCAGCTATTTAGCTCATGTGCAGTCTTTGGGTTTGGGATTTAAACCCAAGGTTCAAATCTCATGAATTTACCACGAGACCTGTTCAGGGGCTACTGCTATATGGATGAAGCAAATGTAGACATCCTCTCTGAAGGGCAGTGTCTCATTAGCAATAACTCTAAATAAAATTCATGGCACAGCTACTTAAGGGCTCTGAAACTACAGGAGTAGGAATGCTGCTGCAGTCAAACACTGAGGTGGCCCCAAATTGGCCAACTCAGGTTTCATGAGATCATATAAAAATGTCCACAAGCACTGGATCAGCCAAAAATTGTCCATGATGCAATTCAGAACGCAGAAAGAGCATTGATAATGAAAGCCAAGGTGACAGACACTGGAATTCTCTAACAAGGACTTTTAAATTTGTTACAAATACTCAAAGAATTCTGAGGAAGTTTCCAGGACAGATCATAAGAATGACTGGGAAGCAGGAGTCTCAAGAAAGGTATGCATTGTTATAAACAACACAGCCACGCAGTGTCACTCGCTGCACACTGAGAAACCCTTTCTTGAAAAACCAAAACCAGTGTTCAGAATACAAAAGCTGCACCTGGCCATTCTGAAACGCCTGCACTTCTTTTTCTTCAATTTTTGGATACTGGGTTTCTCTGTGGAACAGCTATGCTTCCTGGAACTTGCTTTGTACACCAGGCTGACACTGAACTCACAGAGATCGGCCTGTCTCTGCTCCCAAATACTGTGATTAAAAGCATGTGGTAAGAATGCTCAGCTTCTCCACTTTTCATAAAGAACACATACACACCAACATACAGTCTTGCTCTGAAGAGAGGAATGTACAAATATCATTCCATTAGCCCAGTTTGGCCTAAAACTGACAACAGTTCTATCTGACCTCAAACTGAGGTAATAATCCCCCTGCGTCAGCTTCCCAAGTACTAAGGTTACAAACAGAACCGCGCCCCCCGCCCCCCCCCCCCCCCCCAGCTAAAACATACTATTTTACACAACACATGCTGGCTCCATCTGTGAAACGCCACTCCCACCTTGTGGCCCCTTGTGGAACTGTTCCTGAAAAGAGGCTGATTCTCCAAATTGCAGCTATACACCTGGCCTTTTAGTACTATTCCCTCACTGACGGTGCTTATGAGACACTATTAACTATAAGATTACAATGAGAAAGAAACCTGTAGTTATAACAAATGCTGAACAGGTCTATGTCAGCTGGCTGAAGCCCACTGGGGAGAAACACCCCTTAACAATGTCAGATGCTTGAAGTTCATGGAGAAGCAGGCAATTTGTTTTTTATCTGCTAATAATTTACAGGTGCCCTTCTTCACCCACCACCACCCCCCCCGCAAAGGAGTGGTTCTCAACCCTCCGAATGCTGCAACCCTTTAATACAGTTCCTCTTGTTGCGGTGACCCCAACCATAAAACGATTCTGTTGCTACTTCATAACTGTAATTTTGTTACTGTTATGAATTGTAAACATCTGATATTCAGGATATCTGATATGTGACCCTGTGGAGGTCATTATTCAGGATATCTGATATGTGACCCTGTGGAGGTCATGACCCACAGGTTGAGAACCACTATTCTAAAAGAACATTTAACAATGTCTAAGAGTCTTCCCTCCTCTGCAAGGCTGTATAGTCATGGGAGTAGGACCAAAGGACTGCACTTGGCCAATGTTCCTTGTAAGTTGAACAGGAAGATAGAAAATGAAGTTAGGAAGTGTCTGACTGGCTCTGAGAAGTTTTCTTTGTTGACAGAGACATAGAGAATAAACAACCCTCCCCAGGAACTCCAGGATTTGTCAGGCTTCTTACCAAAATTGCAACTGAAGCATCTAGTTTGTCACTTTCAGAAAAGCTAAGCCAATTCACTGAGACTTCGAGACCCCAGTATTGAGAGGACTCTTAAGTTCTAGTCTGATAACTCCCATGATTTTAGTCATCCCAAACTCCCACCTAGTAACAAAGCAGAGAAACGAGGGCTTAAAGTTTCTTCAGAGAGCTGCCTCCTCAAGGAGGAGGAGACACAGTGACTTGATAGATCCTCCATCCGACACGAGTAAAGAACTTTGTTCTCCACCCTCCTTTAAAATTCTGAGCTTGTTTTCTTGGGTTTTGTTTTTAAAAACCATGTGGGATTTAAGAAAAACCTACACAAATAAGATAATTAGGTGATAATTAGGTGAAAAATAACCACAGCATTAGCTAAGTCCTGGAGCACCATGTGTCCACAGTGCTCGCCCGCAGCCTCCTCAGCAAGCTGCCTTTTACACTGCCTTTTATTCCGGGACTCGAGGGAAGCCAGCTCCTCACAGTACTCTTTCCTGATGAGTTCTTGGTGCTTTATATTCCAGCGCTTTTTACACAATGATAAAGCCTATGACTGGAGAACACTGACCACCTCCTCCTAATTCTCACCTGAATAATCAAATGCTCTTAAAACCTCACAACATGCAGTGCAGATCCTAAATGCAATTAAGCAACTTCTTGCCTAGGATAAGTTGCTAACTCCTATTTAAAAAAGTTGTTTTAAAAAGTAATGAGACTAGGTCTTAATAGCCCAGGCTAGAATCAATTTATGATCTTCCTGATTCTGACTCCCAATTTGCCAATTTTATTTTACTTTATTGTTCTTGTTTATTTTTGTGAGCACGCATGTAAGAGGGAAACTTTTAGGAGTTAATTCTTTGGGTTTTAATTTCTTTAAAAACGTGTGTGTGTGTGTGTGTGTGTGTGTGTGTGTGTGTGTGTGTGTGTGTGTGCGCGCGCGCGCACATGTGGAAACTGAATAAAGCCTCTTGCTATTTTGCATCAAGTGCCAATTTCCGTGGTTTGTGGGTTGACCTTTACATCCCGGGATTTGAGTGAGAGGTCTCCCTAGTGCAGGGATCCAATGCTCTCCTACTGTAGGAGTCCTGGGGGTTTGCCAGTGTCTAACTACAGAGCCATCTTGCTGGCTGCCTCCTTGTTTTTAAGGCAGAATGTCTTTTATCTGTTCCACTGCATATTCTAGGAGGGCTAGCTTATGAACTACAGATGCACATTTCCACGGTTGCTTCTTTATATGGGTTCTGGGGAGCGAACTCAGGTTGTCAGGCTTTCATGTGGCAAATACTTTTACTCACAGAGCCATCTCTCCAGACCTCAATTTGCTTTAAATATCAGCTCCCGTGGACCACATGGAGACCAGTGCTGCTTCACAAAGGTCCAACATTTCAACATTGGGAATTGCAACTCTCTGCCACCTTTTTATTTTCATATGTGTAATGGGAGTTTCCCTGTGCATTTTTCTTTGGGAAATTTTGTTTGAGCTTTGGTGTAAGATGAGAAAATTTACAAAGGCAGTCTCTTCAAACAAAATAATTCTTTGGGAAAAAAAAAAAAACACCTCCGTGGAACTATATAACATGAATTCTGCCTACTCCCTATTGTGACCTCCCTGTACACCAGGAATAGAGAAGTTAAAGATATACTAATTGGGCATACCAAGCCCAGATTCAGAGCCTAAGGCCATTTAAGGCAACAGTTCAGTTAATAAGTATAGAATAGCATCCACAATTAATGGATTATTAGATGAATGTGGCAAGATCTAGTATGCCCCACAAGAAATAGATTCTGTTAAGAAATTAGACTGGACTGATCCCACCTCTGCCATATACAGGAGCATACATTGAAGAAATAAGAATGGTATATTATAATGGAAAAAGAGTAAGATGTTGGGACTTTCCCTTTTAGGAGCATACAAGGGGAACACAACCATATTTATAAGACTACAGCACAAAGGAATGCAATTAGAAAACAGTTCAATGCTTGTGCTATGATAGGGGATGTCCTTCTGAATGTTGTGAATATATTTCTCTTATTGGTTGATGAATAAATGCTGATTGGCCAGTAGTCAGGCAGGAAGGATAAACAGAGCTACCAGACTAGGAGCAAGCTGGGAAGAGGAAAGATGGAGAGTGAGGCACAAGGGGGACACCACATAGCTGCCGAGGGAGAAAGAGGGCCAGGCATCACTGGTAAGCCAAGACAAAGTGACAATACATAGTATAATAGAAATGGGATTAATAATTAAGAAAGCTAGCCAATAAGAAGCCTGTGTCATCGGCCAACCAGTTTATAATTAATGTAAGTCTGTTTATTTGGGAACAAATTGGTGCTGGGCCAAGCGGAACAGAAAATATCATCAGTGCTACATGGTACAAATTCTATGTCATGCCCCTTGAAGAATGAAAGTTGCTCTTATGGGTCTGTTTCTCAGGAGTCAATGTCTGACACCTCCCGACCCTGCAGGAGGAACTGTAAGAGGGCACCTGCTAGGTGCCTGAACCTTAGAGAATAATAGGCTTTTAGATTCTTGCCGTAGTTATTTGCTTCAAGGAAATGCTGTAATGACTTGGGTGGCCACTTTCATTCAAGAATCATTTAGTTTGCTTTCAATATTGCTTGTGGTTAAATTATGATGCAATTATAAAGCACATAAGGTATAGCTTATTTTCAATAAACCAGCAGCCATCCTAATTAACCCACAAATTGTGTCAGTCTCCTTCCCTCTCCAATTCCATGCCTCCTCTTTGGGACCTGCACTTTGCTGGAGCTGGACTCTGGCAACTAATGTCAAATACACTCAATATCATTAATCTCATTATTTTTCTTTTGATACAAGATACCATGTACCTAAATAAGCTTTGAGCTTGCCATGTGATAAATTTAAGGATGACAGCAAATTTCTAATCTCTCTCCCTCCACTGTCCCAATACTAGGATTACAAGCAGATTCACCATCTATAGTTTATGCAGTGCTGGAAATTGAACCCATAGCTCTGTGTTTGGTAAGCACTCTTACCAGCTAAGTTCATCCCTGGTCCATAATAGTTAATCTTTACTGTTGACTTAACTGAATTTGGAATTTCCTAGGAGATACGTGTGTGTGTGTGTGCGTGTGTGTGTGTGTGTGTGTGTAGGTATTTACAAATAGGTTTAACTGAGGAAGAAAGACTCAAGAGTCATTTTAAACATGGGCAGCACTACCTCATGAGCCAGGGTCCTGGGAAGAACAAGAATGGGAAAGAATCAGCTGGGCACCAACACTCATCTCTCCCATTGCCTCTTCCCACTGCCAGTCCCTACCTACTATGATCAACTGTACCTCTCAAACTAGAAACCCAAACAAATATTCCTTCTTTTAAATTACTCTATTAGGTATTACAACAAACAAGTAATTAACACATGTGCCTCTATGCCAACTAGATTGTTAGGACCCATAAAGAGGGTCCATTTCATCTTGCCACAAGATAGATCAGAGTTCAAAAGTGTCCTTAGATGTAAAGGTCTAAAGCTTGGCTGTTGGTAGCAGATGTCTTTATCTAAATAACAACAGACTTGTGGTCAGGTGTATTTACTCTTAACCCTGAAGGCCAGATAGCAGGTGTGGCTACCACATACCTGGAGGATTAAGGGAAGTAAATCTGTGTGTTCCTTATATATAGCAGAAGTCTTCTGCCATTGTCCCCATTTTTAGTTGGGTACTTAAGAATGTTACTAAGGGAGTTCAGTTTTGACTGGATTTGCCCTCCTGACTCTATCCTGTGTTTCTGTCTTTCTCTTGACGTCTCTACCTAGCTTTTCTCAATCCACACTTCCCCTCTCAAGTACAAACCATGGGCATGTCAGCCCCATAAAGACGGCTTCCCATACTAGATATCCACATGAGAAGAAAGATGGGGCTTTCTGAGCAGGAGATGACAATTAGGTTCAACTCCACCTGTAGTCCCAGTACTTGGGGGCTAACGCAGGAAGATTAGTTAGCAAGGCTACACAGTAAAATTCCATCTCTAAAACAAGAAACAAGTTCAAGTCATCATTCATTTCAATTAGTTAACATACTTCTTAAAATGTTTCATGTTCCCAGTTCCAAATCCCATTCCAACTGCAACAATGCATTTCCACACTGTAACCAGAGTAAAAACTGAAAACACACAATTCTATGTATGAAGCTATTCCCCATGAAGAGGACAAAGCCCAGATTCTACAAGAAACAGACAATGAAATTCCTCATGCTCTCTCTGCCTTCTGCTTCCACTGTGGCCTCATACTAACTTCTACTCAAGCCTTCAGATGAGTTTCCCAAGGGTAGATGAGAGGCCAGGTATGAAGAGATATTATAAGATATTATTCTAAGCCTTACAATGAACTATTTCTGTGATTCTGGGCAATGTAAGTTGCATTTCTTTAAGTTTTAAATTAGAAGTAAAAGATGTTAATGACTGCAAGGATTAATTTTGAGAGCACAATAAGGACTTAGTAAATATCAACTGTTATGATGATATACTTTTAGATCCTTATATACTCCATCAGGAGTACTTAACACCCAATATTATCAAAGGCTATTAGCCAAGCTCCCCAATATCTAATAGTAGTATATAGTGAGTCTCTGCCCCTCGCCTCCTAACACACATATACAGCATGCCCCAAAAAAGCAAACTTGTTTTATTAGTAACTACAGCTCACTATGCTGTAGTTACTCAAGAGTCTCTCAAGAGCTATCACCAGGTCAGATTATTATGCTGACCAGTGGTCTTTCATTGGGGGGGGTAATTTTGTCTTCCAGGAAACACTTGGTAATGTGTGGACATATTCTGGATTGTAAGTGGTGGTGAAGCACTATTGCACCCAATGGTGTAACACTCTGGGGATGCTGTTAAGCATTCTAGGCAGAGAACAGCCTCCCTACAATAATAACCAAGAACACTTCCAGTCAGACAGCAGTTCAGAAATTGCTCCAGAACCAGCATCAAATTCAGCATAAGGCAAACTAAAAGAACTTTATAAATGATACATAAAAAAAGATAAGTTTGTGATTCCAACACATGCTATTAGATTTCATATCACTATAATTTATTATTGGTATGTGTACAGACATTTGGAAAGTAGCTAATTTCCAAAAATCCTTCCCCACATGTTTGCATCTATGTGCAAGGGTCCAGAGAGGCCAGAAGGCAGCATTGGATCCTCTGGAATGATGGGGATGCTGAAAATCAAACCCACATCCTCTGCAAGAGCAGCGTATGCTCTTAACCACTATGCCATCTCTCCAGCAGTAACATTCTTAATGTTGTAATAATAATCAATACCAGCTTCAACATTCAGCACGGCAGGCTCTGCACTTCACCAGGGCAGCACAATAGAGCCAATCCTGTTAGTGCAGGTGTGGGTGAACCAGCCCTGAAGTTGTGATCATGGGAGAGCTCTCCCCACTTCTCGTCTGTCTTGTGGTGGCATAGGCCAAGGAATGATGCCCTCCCTCCTGCCCATCAGTGTCTGAGGCAGGTGTGAGAGCTGGCCCTGTAGTCATAAGAGTGGAAAAACTATCCCTGACCTGCAACACTCAGGAAAGCAGGCCATATACCTCGCCAGGGCAGCACAACAGACCCAACCATGTGAGTGCATGTAGTGATATATTATTTATGATTTATTAAAGCTTGCCTGAGGATTCAAAAAGCAAAGCCAGCCACAAGCTATAGAAGCCAGGCACACACCTTTAATCCCAGCAGCCAGAAACTAGGAGGTGTTGGCACACACCTTAAATCCTAGACTCAGGATTAGAGGTAGACAGATCTCTGTGAGTCTAAGACCACCCAGATGCACACAAGAGTGAATCAGTCTAAAAGACAATTCTAGCTAACCTCTTTAATCCCAGCACTAGAGGGGTATAAAAGATAGAAGCAGGGTTTTCAGTATTGAATATGAGGCATTCATTCTACAGCCACACTGAGAAGAGGCAGCAGTTTGAGACTTGGTGAAGAGCTTATGAGTGGATCAGATGCAGCTAGAGGAGAGAACTAGTAGTCAACTGCTTTGCTTTTCTGGTATTCAGCTTGTGGTTTGAATCCCAATATCAGTCTCTGGGTCATTTATTAATTTTCATGTTACAAGTGCAGATGAGCCAGACCCAAAAAAGTGAGCATGGAAGAGGTGTCCCCATTTCACATCTGGTGAACCAACCCTACAGCTGCCCACACCCAGACCCAGGGTTATGACTTGGCCTGCCCCATCATCCACTCCATCTATAATCTGCTGGAGCACATGAGGACCTGAGCTGCTTCGGGATCTCCACCACACAGGGCAACAGCAGGGTGTCCAGGAGGAGTCCTAAAGAGGGCTCAGCATCAATAGTGTAGAAGAAACCAGAGGCCCCGAACCAGACCAATGACTCCTTGCAATGAACACTTGCAAGAATGAATATATAGACAAAGGGGTTTATGGCGCGACACACTGAGTCACACTACATCTTCCATGATGAGATCTTTATGTTTTTCCTTTTCTTATTTTATTATTAATTTAATTTTCCTCCTAAATTTTGTTTTATTTGGGATGTGTGCAGGGACGGGGGGCAGATGTGAAGGAATGGAAAATGAACTCACTATGTAGACCAAGCTGGCCTCAATCTCACAGAGGTCTACCTGCCTTGACCTCTTAAGTGATGGGATTAAAGGAATGTGCCACCACATCCAAACTATTTTTAAAACAAAACAAAAAACCAGAACAGTTAAGGTCTCACTATGTAGCCATAGCTGAAAGAGAAATCAATATACAGACCTAGCTAGCCTAGACCTCAAAAAGATCTGGCCGCTGCTGCCTCCCAGTGTTGGGATTATTGATGTGTACCACAAGGGCTGGCCCAAGACAGACACTTTTATGCAGTAACCTATACCCATTTTTACTGTTCTCTGTATACAGTGTCTTTGTAAGTCACAAAAAAGTGGCAAATGAATCTGGTGTTCAAACATATCTGTTAGATTTCTGTGACATTTTTACTAACCTATCAGATCTCACTACTATAGCCAGAGAACTCAGTGCCTCCTCCTGTTCGCTCCCTAACTGTTCTTGCTAATTCCTCACCTTCCTCTGGGGCAGCTGATGCTCCTTCAGGTAGTATGGGCTGTAACTCCCCAGCTTCAGAATGACTTTCCAAATCCGCCATCTGCATTCCTTCCAGGCGACCTCCTTTTGCACTAGCCCTCAAAAAGGGAAAAACAACATAAAAATGTCTAATAACTGATACAATAATTATATTTTCATTTGTGTATAATACTAACTTTCCACTCTTTAAAATTTCACTTAAGATTCAGAATAAAAGGTTATGAAACGGCAGATTACCAAATCCTGTTTATGACAATGTGTGAAAGTTTTGCAGAGGACAAAGACAAGGCACGCAGGATCTCATGCTATTTTTTTTTTTTTTCTTTCTTTTTTTTTAAAGATTTACTTCTGTAGTGTATATACAGTGTTCTGCCTGCAGGCCAGAAGAGGGCACCAGATCTCATTACAGATGGTTGTGATTGCTGGGAATTGAACTCAGGACCTCTGGAAGAGCAAGCAATGTTCTTAACCACTGAGCCATCTCTCCAGCCCTTAGCTGCTATTTCTTAAAATGGTTGGTCAAACAGTAATTATCAATTAAAATATAAACACAAGTTCTCACTACTATTGAAAGACTATAGTAAGAAACCAAGAAACACTACTGGTAAAGATAGTCACAGTTGCTAAATGTGCATAACAGCCGAGAGGGCACAGCGTACCTCAAAAGCTGAGAGCAGCGGGGCTAAGTAAGGGCAGGGGGAGAGACAATGAGGACATTTTCACTTACTGCTTTTCCCAGTTCTCACTGGGCACTACAACATCATCACCACCATCTTCATTATATTTGGTCTTATTACTACAAATGAAGCAAGGAAGAAGACAGGAGCAGGAGAGCATCCACAAGAAGCAGGCTGACATTGTATCCCTAACTAGAGCACTGTGGTGGTTTCAATGAGAATGCACCCACCCCCCCACACCTCCACCTCTGTGTTTGAAAGGATTAGGGGGAAGTGTGGCCTTGTTGGAGGAGGTTTAAAAGCACACACCAGGCCCACTCTCTGTCTCTCAGCTACTGCTACAGCATCAGTGACCATGGACTAACCCTCTATAACTGTAAACAAGCTCCCAATTAAATGCTTTCATTTTAAAAGAGTTGCCTTGGTCATGGTGTCTCTTCACAGCAATAGAATAGTAATTAAGACACTCACCTTCTACTTTAATGTCTTTTTTTTCTTTTTGGGAAAGCAATGAATTTCATTAGGGTTGATTATGACAACATGGGTGAGAGTTTGTTAATGAGTATGGGCACCATACACCTGAAGACTGTTTTTCTTCCTCATCCACTATTAACCATTTTAAACTTGGGAAGGGGGGTGGGGATGGCACAGTGTGTGCCTCCCACTTCCACGACAGGGTTGATGGGCCCAATCCTGCATAGATAATCCAGCTGCTATGAGAGAACTGACACAAAACTGTATGTTCCATATGCACACCACACACATCCCTATGGCAGCTTACAAATATCTGTGACTCCAGTCCTGGAAATCCAACACTCTCTTCTAGCCTCCACAGGCACCAGACATACAGGCAGACAAAAATGTTCATATATAAAAAATGTTTTAAGTAAAAAAATAAGAGAAAGCTAGTTATATCTTTAACGTGAAAGAAATGTGAAGGTATATTAGGCTAGGTGATAAGGAAGGTAAGTTTCCTAATTGGTCCTCCCCTATATGCCTCCTCTCTACCCCCAATACTGGGAACTGAACCATGACAATAACAATGTACATGCCAAGATATGCTCCCACTGAGCTGTATCTCCAGGCAATTTTGAAATTTTTATTTTGAGCCAGGATTTGGCTAGGCTGCCCTTGCAGGCCCCCAACTTTCAGTCCTCTGGCCCTTAGTCTCCTCAGCAGCTGTGATATAAGAGTTCACCATTATGCCAGGCTCTCTGTGATTTTCTTTTCTACTAATGAATCTGGAATTAAAAACAAAATTAAACTTTCTTCTATCCTACTGGAATTGGTAATGAGCTAAACTTAAGATGTTCTTCCTATGAAGACCTTTATTCATTATTTAAATTAGAAACATATTTAATGTTTAGGTGATAGATCAGCAGATGATTATTGATGGCTCAACTAACACATCTATAGACAATACATTCTTTAATCACTTTCTTTGGAATGGTTGTAAGTTTAATTGACATGATAGGTTTTGAATAAAGACAAGGATGCTGATCAACATTTATCCTTCCTGGAAATCCCAACTAGCATTTAGAAGATAATTTCAAAAGTCAGAAAAAGAGATAAAAGCAGTGTTTTAAAAACTAATAATTAAGCCAGGTGTGGCGGTATGTACCTTTAAGCTCAGCACTCGGAAGGCAGAGGAAGTTGGACTCTGTGAGTTTGAGGCCAGCCTGCTCTACAGAATAAATTCCACGACAACCTGGTCTATTACACAGAGAAACCCTGTCTCAAAAGCAACAGCAAAAAAACAGATAATTAAACCAGGCATAGTGGCTCACACCTGTAATCCTAGCACTTGGAAGGCTAAGGCAGGAGGATCAAGAGCTGAAGGCTACCCTGGGCTATATGAGACCCACTCTCAAAACAATACTACTACTACTAATAAAAATGATCAGTGAAGTATTTTACTGCAAACAAATATGTGGTGACACACTTAATGACACAGGCCCTAGCACAAATACTTTGGAAGGATGCACAACAGATTAAAACATAAGGCAACATGTAAAGCTGAAACACACACATCTCACAAGGTAAAGCTTGCTCAAGGTATCCTGCTGTCAGTGAAAAGAGCACTAAGCTAGCTGTGGTAGCTCACATCAGTAAACCAGCACTCAGTAAGCTGAGGCAGGAGGACTGCTGTCACTCTGCAAGGGTTGGGGGTGGGGTAGAGAGAGGAGAATGAGAGAGAATGCCATTATTTTTGAGAAAAGGGTAACATGTTAATGTAATAAATCAACTTCCTGCACACCTCAAACACTAGCAAAGTAGAATAATTTTGTTATTATAATGTAGACCTGAAGTTCCAAACAATGAAAGAGAATTATTTACCCCAAGGGGACCATTTTCCTTCTTTTCTCAACAGTAGGTAAGCCATTGAAAACTGCAACCACCACAGCATCAGAATCCAAAGCTTTGCATTGTCGGTCTTCATTCTTGGGCAGAATATCCCCAATAATGCCATGTGTCAGGGCTCGGGGAGAGCTGTGCCTGCTCCCAGACTGAGCGCTTCCTGGGGAGCCTTCAGAAAAGGAGCAAGAAGACAATAAACATAAAAGCCCTCTTAGAATAGAAAATTATTTTAGGCACATAATTTTTTTTTTTAAATTTTGAAAATTTTAAATGTAAGACTAGTTTTGCCTGCATGTATGAATGTGTACCATGTGTGCCTGTGTTAATGGAGGATAGAAGAGGGCATCAGATCCCCTGGAAGTAGAGTTCCAGATTGTTGTGAGTCACCATGTGGATGTTGGTAATATAATCCAGGACATCTGCATGAACAAGTAAATGCTCTAAGCCATGAACCATCTTTCCAGCCTACTATATGTACATTTTACATTAAGCCAAAACTTCAAAAATATTAAAAATATATCCCAATCTTTTTGACTAGCTCTTAAAAATTAACAAGCCAGAAATACATAATTAAAAACACTGATCTGAATTGAGATCAAGAAACTTCAAATACTAGCGCCTAGGGGCATATGCCAGCAATCCCAGAGCTAGGGAGGCTCAGACAGGGGAATCAAGAGTTAAAACCTTCTCAAATGTAGACAAATATATAATTAAGATCCTTTTTAAAACCCAAAATTAAAACAAATAAACAAGCAAAAAAACCAAACTCACAAAAAATAAACAATAAAAGGTCCCACAAAATCAGAAGTTCAACTATAGCTTTAGCATCCTTAATGTTAAAGCTACATCACACCAATTCCCAAGCATGTGCCCAGAAAAACTGTATTATGAATTCCACAAATTTACCTTCGGACAAAGCCTGGCAGTCTCCCTTCGAACGGCTATTTTCTCCAGAGTCCATAGCTCTTCGGAGTGATAGACTTCCTGCTATGGCCCGAGCTGCCTTGGGTGAATTCTTCTTACTTGTGGCTGCAAAGACATTTAGAAGCATTTCTGAATATGGTAACATGTCACATAACTCACTATATAGTCAAACACATGTCCAATCCTCAGTGTACATGGATGGTTTTCTATCTACAATGTCCAAAACAACAGGGTACTCAATGGTCCTGACAGCTTATTTAGCATCCTAAGACAAAAATAATTCTATTTTGTTGCTTGTGAAACAGAATCCTAATAAGATTAACTATGACCTCATTTTTAAAAAGTTTTTCAATTAAGACAATGAAGTGTAAACAAAAATATAACCCTCTAATGTAGTGGTTCTCAACCTTCCTAATGCTGCAGCCCTTAAATAGCTCAAAAACTGCCATACATTATAGAAAGAAAATGAAGACAGCATAAATGACAGTTTTGTGTTCACACTGAGACAATATTGTCTACAAGTTTAACACAATCTATATAAAAATGATTTTTTGTTGTTGTTGTTGTTGTTGTTTTAAAAAAATTGCTACTTAGGCAAGATGGCTTGGCTGATAAAGGCACTGTGGCCAACTGTGACAGCCTGAGTTCAATCACTGGAACTCATAGGGTAGGAGGAGAGAAACCCAGGCCTTCCACACAAGCGCCTTCCCTACATAAATGCAAATAATGATAATAATAATAACAACAATAACAGGTTCCTAAAATTTTTATGAAACTGTAAGAGATCTAGAATAGCAAAAACAATCCCCAAAGGAAGACTCCCTCCCATATCCTCTGCCTGGGATGACTCTAGAGCCTTAGGCTTGCAGCCACCACTGATCCTCAGCTTTTGGAGTCAGGAGTGGGTAGGGCAGCTCTCCTCTGAGAGTTCTAGGGCTTAGCATCAATGTAAATCTCTTTAAAAGCACTAATGCTACCTCAAAAACAAAAGGGAAAAAAAAGAACAAATAAGCTGAGAGAGAGAGAGGACTGCGCACCTGAAATCCTGGCACTGGGGAAGCTGAGACAGGAGGACTGTCCTAACTTCAAGGGCAGCCTGAATGGTCTGCACAGTGAGATCAAGGCCAGCCTGATTACAGAGTGAGATCCAGTCTCACACAAAGGTGGGTGGCTGGGGGAGGAACATAGGAACATGTTGCAGGTAGAACTAGGAAGAATGAGGCCCACACTCACCATAGCTGTGCCCCCTTCCCCCACCACTGCCAGAAAAAAAAAATGCACAAAACAAATAACTAGGTGGTACCAGCATATGGACAGATACCTATCAGAGTTGAGAATCCAAAAGCAATCTTCACATTTATGCTGAGTTTAAAAGGATGCAAAGACAATTCAATGGTAAAAGGAAGAGATATAGCTCTCTCTTCCTCAGTGATTATGGGTCTGAGAGGAGAGAGGCAGCAGAAGAGGGTAACATGGTTGGGATGGCTGATGACTTCAGTCAATCAAGTCAACTTTATTCCAGAGTATAGGAAATAAATAGGATTGGGAACCCTGGGGACAAACTCTAATTTGCATTAAGTGGCATGTTAGTATCTTAAGGCTTCTTTATATGGCAGTAGAGTCCTATAGTAAAGTAAATCTCCTAGTATAGTGCAAGACTTAGTTACAGCAGGGGCAAAACCTTCTAGCAGGAAACTGTGTTATGCTGTGGGATAACCCTGTACACTGTGAGTATGTGTTACTCTCATTGGTTAATAATAAAGCTGATTTGGCCTATGCAAGTCTAGACAGAAAAGCCAAATTGAAAATATAGAGAGGAAGAAGGGCAGAGTAAAGAGAACTGAGCTTACAGCTAGAGGAACAAGATGTGCTAGAGGACAGGTAAAGCCACAAACCACGTGGCAAATGTAGATTAATAGAAATGGATTAATTTAAGTTGTAAGAGCTAGTTATTAATAACCCTGAATATTTTTTAAAAGGCTGAATATTTTGTAATTATTATAAGAGTCTATGTGTTTATCTGGGACCAGGCGATAGGGACAAAAGAAAAACCCCACCTCCATTTACACGTCAGAGGTCATGCTAGAGATAAATCAGGTATCCAGGCTTAAAGATAGGTCAGTCTTCTGGGCCCAGACAAGTTCTCCAGAGCAGGAAGTCCATCTGGAGAGGGAGTTCCTCATACTGCTGAGGAGCTTTAGACATTGATGCCAGGCCATGATAGGCTGCAACCTCTGACCATCAAGGCCTCTCAACAAAGAAGGACAAGAGAGAGTATTGAAGACAACATGGAGACGCTTGTAATCTCATGACTGGCAGAAATACAAAATTCTGCATGCGTTTTAAAACTAGTATGACACTGTGGCAGTTCCTCAAAAAGTTTAAACATGGTTTCCATTTACCCCAGTAAGTCCACTTCTAAGTATAGTCACAAAATAAAATATTGTCTATACAATAACTTATAATACATGTTCATAGTAACATCATTGATTATAGTGAAAAAATTATAAAACTGCTATCTATCAACTGACCATGGATTAATAGTATGTGGTATAGCTATATAACGAAATACCATCTCACCAGCAAAAAGAATGAATTACTATTAACTCATAATATGTAAAAACCTTCAAAGTATATGTGAAATGGAAAAACAAAACAAAAGACATGAGGTCTGCCATCCTGGTATAAAATTGTAATCCCTGGACTGGGAAAACTAGAGCAAAGGATCGAGAGTTTGAGGCTAACCTGGGCTAGATAACAAACATCTATCTTGAAAATGATTATAAATAAAAATCACTAGATTCTATTTCTATGTTAATTGGGAAGGCTAGTTTAAAAAGCAGAAGATAACAAGTGCTGGTGAACATGTGAAAAATTGGAATCTGTGCCCAGAAAATATCATAGTATCCCCAACCTGTCCCTAAAAGCTAAAGATAAAATAATTTAGCAACGACACTTTGTATATGCTGAAAGTTTACAAAAGGGCTTAAAAAAAAAAGATTATCTATATTTACAGCCAAAAGATACAAACCACCCAACTGTCCAAAGAATGAAAGAACATATAAACAAAACTTTATCTCTACATACAACAGAGTAGAATTCTGCCATTAAAAAAAAAAAAAGAAAGAAAGAAAGAAAGAAAGAAAGAAAGAAAGAAAGAAAAGAAAAAAGTCAGCTGGGTGGTGATGGTGCATGCCTTTAGTCCCAGCACTCAGGATCCAGAGACAGGCAGATCTCTGTGAGTTCAAGACCAGCCTGGTCTACAAGAGCTAGGACAGCCTCCAAAGCCACAGAGAAACCCAGTCACGAAAAACCAAACAAAAGAAAAAAAAAAGGAAAATTCTGAGGCTGGAAAGATGCTCAGGGGTTAAGAACATTGCCTGTTCTTCCAAAAGTCCTGAGTTCAATTCCCAGCAACTACATGGTGGTTCACAACTATTTGTAATGAGATCTGTACCCTCTTCTGGCCTACAGGCATACATGCAGGCAGAACACTGTAATAATAAATAATTTTTTTCTTTTCTTTTTGCTTTTTGAGACAGGGTTTTTCTATGTAGCTTTGGAACCCATCCTGGCACTCACTCTCTAGCCTAGACTGGCCTCGAACTCACAGTGATCCGCCTCTCTCTGGATCCCGAGTGCTGGGACTAAAGGCATATACTGCCAACGCCTGGCAAATCTTTTTTTTTTTTTTTTAAACGAAGTTCTGCTAGATGCTATCATATGGGAAATCTTGGATATATACAAAATAAAGAAGCT
Source organism: Cricetiscus sungorus (assembly GCA_030556225.1). Classification (NCBI taxonomy): domain Eukaryota; kingdom Metazoa; phylum Chordata; class Mammalia; order Rodentia; family Cricetidae; genus Cricetiscus; species Cricetiscus sungorus. Next base: position 64,213,124 of record JANBXA010000069.1, on the reverse strand, counting down.
GGTCACAAAAACAAAACAAAACAAAAAACCCTCAAATGTCAAATGCTACAATTCTAATCATGCATGATACCTAAGAGTCAGTCATTCATTGATACAGAAAGCAGAACAACAATCCCAGGTCCCAGGAGTAGAGAAATGGGGACTGGAGAGAAATGGATGCAGTTTTAATTTAGAGTAAAAAAAACTCTTAGAGATGGATGCATAATAATGCCAAAGTGGGAGACTGAAATGGTAAATTTTATGTACACTTTACCAAAAACTTTAACACATATGCTTCCCAATCTAAAGGCTAAAATGTCAAACTTCATATTATGTATACATTTTCCTAATTTAAAAGACTTTTTACATAGCATATATGATTTGGGAAATGAACACATAGGCAGTACCCAATACCAAACTCTTTCTCAATACACACAGCCCCTCAGATTCCTCTGAGTTCATATGTAACTTATTAAAGAAAACTTTGTCTTCTCATCTCAGATATAACTGGTGTGCTCTTCTATTCAATCTTACTGTTGTTACTTCTCAAAAGTATAAAGTATAGGTAGTACCTATGCTTAAAGTTTTGGCTTTTAATAATTTATTTTTATTTTAAAGAACATTGATTGGTGTTTTGCTTGCATGTATGTCTGTATAAGAGTGTCAGAATGCCTGGAACTGGAGTTATAGACAGTTGTGAGCTGCCATGTGGGTGCTGGGAATTGAACCCAGGTCTTCTGGAAGAGCAGCCAATGTTCTTAGCCACTTAAACCCCAGTTTGCTTAGATTTTGGAATATACTATCTAGTTTTTCACTTGCTTTAAAGGTTCTTTTCAATTTCCATTGTCAGCTTCTCTGTCCCTTTTCCTCACCAGACCTCTAAATGTCTGATTAGTGCCTCGGTGCCAAAACTTTTCTTCTCTATTAAAATCATCACCACTGCCCAGCATGCCTTTAATCCCAGCACATGGGAGACAGAGGCAGGAAAATCTGAGTTAGGTCAGCTTAGTCTATACAATGAGTTTCAGGACAGCCAGGGATATACACAGAAACCCTGCAACAAAACAAAACTCCAACAACCAAAAAAACAAAACACCCCAAGCAAACAAACAAATAAACAAACAAAAAATCACCACTATTACTAGGAGTGGTGATGCATGATGCCTTTAATCCCAGCACCCAAGAGGCATCTGTAAGCTGGAGGCAAGTGGATCTGTGATTGTCAGGCTAGCCTCATCTACATATTGAATTTCAACCAGGGTGCAGGGAGATCCTGCCACATAAATAATGAATAAATTAAGATCCTCACCCACTGATCCTACTCTGCCTAGATTTAAACAGTATCACATGCTTACATTCATGTGACCTCTCCCCAACTTGACTTGGGGATAATGCTTGCCTAGGACAGTTACTAGGCAACCCAGAAGGGGCCCAAACATATTTAGACAGAATTCCTGACCTTCTCTGCTCTGACACAAGATTATAGCACACAGATCAAACTAAACTTAAACTCAGGATCCTCCTGCTCCCTCTTCCTGAATGCTAGGATTAGGGTTACCTACACACATACCAATGCATTTGGCTTTGAAACAATTCTCAGTAAATGACAGCTCTAATCACTAAGTTGCTCAGGCCAAACATATTCTCAGTTTCTGCCTTTCTCCAATCTATCCAGCTTTTTATAACTATAGTTGTGACAAAGAACTGAATCCTATTGACCTATGACATGCATTGTATGTAACAGATTAGCTTTTCCTTTCTGCATCTAGAACAGTACTAGTTGTATACTTAGGATGGGAAAGAAACTCAGTTAAAGAGAGCTGCCAGGCTATGAATAGGTCTACCAACCTATGGCTTTAGCTCCAGATTACACACCAAATTCACACAAGCAACTCTACAGGTTGGCATTAGACCTGCAGCCCCTGCTATGAAGCTTTAAGAGATCTTCCTACAGCAGGGTGGTGATAGCACATGCCTTTAATCCCAGCATTCAGGAGGCAGAGGCAAGCGATCTCTGTGAAGTTGGAGGCCAACTTGGTCTACAACAGCTCGTTCCAGGACAGCATCCAAAGACACAGAGAAAACAAACAAAACAAAACAAAACAAAAAACAATACTACTACTAATAATAATAATAATTAAAAAAAGAGATCTTCCTCCACAATGCAGCTTTATGAACAAGTAACAGGTCAAACTCCTTACTGAAGTCTTATCAGAGCCTCAGTTAAACCCTGTTATCTCTCGACTTCATCTCTGAATCTGCCCTGTCTTAGTCACCAAATCCACTCATGTTAGTCTTCCTCCTTTCAAAGTGAATCTGGTGTCAGTGAATTTGCATTTCTGTCATGTTTATATAGAACACTGCTTCCCCCAGGCATCTGAAGGGCTCAGCTCACATATGTTCTTTACAGCGACTTTCTCAGTCAACTCCCCCAAAACAATGCCAATCTTCATCTACTCCTGTTTCACAGTAGTAAGTATTCATTAAATTACTTTCACTCATTTATTTACATACTTTACTGTCTAAATCTTATCAGTACAATGCAGGCTCCACAAGGCTACCAAAGTGTCATTTAATACCAAGCATTGACTGAGCAATCAAAACTCCTTAGTTCCAAGTTGTGGGATAATCTTTTTGTAGAATGTGAAGATGTGTTTCTGCCAAGGCCACTTCTAACTAGTTTAATAAAGACCTGAATGGCCAATAGCTATGTGGGAGAGGCAGCATGTCCAGGGAAACAAGAACTCTGGAAAGAAGAGAGGCAGAATTCACCAGGCAAACAATGAGAAGTTATGAGCCATGTGGCAGAATGTAGATTAATATAAATGGGTTAATTTAAGTTCTAACAGCCAGTCTGAGATACACTTAGGCTAAGGGCAACCTTTCATAGTTAATAATAAGCCTCAGTGTCATTATTTAGGAGCTGGTGGTACAAAGAAAGCGCAGGACAGTTCCATCATATAAAAGAAAATATTATAACTGGACTAGAAAGGTAGCTCAGCTGGTAAAGGCACTCACCATTTAAAGCCTGACAACCTGAGTTCAATTCCTGGAACCACATGTGCAGAGACAGAACTAACTTCACAAGCTGTCCTCTTACTTCCTAAAGTGTACCATGTTGTGCACGTGCATGTGCACGCACGCCCTCTCTCTCTCTCTCTCTCTCTCTCAATCTCTCTCTCTCAAAGAAAATGTCAAGAAATTTTGGATGGGACTTTTAAAAAAAAAAAAAAAAAAAAAAAAAAGTCTATGTTAACTCATAAGAAGGGTGGAAGAGTTAGCTCAGTGGTTAAGAGTACTTAAGAGGACCTGGGTTCAAGTCCTAACACCCATGCAATTGTTCACAACAACCTAAAAATACAGTTCCAGTTTCTGACCTCTGTGGACACCAGGCATACACATGGTATAGATAATGGCAAAAAAAAAAAAAAAAAAAATATAAAAAAATATAATTTTAATTTAACTCATTAGAACAGAGACATTGATAGTTAAGTGAAAACAACTAATCATATGATTTCACCAAGCACATGGGAGAAATTATAGAAACTATTTCACTTACGGTTTCGTATGTAACAGCCAGTGACTGATGACTTTGCTAGAAGCTCCATTCCCAAATCCTGTAATCTACCAGAGTTTTCAGGTCCACAGGGTGGCAGAGCTGCCTGGTCAGCACAAAAAAGGTTTGTCTGTATGTCTCCAGAAGCAACACCAGTGCCTTTTATATCAGACAGTGTGGTCTTCACATCAGCCTTCATACACCGAACTTCAGCCATTTGAGTTTTGAGTCTTTTCAGCATCTTTAAGTCAGAGGGCACTCGCCACATTGCCTGCTGCTTCCGTTGATCTTTATCTTTTCGGGAATATGATGCTTCAAAGAGAAAGCAAGTGAAAAACCATGTTCAAATAAACTTTAATATTCACGTCCTCATTCTTTCCTACAAATTTAAGGTGTCAAATGTGGTAAGGTAAGGTGCTTCATGGTATCACCAAAGAACATGCATCAAGACTAGAGACATGGCTTACATCACTGGTTCTCAACCTTCCTAATAAAGCAACCCTTTAATACAGTTTCTTACAGTGTGGTAACCCCCAACCATAAAATCATTAAATTGCTACTTCAAAACTATAAATTTGCTGTTATGAATTGTAAATATCTGATACACAGGATATCTGATAGGCAACCTCCAAAAGGGTTACAATACACAGGTTGAGAATCACTGGCTTAGAGGATAAAGGCACTTGCTGCCAAGCCTAATAACCTGAGGCCAATGCCTAGGGTTCTACTACATTGTGGAAGGAGAGAATTGAGTCTTGGCCACAACACATACATTCTCATGTACATAATACATACCTACACAAATAAATGAAATAAAACATCTAAAGCATGCATTAAATTCTACCACAGAAAACACAGGTGTAACTGTCTTAACATTTTCCAAGCCTTAAAGCTTCAAATTAAGAGTCTGGGTCACAATCATCACTTCACTTTTAATTATATACCTAATTCTAAAGTTTAGAGCTTGTCCTGCCTTATGTTTTGTTTGTTCATTTTGTTTTAAATACTTTTACACTTTTCTCATTTTTCCCCTGTATTTCTTATGGTCACAATCTAAACATTGAAAAAGGAAACCTAGAAGTCAAACACTTGGGTAGTGATGGGAGATGTGATTCTGTATATATGTTTCTCATATTGTTAATAAAGCCCTGTGGCCAATAGAAAACTAGATAGGTAGGGCTAGGAGACTAGGAGGAGGAAATGGGTTAATGATTAAGACAGAGCTAGCCCATAAACAGTAATGGTAACTGGCCGACAGGATTGTATCAAATACAGAGTCTCTGAGTGTTATTTGGGGCTGGCGCGGCTGTGGGCCCAGACTGGCGGGCTGGCGGAAACTTACATGCTACAAATGGCGCCCAACATGACTATAAGAACTTTCACTTAAAACTAATAAGAGCTTAAGAAATGTTTTAGAAACAAAGGAACAGAGACTAGCAAGACTTCTTGGTAGCAGCATTTTCTTGATTGGATTTGTTTTGCTGTAGACAGAGATTTGCACGGCTCCTTTAAGAGAGGTTTCCAAAATTAGCATAAGCGGCAAAAACCGCCTTGCTTTTAAAGAGCTCTGCTAACAATTCATTGGTGTGTACAAGAGCTGCAATGAAGGTTTACACTGTGTTTTAAAAAATACGCTGGCTTGGGAGAGAAAAAGAAACGGGATACAATGGTTTAAAAAGAAAAAAGGAATTAAATGGATGGATGTAATGGCACACGCCATTAATCCCAGCACTAGGCAGACAGAGGCAAACAGATCTCTGTGATTTCAAAGTAAACCTGGTATGCAGTGAATTCCAGGACAGATAAAAGTTACACAGAGAAACCCTGTCTCAAAATATGCAAAAATAGAAATAGAAGAAATAGAGTAATACAAAAGCCACGTAAAAATGGAAAGCACAGAGAAATTTTGGATACTATACGCGATTCTGTTGTCTTTAAATTATTTGATTGCTGAGAAAACAACTACTAATAAAAGAAATGCTGCTAGATTAATTCAATTTATATATTTTAAAAATGCTTTGACTCAAAAATTCAAGCCTAAGGACAAGTTACTGGGGAAAAGGATTTCTATTTTTATTTTCACAGAAAATGAAAAGCTATGGATTCTTTCCAGACTTATGTGGTTTGATCAAGCCAGACCCCCTGAAACAACTCCCCAGGTGATCCAACATTCAAAGCAGTTGAGACAAAACCTTGCAGACTACTGCCAAGATTTCTGCGTCTTCTTTGGACCCCCATGACAGCGCCCTCTACCAGCAGGAAGTAGTTTGGAAAGAACGACGCCCAAATTCCCAAATATTGTTTATAAATGTTTGTTTTCATTTATATGGGCTTGGTTATAAATGGTTAATGACACAAGCAATCCTTGTAAAGGTAAAAAAGGGAATGAAGGTATAGATATGAATACTTTGCTTTAGAATGGATTTTCTTTTATTGATACAATTTAAGGTCAATTTTGTGATATGTATATTTCTCCTCTTGTTTAGGTATTGTGTTTATATAGCTCATTGGAAAATGTAATGTATAATTTAGTACAGATTAGAGAATTACCTATGATAGTCAAAACTTAGAGTTAAGTTAGTTAGGATTTCTAGATATGCAGAGATGTATTTGAGATGACTAGGCATTCTTCAAACCTTTCAAAGACCTACAGAATATGGCATTTAAAATGGTTTAAGGTTTTTCTTGACAGTGAGGCACAACTGTTCCTGGTAACACCACTTACAGAAGAAAGGAAGATGGACATTGAAGAAACTCGTTATGAAGTTTGCTTCTAATATGGCAAGACTAAGCCATTTGAGCAAGGTACTTCTGTTGTCTAGACTGTTTGACTTTATGTTGTAGAAACTGGACATGCAGGACCCACAAAAAGATGACTACTGATTCAAGATGGACATTGCAACAGGATTTCTGCTTCATGGAAGAGGCTGCCAGACAGCCAGACAGTCTACAGGACACAGAGAAAAGTTTCCTGCCTTATTGAGGAGTCTGGACACACATTATGGCCTATGGGCTGAAGATGGAACATTACAGAAGAACTTCGGGTGACTGACCAGGCAATGCATTGTCTCTGTCATTTCTAGAGTTTATATATTATCCTTCTGTGGTCTTTGAAGGAGTTGAAGACAGATAGTTATGATTATAGTTTTTCTTAGGATTAAAAATAAGTTACATATAGGACTTTAGACTCACAAAGATAGGATAGATGATATTTTCTTTAAGTCTTACAAAATGTTAATGGACTAAATATTGTTAACTGTGATTCTTATTTGATAACTGTTGTATGGTATATTTTGCTATGTTAAGGTTAAACCCCTTCTTTTACTTTAGACAGAAAAGAGGAGATGATGGGAGATGTGATTCTGTATATATGTTTCTCATACTGTTAATAAAGCCCTGTGGCCAATAGAAAACTAGATAGGTAGGGCTAGGAGACTAGGAAGAGGAAATGGGTTAATGATTAAGACAGAGCTAGCCCATAAACAGTAATGGTAACTGGCCGACAGGATTGTATCAAATACAGAGTCTCTGAGTGTTATTTGGGGCTGGCGCGGCTGTGGGCCCAGACTGGCGGGCTGGCGGAAACTTACATGCTACAGGGTAGTATCTCATCTGGAATCGTGGATATAGAAGAATATGTATAGTAGAACTTATGGGGTTGTCCTTCTGTTTATGTGTTTCTCTTATTGGTTGATGAATAAAACAGTGTGGCTAGTGGCCAGGCAGGAAGGATAGGTGGGACTACCAGAGGAGGAGAATTCTGGGAAGTGTAGGCAGAGGGCAGGGGCCAGACCCTTCTCTGGTAAGATAAGGCCACATGGAAATACTTGGGTTAATAATTAAGACAGAGCTAGCCAATAAGAAGCCCAAGCAACCGGCCAACAGTTTCATAACTCATATAGTATTCATGTGTTTATTTGGAGCTCAAGGGCCACAGAACCAGTCTGCTGGACCAAGAATCTCTCCTAACAAAATTGATGAAGTGTTTGAAAATTAAACATTCTAGAACAGGGATGTTACTGTTATTACAGTCTGTATCCTCTCTAATGACAGTCAATGTTTTCAAAAACATGATTTTACCTATTTATTAAATCTACTTGTAAATCAAATTGTAAAATTGTTCCTCTTAAAGTTAAGTCAACTGCACATGTTTATTATAGAGCCAGACTCGATCTGCTTCATTTGGACTTTGCACACAACACCAATTACCTTTTAAGGCAGTGGTTCTCAACCTATGGGTTGCAAACCTCTTGGGGGTCACATAACAGATATCCCACATATCAGATATTTACATGATTAGTCATAGCAGTAGCAAAATTACAGTTATGAAGTAGCAAGAAAATAATTTTGTTGCTGAGGGTCACCCTAACATGAGGACTGTATAAGAGTTGCATCATTAAGAAAGTTGAGAACCACTGCTTTAAGCGAACCTTCACATAGAATGTACTTGAATCAAACTGAAAAGAAACTATCCCAGAACCTAGCTGATAATCTTTCAAATCAAGGGGCAAGTCTTTCCAGAAGTATGCTTTAAGAAAGAGAGGAGTTAATGACTCTGGCTGTAACCTCCAATCCACTGCAGTGGCTCAGGCTTTGCTTTGTACACAGAGTTCTGTCAGTTTATTCAGAAAGTGAGCTCTGCTGCTTTGAGGTAACACCAAAATTCCTGTCTGCATCCTGGCTGGACACTTATTACAGTTTAGATTGTAAGGGAAAGGGTAGTCTGCTTTATTACATACAAAGGAAGTTGCAGAAAACATTCCACAAAAATGCTGCTCCAACCCCAGGAACAGGAGGCTGGGGAGGAAAACAAGGGCCTTTGCACACACACTAGACAAACACATTACTACCAAGATATACCAACAGCCCCTAGAATTGGTCTTTAAACTGTAGCACTAATGGTAAATCACTGTTTAAAAAAAAAAAAAAGATTCAAAGAGCCTAGACTGGACTATACAAATCTCTGTATTTGTATAATTACGCACTTTTTCTTTTAAACAACTTTGTGATAAAATATTGTGGATAATACATGTTTTCTCAGGTTTTGATATTCCTCTCTCTCTCTCTCTCTCTCTCTCTCTCTCTCTCTCTCTCTCTCTGTCTGTGTGTGTGTGTGTGTGTGTGTGTGTGTGTGTGTGTGTGTGTAAGTGTGTCTTATACTAGGTATTTATGGTTGGTCTGGAACTTGGTATATAGACCAGGCTGCTCTTGAACTCATAGATAACCACCTGTCTCCACCTCACAACTGCTGAAATAAAAGATGTGTGTTGTGTTACCATACCCAGCCCTTGTTTGATTTCTTGAAACAGGTCACACAATATAGTCCAGGCTGGCCTTGAACTCACCATGTAGCCTCAGATAACTTTAAACTCAAAGCAGTCCTCATGACTCAGCCTCTACAATGCTGAGATAACAGGTATGTGCCACCATGGCAATGGTGTGCATTTTTCACTTAATGAATAATTAAGCAAACTTTTTTGCATGTTCAACTTAAGGCACATTTCCCCTTAAAAGGCAGGTCTGAAAAAACTGAATCCATTCACAAAGAAGACAACTGTTCATCTCCACATGGATCAAACTATTAGTTAGGGACAACATAAAAGGGCAATCATTTAGAACTTTCTACTTTTGTTTTCTGCAGTATTAAGGATCAAACAAAAGAATTTGTGTAAGCTGGGCGATTATTATTTTCTAAGCTACACATCCCAACGCTGAAACCTTACAAATGGCATGTAAAATTTGTCTTTGACATAACTGGTAAGCAATGACAAGGGAAATGAATGGGGAGGGCTATAGGTACAGGTCACCTAGCATGACAAGATCCTGAGCTCAATCTCCAACACACACACATGGGCACAAAGGGGCGCACGTGTGCACGCACTCACGGCAGAATGATTAAAAAGTCACTCGTATGACATAAGAAATCAAAATTTACTAGAGAAACAGTCTGTGTTCTGATACCCAGATGAGACACACACAGAAATTCAACAGTTATTCCAGAGAACCAAAGGAAAAAAAGACATTATTACTTTACCTGTGGGCTGTAAAAGTGAAGTAGATGGACGAGGCTGTAAACCCCACAGATTTTCCATACTGCTCCGGTCCTTAAGATCCAATAAATGTATTAAGATTAAAGGATCAATGTCTAATAAGCTACTGGTAGCGGCAGAGCATAAATGTGCTCTTCTTGACATTCTGCTACTGGCACCCACATAGCTGTGGCTACTACCTACAAAAGAAATAGAGAAAGCATATTGTATGCATGTGTACATGATTTTTTTAAAATCCCAATTAATGGTTGAAAACTTGTCTTCCAGTCTATGTCTTAGACTGCTTTCCTAATGAAAAGCAAAGAAGACCCATACTGCCAAGCAATGAGCATTAGAGCAATGACTAAGCATGGACCTTGTTACTACCCAGAATTCAATCACCAACCTCATCTGAAGCACCGTATGACTATAAATGTGCATAAGATACACAGCATGACGGGCTGGAGAGATGGCCCAGGGGTTAAGAGCATTAGCTGCTCTTTCAGAGGACCTGAGTTCAACTACCAGCTGGTGCCCTCTTCTGGCCTGCAGTCATATAGGCAGGCAGATCACTAATCAATCAATCAATCAATCAATCAATCAATCAATCAATCAATCAATCAATCTTTAAAAAGAGATAACACAACTTGGTGCAGGTCAAGGTCAAAGCAAGAAAGTTTTCATTCCCATGAGAGAGTAAACGTTCCATTTCTCTACATGCTTAACATTTAGTACTGCCAGTTTAAAAACATTAACCATACTAGGTATAACACATGTCTGTAATCCTATCACTTGAGAGACAGAGGTTAAAAAAATTTAGGAATTCAAAGCTATCTTTGGCTATACAACAAGTTAAAAACCAGCCCAGGTCAATGAAACCCTGCTAAAAACAGGGGGGGGGGGCGCAATTCAAAAACATATACCAATGATATGGCCAATCTGCCCTGGTTTCTTAATATGGTTTTAATTTGGCATTTCTTGCAAAGACAGAACACAAAAGAAAGACCAGAGTTTCAGGAATGTATGGACCCTTCATATATGCAGCAACACATAACTGAGTTACAAAAGAAGAAAAAAAACTGCAAAGAATGATCTAAAGAAATAACTGAAGAATCCCAAAATATGATGAGAACTCTGAATCTTTTTGACAGCCAGGTGTAGTGCCTCATGTTTACAATCCCAACACTCAGGAGGCTGCAACACCAGAACTGCTGGAGCTGGAAGACAGTCTAGGCTATGTGAGCTCCAGGCAGGCCTATGCTAAAAAGGGAGATCCTGTAAATACATAGAGAAAAAATAATAAAAATGTATCTATTCATTCAAGATGCTCAAAAAACTACATAAGCTGGACATTTGGGAGGCAGCAACAGGCAGACCTCTGTAATTTCAAGTCCACACTGGTCTACATAGCAAGTTGCAGGTTAGCTGGGGCTACATAGAAAAACACTGTTTCAAAAACCAAAATTAAGAGCATGCAGTGGTGGCACACAGCTTTAATCCCAGCAATCAAGAGGCAGGTGAACCTCCATAAGTTCAAGGCCAGCCTAGTCTACAGAGCGAGTGCCAGGACAGGCTCTAAAGTTACACAGAGAAACCGTATTGAAAAACAAAACAAACATCAAGAAAAATCAAAAATTAAAACAGTAACAACAAACAAGTAACAAGGGACATGAGAGTCAGGCAGATTTCTGTGAGTTTAAGACCAGCCTGTTCTATATATTGAACTCCTGGCCAGCAAACATATAATAAAGAACAAATGTTTTCAGTAATAACCTTACTAATGTCAATTTGCTTTAGAAATGCTGTATTGCTGTGTGTGCATGTGGGTTTGAAGGTTTGTTTGAAACAGGGAGTCTTATTTTATGTTTTGCTTCTGTGTAAATGGGCAGACCCAGGGGTTTGGGAACATAGCACACAATCCCACTCCAGCCTTTAATCATTAATTTTCCCCACATATTCACTTTTTCTCTTCTATAGTTTAATCCAGAACATCAAACTAATCTTCTCTGGTTTGTGATTGTTGTCCTTATTTGGATAATTCTGTACAATGTTCCTCAGTTAAGGGTTTCTGATTTAAACACCATAGAGGTAAATGAATATGTTCTTTACATATCACCTCATCTTACCACAGACAATGATAAATGTACCTAGCACATGTGATACTGGTCAGGTTTCTCCCAGCATAACCTTTATTTAAAAGATGGGGAATTATACTCCACTTCTTTGAGAAATCCCACAGATTTTAGCTAATTATTCTTGTATCTATTCACCTCTAGTTATAAAACATAGGAGTCTTTTTCATTCTATTTTTCTGGAACTAGAAATAGCCATTATATTCAATAATAATGCTTGTCAAGTAGATAAGTTTCAGCAAAGTTTAACAGTGAAAATAAGGGTCATTTTTCACTATTATATCCTCAACATCTAAGATAAAGTATCTAAATTTTATTAGAAAATTTAGAGCTATAGCAAATACAAAAAAAAAAGCCAAAAAATAAAATAAAGGATGACATTTAATCAATACTTGGAATCCACATAGTCAAACAGTGCCCACTTCCCACTAAATTACCAATAAACACTTTTTGCTGTTGCTTTTTATTTTGGTTTTTTTAGACAGGGTTTCTCTGTGTACCCCTGGCTGTCCTGGAGTTTACTCTATAAATCAGGCTAGTACTTGCTGCTATTCAAGAGGACATGGTAGTTTATTCCTCTTAGTAACTGCAGTCCCCGGGGATCTGATGCCTTCTGGTCTCAGAGTAATCAGGTTGGCCTTGAATTCTTAATCCTTCTGCCTCAGCCTTCTAAGAGCTAGAATGAGAGATATTTACCAAAAGCTAGTTTTTAAATGTTCCAATTTTCACAATCAGAGCTAAAGCCCTAAAGGAAAGCATTTACATAAATCCATTACATAAATTGCTGCTTCTCAGGAGCAGCGGTGTGACCTAGGGAGGATGGAGGACTGCATCTAACAACAAAACAATCTGGGGTTCTAGTCTGGTTGTACTAACAACTAAATATATGACCAGGTAACTAAACCTGAGTTTGCATAACTCTCAAAATCAAGCTTTCTAAATATCCTTTCTAAGTCCAGATTCCATGAGGCTATTTAGATCACTCTATAAGCAAAGCTTAATACAAAAAAGACTTTTATCCCAGAGTCATGAGTACACAAAATGAGCTTAGAGCCTGTACAAACCTAAAGATTGAATTTCTCCTTATATGCTAAAGTGTGAAAACAAAGTAAGCTGCTGATTTACCTGTGCACAACTTCTGTAACTATAAAGTACATTTTGTGAGGTATGGTGCTCTACATTTGTAATTCAAATCCCATGTCAAGAAACAGAAGTGGAGACTTAGAATATGTCTCAGAATTTTATAATTGTGGTATGCAAAAAGTGCTTCATTGGGGTTGAAGAGAGGGCTCAGAGGTTAAGAGCACTGGCTGCTCTTCCAAAGGACCTGAGTCCAATTTCCAGCAACCACATGTTGGCTCACAACAATCTGTAACCACGTGTCAGCTCACAACGATCTGTAATGAGAGCTGGTGCCCTCTTCTGGTGTAGAGGCATACATGCAGGCAGAACACTGTATACATCATCAATAATCTTAAAAAAAAAAAAGTGCTTCATAAAGTGCCTAGTGCAGAAGAATGTTTTATGAACGTTAGTTATTATTGTTCTTTTAAACAGCTAAGTATTGCATTAATACCATGAACCATGTACATCAGTGGTTAGCCTCCACTAAACCCTGACAGACTCTGTACCTGGAGGCCCTGCAGCAGCTGCATCTTCCATGAGTTCTCCCTCTTCCAACTCCATGTTGTTATACTCTACATCATTTTCCCCAGACCTGAGAATAGACAAAAGTCCATCATATTCAGAACAGCACATAGTTCTCACAAAGGAAAAAACAACTAATATCTGTATTTGCAGGCCAGGAAGATGCCTCGCTAGAAGGACAGAAGGAGGGAGGGAGGGAGAGACAGAGGAAGAGAGGAAAAACCAACAAGAAACTTATTTACTACAGATGACAAAGACAACTTTAGAAAACAGGGTGTTACTTCTTATTTGTTCATAAAAAGTAAACTCTAAACTACTTTAAGTTAAACAGTAAATACTATTTGAAGCAGTAAAAAAAGACAATGATAATTTTATGTTTTTTTTTTTTTAAAAATCTTAAGATCTGTTCTCAATGTAACAGTGTAAGGAACTCAGCAGATCTATCAAGTAAAACTGATGAAAATTATATTTAAAAAGCCACTCAAAACTGGGGGTGGTAGTGCATGTCTTTATTCTCAGCACTCGGGAGGCAGAAGCAGGTAGATCTCAGAGTCAAGGCCAGCCTGGTCTACTGAAAGAGTGAGTTCCAGGACAGCTAGGGATATACAGAAAAACACTGTCTTGAAAAACAAAACAAAAAGCAAACAAATAAAAAAGCCCCTCAAGACTCTGGAAACAGGGTTGAAGAGGTGGCTCCATGGTTAACAGCATGTGTTTCTCTCACAGAGGACCTGAATTCAGTTCCCAGAACCCACATGATGACTCAATCATCTATCTACAACTCTAGGTCCAGGGGACCTGATGCCCTCTGCTGTGGACACTGGCCATGCATATGGTACAAAGACAGACATGCAGGCAATAAAAAGCTGACAAAGTAAATTTAAAAAACAAAAAAAGAGAAAGAAGGTACTCTGGAAATATTCCCAAAGGTACAGAAATAAAATGAAGAAATGCCTATTTTTAAAAAAGTACTAATATGGGTAATAAAAAAGCTCATAAAGCTGGGGATGGCAGTGCATAACTTCAATTCCAACACTCAAGAGGAAGAGGCAGGTAGAGGTGATCTCTTTTGAGTTTGAGGCCAACCTAGACTACATACAGAGTGAGTTCCAGGCCAGCCATGCCTACATAGTGGATCCCTATCTCAAAATACACACTCTCCAAAAGACTGGGCATAAATAGTACGTAAGCCAAAATTAAACCTCTTTCCCTCTTAATTTAGCCCCCAAGAAATTTCACTCTGGACTATTATAACCAAGAGCATATGCCTTCCAACATGCTGGAAGTGACACCACCAATATTCCTCATTCTGTCTCCAACTACCTAACCTGATGGAAGGACCAAGTATGTGTGGTCAAGACTTGCACACTTATGTCCAGATGTGTATTCACTTGAGTGAAAGCATCCTGAGAATGCTTAGATCTACATAATGCTTGTCACACTTCACACATACTGCAGAGACATCAGAGATTATTTTCTCCCAACATCAGGTCAACTCAGTTCCTAAAGCAGAAGAAAAGAAGTGTACCTTTTCCTCAGTTTAGGTTCAGAGACCAGGGTTTTGTTGTTGTTGTTTTTTGGGTTCCTTTCTCCACTAAGGAAAGAAGCAGGCTATAAAACAGTATCAAAAAGAAAAAAAAAAGAAAAAAAAAAACCATAACCTGATTAGCAAGCCCCAGTCTTGGGCCAGTGGTATTGCTCAGTGAGTAAAAAAATCATTGACTGTACATTCTGAAAATCTGATTCCATCCCTGGGACTCACAGGAGAAGACCAGCTCTCAAAAGTTGAAGTGTGATCTCCACATGTCCATATTACACACATGCACACACTTTTTAATTTGTAAAAACAATTGTACCTATTTTATGTGCATGAGTGTTTTGCCTGTATTATGTCTGTGTACCACTTGAGTGCCTAACGCCCACAGAGAGAGTCTCATCAGAGCCCGTGGGACTGCAGTTACAGATGGCTGTAAGCTGCCATGTGGGCACTGGGAATTGAACCCAGGTCCTTTGGGAGAACAGCCAGTGTTCTTAATCACTAAGCCATCTCTGATTTTTTTTTTTTTCAATTAAGAAATAAAGCAAAAATAAAAACGCCTAGCTTAGAAGGCCTGGTTTATAGTTAGGTTGTATCTTGAAAAAAAAAAAAAAAGTGCCAAATATTCCCACACATAGTCTAAATCAGTTATAGTGTTGCAAATAATTTCTACTTAAAGTGTTAACAGGGGACACTCACATGGTCTCTTCATCAATATCATTTTCTTCTGTATTGCTAGTTGCTGTGGAACTCGCAGAGGAGCTACTGCCGTCCAGGTGATTCACTTCATCTTCCCCAGCAAGATCCAGATCCAGATCTCCATCTGAGAGCTCATGCTACAACAAGGCCACAACAACATTTCTTTTCACTCCTTTAGAATTCTGAGTCAAAAGTCTTATTATGTAGCCCAGGCTGGTCTTAAACGCATCATCACACCCAGTTAAAACAAGATCTTTGTTCCAAATGTTTCTACTCAGTCATCCATCTAGGACATTAACCAGAGTTCTATTTTCTGACCCTATATCTACACTGCTAAGTTTCCTGGAGAAAAGCTATACAACCTTACTCACTGATGCCACTACTGATTTATAGCTATCAATTAAGTGAGTTCCTCAATCCATCTAGGAATAATTCACATATTTCAAGTCAGCTTCCATTAACTTTTCCTCACAAAGTAACATCTTAAACCCAGGTATAATGATACATGGCTGTGATCTCAGGCTTGGCAAGTAACAAAGCAAGAAAACCAGAAATCCAAGGTCATTCTTTGTTACACAGTGGTGGTGATGTAGACCATAGACAGCCTGGGCTACAAAAACATCAATCTATCACTTAAGTGCCCCCTCCAACTTTTTTCATCCTCACAGTCCTGCCAGCACCTGCTCCAACTTTCAGCTGCTTTATGTTCAAGTTCTACTATTCATTTTACTCAACCTACCAAAGCAGACTGTTTCAATCTGAGCCCAATTTTCTTTTCTTATCTGATCAATGCTTTTAACCTTATCATCAATCTCTCCCCATCATCATTGAAACTTAAAACCCAAGTCTTCCATCTTAAAAGTAACAGCAATAGAAAAATATACTCTGTACTCCTAATCTTAACTAAAAACAAACAAAATCCACTTAGTGAGTTCTTATTCTGGCTATCATTTGGCTTGGCACAAAGTAATCGTATCACAAATCATAAGCTATCTTATAGGAACAAATAAAATACCTACTGTTAGTAAAGGGAAAAAAGAACACATTGGAAAAAAAAGTCATTCTATGATTTCCTTTTTTTATACACATTGGTGTTTTGCATACATGTATAACTGTATGAAGGTGTAGGGTTTCCTGGAACTGGCGCTCCAGGCAGTTGTGAGCTGTCATGTGGGTTGCAGGAACTGTACCTGGATCCTTTGGGAAAGCAGCCAGTGCTCTTAACCACTGAGCCATCCCTCCAGCTCTAAAAGAACATTTTCTTAAAATCTATAATTTAAAGTTTCTAAACCATTTATCACAGTTTCAGATAATGGTCTTCCTTAATTAAATTTTATAACCTTGCAAGTATCAAACGCATAGAACATGTATACACCAATAATGGAAACTAGTAGACAAGATTTTTAGGACATTGTCTCCCCTACATTATATGCTGGAGACTACAACCCTATTATGTATATATTACCAATCTGAATCTATTATTACATGATAGTCTTCATTCTGAATCTTCTCCTCTTCATCTTCATCTTCTTTGGTCTCTCTTACTGAAGCTGAAGTAGGACCACCTTCCAGAATCATGTCAGAGCATGACCCACTCTTCTTAGCTCGTGTCTCCAGAGCATCATCATTTTGGGGGCTAAGATGATTATCTGGTGGTGACAAATCTCTTGATTTCTGAGTTCGGGACAGTTCAATAGTCAGTCTCTTTTAAAATAGGAACAGTACAAGACAATGTTAAGTACAAGAGGTGTCTCAATGGCAAAGAAAAAAATGCTTACATTAAAAATTAAATATATGCTGGGTGTGACAGCACATGTCATTACTCCTAGTGGCCAGGAGGCAGAAGCAGGGTGATTTCCAGCCTGGTCTTCATAGTTAAAAATAACAACAACAACAACAAAAACCATAATGTTTGAGTTGAAGTACAAACAGGGGGACATGCAGAAGTTGGTTCCTGGAGGAGACCAGCAGAACACAAGAGGGATTTGTCCATCCTGCAGAATATGATAGCACAATGCATACTGAAGGAGATATACAGGACCTGAGAACATGCTTATACACATGGAATCTCCATGTGCTAAGCATCTGTCACCTGTGGATGATGATACTCAAGTGGGAGATGGGCATGGTTCTAATCCCAACACTAAGGAGACAGAGGTAGGTGGATTTCTGTGAGTCTAGGCAAGTCAAGTTCCAGGACAATCAGGGCTGTACACTATCTTGAAACAATGGGAAAAAGGTGGAGTCAGATGTTCCTGAAACTAGTTTTTAAAAACCATTTCTTTTAATTCTCTCACTTTCTCCTGTCTACTTTCTGAAATATGTTTATGACAATGATAGACTGTCTTTTGCATATCCAGTCTAAACT
The DNA here is from genome assembly GCA_030556225.1 of Cricetiscus sungorus. Taxonomy (NCBI): domain Eukaryota; kingdom Metazoa; phylum Chordata; class Mammalia; order Rodentia; family Cricetidae; genus Cricetiscus; species Cricetiscus sungorus. The sequence goes on along the minus strand of JANBXA010000069.1, from coordinate 64,195,177 downwards.
CTACATAAAATTCACAAACTGTAGAGAGTGTTTTCTTTGATGATGCTGAAGACCCAGGACTTTGAACATGAGGTAAGCACCCAGTTACTAAACTACATGTCCAGCACCAATAATTTGAAATCTACAGTCATTCATAACTTTATGCTTCATGTACTATCATTTTCACAATCCAAACCTCCCACTCCATCCAAAGCCTATATGGAGGGGTTGGCAGGACAGCTTAGTGAGTAAGCACTTGTCACCAGGTCAGACTACCTGAGCTCAATCCCTGAAAGGAGAGAATCAACTGCCAGAAGTACCCTGACTTCCATCTGAGCAAAGTGGCATCAGCCACCCATACACACACATACATGCATGCATACACACACACACACACACACACACACACACACACACACACACACTGTAAAAACAACTCAAATTCCACATAAAATAAAGAATTCCTTACATAATTTCATTATTATCAAACTATTATAGTGCCCAATCATCAACAGCAAGAATTCAAACTTTTTAATCTTTAAATCCAAGACAGCTTCTTCTAGAAGATACTTTAGTTACTGAGGGAAACACAATGTTTACCTCAAACCAGAGAGGCACTGAACAACAAACAATGATGCTGCATAATAAAAACATTATATCTCTACAGTGTCTAACATAAGCCCCTGAAATGAAAGTTACTACAAATAAGGAATTACACAGTATGTTAATTAAATTGAGCTAATGTAGCTAAATGTGGCTAGACAATTGAGTAGTGCAGAATGTTTACCTCAATATTGAAATGAATAGCCAAAAAGCAGCAGGCCAAAAGGATAACAAGCTATGCTAAATTAAAACAGATGCAATCACCTTACCTCTTTAAGATTGTTTATTTGTTGAATATAACCAGTCTGGGCAGCTTCCAACTGGGTAATGTACCAGTGCTGATCCCGGCATTTTTGAAAAAATGTTGGTGAACGTACCTGAAACCTTAAAGAACAGTTCCACATGAAGAAATTTCCAAACAGTGAATATATGAAATAAATAAACTCTATAATTATCCTTTGATTAAGAACCACTTCAAATAAATTCAGAATTTCTATTATCCACTGTTAATGCATGTACTCATCAACCATAATGACATATGGCTGTAAATGTCAGTTGTCTCAACTCAAACTACTTTTTGGGGGAAGGTGGGGGAGAGACAGGATTTGTCTGTTAGTCCTGGAACTTGCTCTATAGACCAGGCTGGGATTAAAGGCTGGCCCCACAAGTGCCTTTTCTTTTATGTGTATGGGTGTTTTGCCTGCACATATGTGTGTGCACCATGTGCATGTCTGGGGCTCAAAGAGGCCAGAAGTGAGTATCAGATTGCCTGAGACTTGAGTTACAGACAGTTGGAAGCTACCATGTGGGTGCTAGAAATCAAGCCTAGGTCCTCTAGAAAAGCAGCCAGTCCTCTAACCCACAGAACCATCCTTGAGCCCCCAAACTATACTTTTCTAAAGATCACATTGTGTTAAGCTGCCAAATTAACCCACAAACCATAGATACTTGTAAGACTATATTTCAAATATGATGATCTCAAGCTGGAAAAGAAAGAGGATCGAACTATATAGTATATAAAAGTAATTAGGAAAACAACACTTTCCAATCCCTATACCTAGGTCAGGTTCCAGGAAAATACAGTGTAAGGTCTGATTTTCTTCCCCTATCCAAGATATCTATATAATTTTTTTTAAAATCAGAGTCTCCCTCAGCTTAGGCTGATCTAAAACACACATAATCCCCCTGCCTTAAGACTCTCTAGTGCCAGTATCCATATGTAAGCCACCAGTCCAGGTTCCACATTATGCTTTAAGATAATCCATATACTGGGTCAAATATCCAAAATTGCTTCACCAGCCTCAGAAAAAGTTGTTTCCAACAAATTATATCTTTGTCTTCTTCTTATAATCAAAATTCCCCATATTAACAAAATGACAAATAAAAAGTATTTACATTAAATTATATTAACAAAAAATGAGTTTTTAATGTATCTGGTTTGCACTTTTTAAAAACCCTCTTAATATTTATTACAAACAATCTTCTTTCTTAGGTAAAAGTCAAACATAATTCCTCCTAGTAAAAAACAAATGCAGTATATGTGTAACAACATTTTTGATGAAAGAACAAAGCAAGAAGTCTGTATTTCTCACCTCTTTGAGCCCTTTCACTCTGCCATCCTTGTATTAGCTACTGCCATACTTAAGAACTTAAATGTGCTCCCAAAAGCCCGAGCATAGAAGGGTGTTTCCTTTAGTGTATTATTAAAAGGTATTCGTGTCATTGGGTCATGCCTCTGAAGAGGACACTAGACACCACACTCATCCAAGGCAAGGCTATGAGGTGTGACTGGTTTGCCTCATGAAACACTTCTATCATAATGTGGTATTTTACCATAACCACATATTCCAAGCAATGGGGCTAATGTATCAAGAACTGAAACCTCCAAAATTGGGAACCAGATTCTTTTTAAATTGATTATCTCAGGTATTTGCTACAGGAACAGAAAACAAGTAATAAAGCAACTTGTAAGGGGATGGGACAGGTTACAGTCCATTACTGCTGGGAAGTCAAGGCAGAAATTAGACCAATTAATCATATCCAAATTCAAAAGCAGCCCGAACAGATGCATACATGCATGTATGCCTGCACTCAGTTCACTTTCTCCTTTATGCAGCCCAGGACCCAAACCCAGAGGATGGTGTTACCCTGAGTAGGCCTTCCCACCTCAATGAACATAATCAAAATAGTTCCCCAAAGACGTGCCCACAAGCTCCCCTAATTCACAAGCTCTAGTGAGACTGCCTTCACAGGTGATTCTACAATAAAAACTAACCACCAAATATAAACAAGTAAGTTTAATCTATGATTTTATACTATTGTGGAATGATCTTTTTGTTCACTATGAAAATGTATTGCTCTCACTGGTTTAATAAAGAACTAAATGGCCAATAGCAAGGCAGGAAAAGGTTAGGCAGAACTTGTAGGCAGGGAGAAAGTGTTGGGATGAAGGGCAGAGTTGCCCAGAGACTCAGGAGAAGCAAGACGAGCATGCCACACTAAGGAAAGGCACAGGACCACACGGTAGAAAGTAGGTAAGAAATAATTTAAGTTGTAAGAGCTAGTAGTAACAAGCCTAAGCTATTGGCTGAGCATTTATAATTAATAAGTCTCTGTGTGGTTATTTGGGAGCTGGCTAGCACTACAGAAAATTCTGTCAACATTACACCTAATGTAAGAAAATACTATTAATAGTTAACTGCACCAGCTTCTAATTCTAGTCAATGATGCTCATGTATGAGGAGGCAGAACTGAACACTAAATCACATAAATGCATACTGCCTATTTAGCATTTACAGGCAAACATTAGAAAAGCTTTGTTAAGTATTTTCTTTGACTGATGGATGAAACTCCTAGTCATTCCTGCAAATCAGATTTTACTATTTGTGCCCTTAAGATAAAAATAGGAAAAATTTCCTGTTTCTCTTTTAATGGACAAATAAATATATAAACATATCTACCTTAATTATATATGTATTTGGAGTTACAGAAAAGCCAGGTGTGGTAGCATACACCTTTAATCTCAAAACTTGGGAGGCAGAGACAGATGCATATATGAATTCAAGGCCAGCATGGTCTACATAGGAAGTTCCAGGACAACCAGGAATATCTAAGAAAGACTCTATATCAAAAAAAAAAAAAAACAAAAAACAGAGGTTCAGAAAACCCTTAACTTTCTAATAAGAATATAAAAATTGTATCAAAATCTTAAAATTAGCAAAAGAAAAGTACAAAAGGGCTAATTGGGAAGAGGAAGGATTAGCAGGAAGCAGGGGGGTTCAAAAAAAATAGGGGGTAAATAAGGTCAAAACTATTGTACATTAAACACAAGTATAAGAATGGCATTATGAAACTCATTTTGTGTAACTAATATACACTAGTAAAACATTAAGGGGAAAATTTGCCACTTTGTAGGTTGGTAAATTGATGTTTGAATTGTAACTGTAACATGAAATGGCAATAGCATTTTCTTTGGTGAATTAGAAAAATAAGACTATTACCTCATAAGAAAAAAAAGTTACAGTTTTCTTCCCTTTTTCCTTCCTACCTCCCTCCCTCCTTTCTTACTTTCTGTTTTTTTCTTTGAGAGTGTGTCATACAGCCATGGCAAATCTTGAATTCCCTAGATAGGCAGTATGAACTTAAACTCCAAACCTTCCACCTCCGAAACCCAAGTGCTGGGATTACAGGTATGCACCATCACAGCTAGCAACGTTTGTATTTGTTCCCCTACTTCTAACACGAGTCTATCCGAAACTGAAAGATGCTCTGTAAAGTTAAGCTTATAAAATCATTCATGGAAATATTATATACTCTCAAATAGGGAAAGAAGAAAAAAATAAACCACTTAATGCCTTCACTTTTTTCAGATAAACTCAGTAATCAGATTTAGACTTATTTAATGAGCGTACTTGTTAGCCCAGCAGCGTTCTGTGATTCTTTACATGAAGTCAAATATAGAATTATCTACCTGAAGCATATTAGCACTACAAAGTTTCAGATTGGGGAGCATTTTGGATTTTTAGTTCAAACTATAAATCACTGATTAAGTTTTTTTTTTTTAAAGAGTTGGTCTCTTGTAAGCCAGACTGGCGTCAAACCTGTCCTGTCGCCTAGACTGGTCTTGACCTCCTGCTCTTTCTGGCTCTACATCTCAGATAATAGAATTACAGGGATGGGTCATCACCTCTAGCAATATTTTCCTTCTTAACGGCATCAATAACTAGGTATCAAGCCTTTTTTTTTTCACTTTTATTATACATCTAACTACATGAAACTCCTGAAATAAAAGTTATTATTAGTGTGAATTTCAGTATTGTTTGTTAAATGAATAAACTTTAAAATAAAGTTCTGATGACATTATCGCCCCCTAGTTTAAGTCACAATATCAAATACCTCAAATTACCTTAAAATCACTGTATCATTTTGTCGGTTCAAGTATCCTTCATTTGCAAGTAAGTCCAAACGGAAAAATCTATTATAGCCCCAGCACTCTCCAACTTCAAAGTCAGATGCAAATTCTCGGATGATGTTTTTTGTAGGATCGTTGCAGGACTGGTGAACCATTTCTACACGATATTCATATCTAACATACAGACACCATTAGTACAGTCAGCAAAGTAAAAATATCTAATTACACAAAAATAAAGCTGTTACTCCAGCCAAACTCCTTTCAGAAAAGATGTTATTTACAGAAACAGAAGTATTTCAGATGGGTCACTGCCTTAGTTTGGGTTACTGTCACCGTGATTAAACAATACAACAAAAGCAATTTGGGGAAGAAAAGGTTTATTTGGCTTATACTTCCACATTACTGTTCATCACTGAAGGCAGGCAGGACAAGAACTCATAGAAGACAGGAACCTGGAGGGAAACCTCTCTAAGGAAAAACTCTATTCTCTCCTTAATGAAATTCTCAGCCAGATAGGGCAATCTACCCCTACAATCTTAGCACTTGGGAGAAGAAGATAGAAATATCATTAATCCAAGGGCATCCTTAGCTATACCAAGTTTAACACCAGCCTGGTTATAACTCCCTCACTTAACAACAACAAAAGATGGGAAAAGTGGGGTAGGGGAGGACTTTCTTCCCTAAAACAGAAGGTACTCTGTGTCGTAGTTAGGGTTACTATTGCTATGATGAACCACCAAGACCAAAAACAAGGTGGGGAAGAGAGGGTTTATATGGATTGCACTTCCACACCATAGTCTATCACTGAAGGAAGTCAGGATAGAAATTCAAGCAGGACTGGAACCTGAAGGGAGAAGCTAATACAGAGGCCATAGAGAGCTACATACTGGCTTGCTGCTCCTCATGGCTTGCTCAGCCTACTTTCTTATAAAACCTAGGACCACCAGCCCAGGATGGCACCACCCACAAGGGTTGGGTCCTTTCCCATCAATCACTAACTGCCCTGCAGGCTTGCCTACATCCCAATAATATTATGGAGGCATTTTCTTAATTGAGGTTCCCTCTGCTCCTGGGAAAAAAACTAGCATTACCTTTCTACTTTCATCAGGGCCTTTGGGAAAGACTTGGATTAGCCTGGCTCCCAACAAAACATAGTTGTTAAGTATCTTAATGTCATTCTCTTGTGATTCTAAAATCTGTACCAATTACTAATTTCAGTTGAGTCTGTACATTTATTTGATGGTTTGTTTTTTTTTTTTTGTCTGCTGGCATATTTGAATGACAGACACTGTGTATTTTATTTTAATGGATTCCTTTATAATTGTATCCATTTTCCTAATTCCAGAATGTAGTTAAGTTACCTGAAATTTTTTTTTCCTTGTCTTTCTTTCATCTGTTAAGTGGGCTCAGCACAGTATTCAGTTTAGACTTCATTGTTCCCCGTCACTAAACAAAAGCCTTCCTCAGTGTTCTACCCTGTGCCCAATTTACTACAAGTTTCCCTCTTATCTATTCATAAGGTTAATTCCCCAGCCTTGTCTTTCATTAGTTTCCTCCGAAGTCCTAACTAAAACTCCGCTGAAAACAAAACAGGAATCCACTATCAATCTCTGGATTTTCTGCCTGGAGCCCTATCATCTCTATCCTACCCAATGAACCCTGTCTCATCTCTGTATTCTACACAATGTACCCTTACTTTGTTGGTATAACTGGACTTTAAGCTACTCTGCCAAATATGGAGTCCTACATTATTCGACCTCACTTCCTCCATCATATGTTGCACCCCAAAACTCTTGTGGCTTTAGGGAACAATCACAAAGCTAATTTGAGTGTTTTTTATCTTGGGAAAACTGCTTTCACTAGCTACTTCATACAGAAAAAATGTTTCATGTAATGGTACAACAGAAAATTTGTATCTTATCCTTACTATTTCAATTTTAGCTGTAAGCAGATATTCCATTATCAACCCGTGTAAAAATATCTAGTAAATGTGAATTATTTATCACAAACACACACACACACACACACACACACACACACACACACACACCACAAATATTTACTAGGGTCAGATATAGTGTCATACACCTGTAACTGCAGCATCAGAAAGCTGAGCTAGGGGGATCATGAGTTCAGGACATCTTGGTTTACTCAGTAGAAATAAACAAAGTGTCTGTCTCATAAAGCTCCACCCTCCCAGATGATCTATAGGAAGTTAATGGTCACAGAGTAAGGAAGAGACAATTTATTCAGTGGTAAGGTGCTCATACTTCTGTAAAGAACATGCCACCCAAGTTATTGTAAAACAGTCCTAACTATAAGTCGCTGGGCTATAAACAGAATAAGGACATGAAAATAAAATGGGGACTACTTGGAATCAAGGGACTCAGAGAATATGATATAATTACATCACATATAAGCTACATACACTAATAGAAAGTGAATATGATAAAATTACACCATATTTAAACATGAAAATGCCATAATTAAGTTGGATATAGTGGTGCATGCCTTAAATCCCAGCACTAAGGGAGACAGAGGTAAGTGAGTAAGTGGTAAGCCCAAAATCTAGGCCAGCCAGGGCTAGCTAGTCAGACCCTGAAGCAATGGTTTGGAAGCTAAAATCACTTGCTCCTCTTCTAGAGAAAGCGTGGGTTCAATGCTCAGCACCCACATGGTAGCTCACAACCATCTGTAACTCCAATTTCAGGGAATTCAATGCCCTCCTCTGGCTTCTGCAGTCACCAGTAATGCATATGATAAACAGACATACATACAGGTAAAACACTCATACACATACAACCAAAAAGGGGGTGGGGGGGGATGAGCCTGGTTTACTTCCTGCACTCAGGAGTTCACAGCAAGCCTGGTGTACATAGCAAGCTCCAGGCCAGCTAAGAGTAAAACACTGACCCAAAAAAAGAGCCACAATTTAACCCATTATGTATCACTAATATGCAAATAAAAAACTTAGCCATTAAGACTAAAAAACCTAGCCATTAATACTAATTTAAAAAATAAAGACATACTAGTATTGGCTTAGTTTTGGTATATCAAAGAAAATATTATATGAAGCCACTTTTAAAATGATACCTTCTACACTCCTAAACACAATAAAAGTTGGTGACTATCGGAGGCTATTGGACATGGGTATGAAGCACTGTCTATCTTTTTTGAGACAAGATATCTCATGGCTCTAAAACTCACATCAGGCTAGGCAGCTACCCAGGAAGCCCAAGGGATCCTCTGATCCCCACTGCTCCAAGACTAAGATACAAGCATGTACCATCAAGATGAGTTTCCCTATGAAGTTCTAGGGATCAGACTCAGGGAGTTCTTTACTGAGCTGTCTCCCCAGCCCCAAAGGGTATTTTTATGAGGAAATGATGTTCTGAAATTAAGTGTCAATGATAGTTAACAGCTGTATAACTATGAACTTATTCAAAATCCACTAAAGTATAATTTTTTTTAAGCTTTCAGACAATTTTATTAGTGTTTAAAAGAAAAGCCCAGAGCAGCAAGCTATAAATCTCAGCAGCTATCTAGAGGAGATGTCTGGAGAAGAAAAAAACAGAAAAAGCCATGTTGTTTAAGCAGGCTGAGAGCCAGCTACATAATGGAGACCCCAGGGGCATTAGAAAAAGAGGAAGGTAATGCCTGACATGTTAGGGAAACATGCTTAGACCAGAGATCAAAAGGAAAAGTCAGGCTTCCCTAAGTAATTCAGAAGAGTGGATTGGACTAAGACACTGGACAGTTGGAGGGTGATTTTGCTTTGACTGTGAGACTAAATTTTAAAAAGACTTTGGATTTTAAAAGAGATTGGCTATTTTAAAGGGACTGAAATTTTAATGCTTGAATTTATAAAGATTGTGGAACTTCTAAAGTTATTTATGTTTTTGTTGTTTGTTTTGTTTTTAATATAAGATATGGAGGACGAATAAGGAAGGGTTGTGGCTTAATAGTGAAGTATTTTTGTGTGTCAAATAGATAAGGAGTCAGTTGTACCAGCTGATTTTATTCAATTTGACACAGTTAGTCATCAGAGAGGGAGGAGCTTCAATTGAGAAAATGCCTCCGAAAGATCCAGCTGTAAGGCATTGTCTTAATTAGTGATCAATGGGAGAGGATTCAGCCCATTGTAGGTAGTGCCAATCCTGGACTGGTGGTTCTGGGTTCTATAAGAAAGCAGGCAAAACAAGCCATATGAAGCAAGCCAGTAAGTAACAATCATACCCATTTGAGTTCCTGTTCTGACTTCCTTCATAATTAACATCAATGTATTTCACTGAAGAGAAGTGTAAACTGAATAAATCCTTTTTTCCCCAATTTGCTTTTTGGTCATGGTGTTTCATTGCAGCAACAGAAACCCTAACTAAGACATGAAGCATGTAAGTTTGTATTAAAGTAGTTAATTAAATCATTTATTTGGCCAGGCATTACTGGCATATGCCTTTAACCCCAGCCCTTGGGAGACAGAGGCAGGAGGATCTCTGTGAGTTCCAGGACAGCCTGAGCTACACAAAGAAACTCTGTCTCCAAAAACCAAACAAACAAACAAACAAACAAAAAAATCACTTACTTGGAAGTTTCAGGTAAGCCAGCTGATAGTTCCAGAAATACAGATAAGTAATAGCCTCGTACAACTCCATTTCCATCCTAAAAAAAGAAAAGAGGTTATGCAAAATAATCTACATATCAACTTCAGTATAAAAATGTAAAGCAACAATGAAGCCAATAAGCAAAATGCAAACTAATGTCTAATATTTGGGTTGAGAAATATATCTAAGTTTAAAAACCAATAAAAAATTAAAACACCCCAGATGTTAGTTCATTTCAATTTTAAACTTTTAAACATTAAAAAAGGAAAAATACACCTGGGCATTTTGGCACATGCCTTTAATCCTAGCACTCAGGTGGCAGAGGCAGGAAGATCTTTTTGAGTTTTAGGCCAGCCTGGTCTACAGTGTAAGTCCCAGGACAAACAGAACTACACAAGAGAAACCCTGCCTTGAAAAACAAAATAACAAAAAACAAACAAAAAAAGAAAAAAAAAATCCACATTTACAAATTAAGAAACTATCAAAAACTATAATAAAAACTTTAACATCTATAGACTCTTTACAAACCAACCTTAAAAACAAAAACTCAATGAGAACAGAGAACAGGCAAATGACTATTTTTACTAGAAGTGAGTGAAACTGGGTACACTAGGTATCAAAAGGAGGGCCTCATGAATACCAAGGAAGTACTCTGCCATTGAGCTACATTCCCACATTCAAACAGGAATTTTTAAAATAAGTGGATGATATCCAGAATAGAACTACTACAACTTAACAGGGAAAAGAAATAAACATGACTAAAAGTGAGCAAGAGATGTGAACACACACATGCATATATGCCCCATATCACTAATTAATGAAAGACACATTAACTAAAACCATAATGAATATAACCTCACTAGTATTAGGTTAGCCACTTTGAAAATGTAGAGATGGCACATCCATGAAGAGAATGAAACATTCCTGCACTGTTGATATTAAATTGCAAATGATACCAAATGCTGAATCCTTCAAAAGTAAAACCAGAATTACTCTATGACCCAGTAATTCCACTTCTGAATGTTTATCTACAAGAAAAACTGAAACAGGCTTTTTAAAAGATATGAGTGCCATCTGTGTTAACAGCAGAACTATTTACAGCAGCCAAGTGGTGAAGGTAGCCAGAGCTATAATACAATAAAACCATCTCAAGAAAAAGGGGAGTAGAAAGATAGTACGGGGGGGGGGGGGGAAATCAGTGAACAAAATATGAAATACACATATACTGCGGTATTACCATCTTTATCAATCAATGAAAATTCTATGCTACAAAATGAATCATCCATAATCAATAAAATATGAACCTCCAGATGTTCATTATGCTGAGCCTAATAAGCCAATAGTAAATTACTACATGATTCATTTCACTTATGTGTTACAGGAGTCAAATTCAGAAGAACAAAGTGTAGAACAAGACCTAACAGAGGCTTATTTAAAGGTGAGCATTTCCAGGTTTATTTAGTGTTTTGAGACAAGATTTCATGGGCTGGTGGAGGCTAGCATGGAGTTCACTATATAAAGCTCAGTCTTTACTCAAACTCAAAATTCTGCCTCTGTTTTTGTTTGTTTTGAGATGGGGTCTCATTGCTTAGCCCTGGATGGCCCTAAACTCACACATGGACCAAACTGTTCTCAAACTCAAAACTCTACCTGTCTCTTCTCTGCCTCCAGAATGTTCCAATTAAAGACATGTCCTCCAAATTGAAACATTGCACCCTAGAGAGCTTTATTAAAGTTCTTAAAACTCAGCCAGATGATGCTAGCACACACTTTTAATCCCAGCACTCACGAAGCAGAGGCAGACAGATCTCTGTGAGTTCAAGGCCAGCCTAGTTTACAAAGACAACTCCAAGACAACCAGAACTGTTATACAAAGAAACTCTGTCTCAGAAAAAAAAAAAAAAAAAATCCTAAGACTCAAACAAAACTTTCAAATCTCAGAAAACTCCTAAAACTTAAAAGATCCTTCAAACTGGAGTTACAAATGGTTGTGGACTACCACATGGGTACTGGGAATCAAACCTTGATCCTCTCTAAGAGGAACAGTGCTCTCATCTCCTGACCCATGTCTCCAGCTCCTAAAACTGTCTTCTAAACATATTTACCTACCTATAAGACAGAAATAATGTTTAGTGACATTGAAGCATATACATTCATGTGTAACACATATTTTTTACAAATTTAGTAATAAATGGCATAAGAGACACTCCTTTATTAAGTAAACTAGTATACTTCAAAACACTAAAGAAAAGTTCAAAATTGAGTTGAAAATTTGGAAATATGAAAAACTTACTGGGTAAACTTTTAACCTCCAGCAAAGTCCTGAAACTTGAAGAGGTGGGCTGTAAACAGGATCTGCTCTCTGGCGCAAAGTGCTAAAGAAAAAAAAAAAAGAAAAAACAACCAAATTCCAACATCAAAACTATTATGAAATGGCCACAAGCAAAACCAAAACTTGAACCAAACTACACAACTTGAACTAACGTGTAAAAATCTGAACAACAGAAGGTGGCACATACCTTTATCCCAGCACTCAGGAGGCAGAGGTAGGCAGATCTCTGTGAGTTCCAGGCTAGCCTGCTCTACAGAGCCAGTTCCAGGATAGTCTCCAAAGCAATACAGAGTTGCATTTAAGCATAACAAAAACTCAAAAACTATGCCATTTAATGGAAAACAGAGTATCACTAACTATTCCAAATTTAATTCTACTTTAGTAAGCATTCTTTACTATTTCAAAAACAAAAACATGGCACAACCTGTGATTAGTATGTGCGCAGTCCTAGCTCAACATTAGGCACCAAAAGGGATTAAACAAATGAAGACTGACCACCTCTTCTGGCCTCCATGGCACCAAGACTCTCTCTCCATGCTGCACACACAAACACAGAGACATACACTCATACACATCAAATCAAATTAAATTAAAAAATAATTAAGGTGCACACACTTTTAATCCAGCCCTTAGGAGGCAAAGACAGGCAGATCTCTGAGTTCTAGGCCAGCCTCATCTACAGAGTGAGTTTCAGGGCAGCCAGGGACACACAGAGAAACCTCATCTCAAAAACAAAAACAAAAAACACAACTTTTTAAGATTCAACAAAGAAATCACTGAGTAGAAAAGGTATGCCTAACCTCATACACAGTCACTGAAGACATTGTATGAAATTGCCTTTAGGTTATGTGTTATAATGGATACAGGAAACAGAAATACATTTGCTTTAGATTGAATCTCAAATAACCAAGGTATTTCATTATCTATGCTCATTTTTTTGCCTGTTTTTTGAAAGAACATTTCTCTGTGTAGCCCTGGTTGTCCTGGAACTAAACTTCTGTAGATCAGAGTACCCTCAAACACAGAGATGTGACTGCCTCTGCCTCTGGAGTCTGGAGTACTAGGATTAAAGGGATATACCACCACATCTAGCTCTATCTACGTGCAAATATTTTTTTTTTTTTTTTTAAGGTTTTTCAAGACAGAGTTTCTTTGTGTAGCTTTGGAGAATGTCCTGGAACTCACATAGGTCTGCCTGCCTCTGACTCCTGAGTGCTGGGATAAAGATGTGTATCACCACTGCCCTGCTTATATGTAAACATTTTAAACTCTGAAATCCAAACAATTCTGTCCTTTGAGATTAGAAATGAAGCTTGGCATACACACTCCAGATCAGTTCTGCTTCTAACAGGAAACTTTAGTTAAAGACTTCATTAGCTAGCTTCTACCACACACCAAACACACACACACACACACACACACACCCACACACACACACACACACCCCAAAAAAAAAAAAAAAAAAAAAAAGAGTTCTTACCTGAAGTTCTCTAATACAAAAGTAGCTGAATCATAAGATGGTACCAATTCACTAAAAACAAACAAAAGAAAAAAAAATCAATTACCTTAACTTACAATTTAAACAAGTTCCTTGGTATTATCTTGAAAACTTGACAGTAGCACCTATAAAATATTTCCAAATTTCTATTAAGCACAGCATTAAATCAAAGGAATCCATAAACCACAGTAAGTTTGTAATTAGAATGGAGATACACCAAATGCTACTTCAAGGTTATTTACTAACAAGTATCCCATACACTTTGGTTATTTTGTATAGTTACTTGTTAGGACCTTCAAGCATGCTAGGCAAGCACTCTATCACTACACTATGACCCCAACTCTCCTCCACTTTTATAGGATTAAAATATGTAACTGAGGAGGCAACTGAGATAGATTAGCAAGTAACACATTCTTGGCAAGTTAAGACAAAATCAAGCCTCTTAAATTGCATATACTCTTCCCCAAAGAGAACAAAATTGTGAGCACGGGATAAGCTAAAGGATAATATATCTTGCTGCCAACTACCCTTAGATCGATCATATGGATAGTTTGTGGCACTGTCATTAAAACATCATTTAACATAAAGCTGTACTATACATAATATTATGTATGTTGTCATAATTTGGGTATAATTATAAATTGAACAAAATAAACTAAAAATCATTTTCACCAGACCTTCAGTAATAGACCATACCTACAGTAATTTGTGATTTGCCAGGTAAACATGTTTAGTACAAATGAAAAATACTCTAAAATTTATATAAATAAGCTGATATGGTAACTGTGCATTTAGCTCACAGAAGACAGAGGCAGAAGAATCACAAGTTCAAGTCTAGCCTCAAAAAAGAAAACTACAAATTTATCCAAATAGATCACATATTTCCTAGAGTAGGAAGATTTACTTTGCCCTACAATTGTTGCATAGAGTTTCTATCCAAATTGACCTTGTCAAGCATTCCTATCAAATCCCTAGTCAATGGTTGCCACCTCTTTGAAGACTCATATGACTCACCTCTACATCTTTGTGCCTGATGAATCCTGACTACTCCTTCATAAGAAGTCAAATACCCATAGGCCTGCTCTAATGTTTTCTAATTATGTACTCTATCACTTAACAGACAAAACCACAATCAACACCTGGAAAGCTTTTTAAGAGATTGTAAACTTAATGAGAACTCTAAAGGGATCCTCTCAAAACAGTCTTCAAATTTCAACCAAAAGTAATATGTTTTTGGCTATCACCCTAGATAATATATAATCATGTAATATTGGTCAATTCATCCATCAATTCACTATATCCTCCAAAATGTAAAAACTTCAACCAATCTGTGTACACCCAGTATTCTGGAACTTACTCTGTAGACCAGACTAGCCTCAAACTCACTGAGTTCTACCTGCCTCTGCCACCCGGGTGTTGGAATTGAAGGTGTGCACCACTACAACCCGGCTTACATGCTGTTTCTTTTGCTATGAGCTTAATGCAATGTGTTGTTTTTGCTGTAAGTCAAATTCAGATCACAGAAAATTCATCCATCTATCCCAGATTATCGTGATATTTCTACATGCCTTACTGACTTCTATTGTTGTGAAAGACATCATGACCAAAAGCAGCTTGGGAAAGGAAGAGTTTAATTTAGCTAACAACTGTACTCCATCTCTGAGGAAGGTCAAGGCAGAAACTCAGGGCAGGACCCTGGAAGGCAGGAGTAAAGCAGAGGCCATGGATTAGTGCTTCTTAATTGCCTTGCTCTCCATGGCTCACTCAGCTTGCTTATACCATCCATGATCAACTCACAGAGATCCGCCTGCCTCTGCCTCCTGAGTGCCGCAATGTATTACTAGAGAGAAAGAAAACAATTCTCGAGCAAAAAAAATTAAACATTTAATTATCATGCTGGAAAGCATTGTTACTTGCTTGGTGAATTGCTCAAAGTGGTAACAACATGAGGATTTACCTGCCAATGGTTCCCAAACTGCACTGGGACTTTCCTCTAGATGTTTAAGACACATTTTCAGAGGACTGGAAATGTAGCCTGGTTGTAGAGTATTCATTCACCTAGCATTTGGGAAGCCTGAGCTCAATATACCGTCACACAAATAAAGCACTGGAGAGGCAGGAGGTTTGTTTAGTGAGTTTTGAGGCCAATCAGAGCAACATGAGACCAAAACAAAGGGACAAACAAAAGAACCCTTCAAATGCCCATTTGTACATGCTATGTTGTTATCCTATATTGCAAAATGACATCAAGGGAAGTAATTGTGGATAAACGAGGCAAAGTCATAAAAGCAGGGCCTCAATCCAAGAAAACTCGTATGCACAAAAGAATTAAAGGCACCACATACTCTTCTCTCTCCTTGCATGAACAGAGAAAATGTCATGTGAAAACAAGGCCAAGGCAGCTGTCTGGAACTTAAGAGGACTCACAGATGCTTACTCGCGTTATTATCTTGAATTTCTTGCATTCAAAACAAATTTATGAGATCATAAATTTCTGTTGGCTAAGCCAAATAGTCTGACTCTCCCCTATCCCTCCCCCCCTCCTTTTTCTCTCCCTCTCCGCCCCTCCCTCCCTCCCTCTCTCTCTCAGAAGTACAGGGTCTTTGTTGAGTTTGAGGCCAGTCTGGTCTATAGAGTGGGTTTGAAGATAGCCAGAGCTAGGCAGACAGACCCGTCTCAAAATAAATAAATAAATAAATAAATAAATAAATAAATAAATAAATAAATAAATAAACAAACAGACAGAAAAAGAAAGCTGGGTGTAGTACACACATTTAATCCCAGCTCCTAAGAGGCAGAGACAGACTCGATTGCTCTACATAGCAAGTTCTTGGCCAGCTAAGGCTACACAGCAATAAAATTAATAAAAAATTAATAAAACTTCATTTTTAATAGCGTAATGACACAGTATGACTCTACATATGCTGTTAAGAATAATTTGAAGATTCAACCTAATCTGAAAAAATCAAAACAGGTACCAAGATCGCAAACTTTTTCTATTAATTGCTTCCTCCCACTTCTTTTAAAATCTGTAGATACTATGTCACCTTCAATTTCTTTGGTAGTCTATCTACTTCTACGTTTTGAATAACAAGATACACATTAATCTTAAAGGTAAATAAAAGAGTGAGTAGGGCCTTTAAGGGGTCTCAGCAGTAAAGGTACTTACTGCCAAACCAGACCACTGGAATTCAGTTCCTTAGATCCAAATGGTCAAGAGAGAACAGACTCCCCAAGCTGTCCTCTGGACCTCAAAAACACCTTAACATTCGGGGACCACTTCCTACCTCACACAGAAGAAAAGAAAGGAAGACTAGACACGAATGAAGTCAGGAAAAGCAACTGTTTTCTATGGAAAATGGAGCTCTAATTAAAGAAAAATATTGCTAACTCCCTTTCATTTTCCTTTTTCAACCAAGAGTATGAGCCCATTACATTCTTAGATTATGTTCTCTCCTTCCAGCAAGAAGGCTCTGATAAATCAAATTCAGGCTACATATAGTACAAGAGTCTTTACCCACTGAGCCATCTCAAAGGCCTATCATATATTTTTGAGAACAGATTTACAAGTTTACCAGATTATATTACTGTAATTATTATAGTACCTTAAAAGGAGATGGTTAGCTAGTAATGTTACACACCTGTAATCCCAACACTTGGGAGGTGGAGACAGGCATATTAGGAGTTCAAGTCCAGCCTCAGTTACACAGTGAGTTTAATGAAGACTACCCTTGGCTACATGAGACCATGTCTTAAAATAAGTTAAGAAAAATAGCTTATTTAGTATCTCTTGAAGCCTACTCCATTCTCCAGATTATTTTTTCATGTTTCCTTGATAAATCTACATTTGATTTGCTTAATTAAAAAACAAAACAGCAAGAAAGAAAAATGACTTACTCAAGTATATACCTTTCTACACAAACTTAAAATGGAAATAAAACTGTAAGACTGTTATACCTGGTGAAGTCTGGTGGAACAGGTGTGGTAACAAAGGATGCCATGGGTTTCCGGTGAACTTGCTGAAACATCATTAGGATCTCTGAGCTCTTAGATATCAGCTCACTCTTACTGCAAGACCGTAACTGTGTGAGGAAAAAACAGTACTTAAATCACTGAAACTACCATTCAATGTCACTTCAAAAACTTAATGAAAAAACCCAGGTGTGGTAATAAATTACAGAATTTGGGATGCAAAGGAAGGAGGATTTCACTGAGTTTTATGTCAGACTGGACTACATAGAAGTCACAGGCCAGTCTGATGTACATATCAAGATCCAGGTCAGCCAGGGCTACACACTGAAACCTTGTCTCAAAATAAATAACAGAATTTTAATTAAAAAAAATAGAGGCCAAGTGTGGTGGTACATACCTTTAATCTTATTCCTTGGAAGACAAGCAGATCTGTGAGTTCAAGGCTGGCCTAATCTACATATTCAGTTTCAGACCAGCTAGACAAATAAAGACTGTTGAGAAGAATTATTGTCTCCAAGGAATAAGCCCCCTAAATGGTTATTCAATACAAAGTTCAACCCTGAACTCATACACACAAACAACAAAAATGTACTCAACAAATTATGTTTATATTCATGTGTACACACACATGAATGACACAATGTGAGAGAAGCCTGGAAGGAGTAGAAGGGAGGAGACATGGCAGGGTGGAAGAAGCAAAGGAAAAGGGGTGATTATATTTAATTATAATATAGTTTAATTAATTATATTTTAATTGAAGTGTATTAAAAGAAACATTTAAAAAATTGTGGATAATTACAAAGCTAATCTGGTTACATGTCTTTAATCTCAGTACTCAGGAGGCAGAGGCAGGCAGATCTCTATATCAGCCTGGTCTACAATGCAGATTCTAGGACAGTCAGGACTGTTACACAGAGAAAGACTGTCTTCGAAAAAAAGAAGAAGAAGAAAAAATAAATTTCAGGAGTAGGGTTATAACTGAGCTGGTAACAGTGCTCGCCTAGCATGCAAGGAGCCCTAGATTCACCCACAGCTGAACAGAAAACTGACTCTATGAGCACATACTTGCAACAATCCCAGCGAGGTAGAGGATTAGAAATGCAAGGACATCCTTCAGTTACATCAGGAAATTGAATCCACCTGTGCTTACATGAGACTGCCTCAAAATATTTAAAAGTAGGGACTGGAGAGATGATTTTGTGGATAAGAGCCTTTATTGCTCTTGCAGAGAACCCAGGCTCAGTTCCCAGCACCTACAAGATGGTTCACAATTTTCTATTACTCCAGTTACAGGAGGTAGCTGCATAATAGGCACACAGAAAACACAAGCATTTCTAGGCCAGTGAGCTGGCTCACCAGTAAGAGTGCTTACCATTGTGACCTAGTTCAACTATCAGAATCAGTGACGGAAGAGCACTGAAGCCATCCCAAAAGCCATACCCCCCTTCACTTCTGTACACACTGGTAAGTGCATGCCAGCACTCAGACATACCCAACACATAACATATGTTTAACATAAATCCTTCAAAAAAAATTCAAGACAAGTGAATGTATTTATGAGGTATGTTTTATTTACTCTATTATGTTTATTAATTGCCTCCAATAAATTTGATAAGCAAAGATACTTTTGCCATTTTGTTTGCTATATCCCAAACATCTAAAATGGGGCTGGAGAGTTGGCTCATCAGTTAAAAAGTGTGTAGTGCTCTTGCAGAAGTCCAAAGTAAAGCTGTTAGCGCCTACACTTCGTGGTTCACAACAACCTCTAAGTACAGCAGGAGATCTGATGCCCGCTGGCCTCCTCAGGCATTTGCACTCATAAGCACGTAACCTACACATTTACACATAAAATAATTTTTAAATCTAAAATAGCACCTATTATCTAAAACACTACAGGTATTTCCTTAATGCTAAATTTAAGGGAAAAAAATCAATATATTTAGGTAAATGGCAATAACCATCTACCTTAAAGATACCACTTAAATCACATGGAGAAATATTACCTATTATAAATCTGCAAATGTCTATGGGTTATTCCCAATAAAAAATAGTTCTAGTAATTACCAGAACTCAAGAGGCAGAGGCAGGCAGATCTCTTGAAGAGTTTGAAGCCAGCCTGGTCTACATAGTAAGTTCCAAGTCTTAAAAAAAAAGTACTATTTTGACACATTATCATAAACCTTTAGAAATCTTGAGAATCAGCTAATATCTAATCTATAAAAATCTTCAATATAGCACACAAATCTGTTGATGTCAAAGTTTCTATCCCCTACTCTCCCATTACCCCAGAAGGGTAGGGGCAGGGAGGGACATTTTAAGAAGCTATAGTACAGTATCTCACCCTTGTGCATTGCTTTTTTTCAAGTGCTTTTATAAAACACCATGGCCAAGGAAATCTATAAAAGGGAGGGTTTCCTTTGGCATTTATAGTTCCAAAGAGGGAAGAGTTCATTACTAACATGACAGGAAAGCATGACAGAAGGAAGATCTGGCAACTAGAGCTGGAAACTGAGGACTGGGTGCTCACACCTCCAAACAAACAGGAAGAAGACAGAGCAAATAGGGGTGAGAGTGGAGAGTGGGTAGCAGGAGGTTTTTAAACCTCAAAGCCCACACAAGTCATATACTTACTCCAGTAAGGCCACACCTCCTAAGCTTCCCCAAACACCACTACCAACTGTGGACTAATTCAAATGCCTGTGTAGCTTTGAGGTCTGTCCTGGAACTCTCTCTGTAGACCAGGCTGGCCTCAAACTCATAGAGATCTGCCTGCCTCTGCCTCCTGAGTGCTGGGATTAAAAGCATGGGCCACCACTGGCTGCCAAATACATCATTTTTTTAGATGAAGTCTAGGTACTATGTGGCCTAGGCTGGCCTCAAACACATGGTCCTTTTGCCTCAGCCTCCCAAAGATTACAGCTGTACACCATATACCCAACAAAGCCTATTTTATTCCATTTAATATTTAATGCTCACTTAGCAGCACATAAACAAGTGTATTTCATCACCTGATGCTCTACCTCCTGAAGTAAAGATTCCAACAGCTCTGTTTCTTGAGTAAGAGACGTCTTCTGACCTGTTTAAAAGGAGAAAAACAACATTCAGGTTCACTACAAATTTAAGAAATAAGATAACTTCCTATGAGCATACTCAGTAAAGAGAGATCCACTGCACCTGAGCAAAACTTCATTAGTGACCCCAATGACTTCCCTAGAGCTTTAAGAGGCTGAATATAATTTTGTTTTTTGATTTGGTTTTTTTTGGTTGTTGTTGTTTGTTTGTTTGTTTTTTCTTTGAGGCAGGGTTTCTCTGTGGAACAACCCTAGTTGTCCTGGAACTCACTCTGTAGATGAGGCTGGCCTTGAACTCACAGAGATTCACCTGCCTCTGCTTCCTGAATGCTAGGATTAAAAGTTTGTGTCCACTATTCAGCAAAATGTAATACTTTTAAAAGCTAGTTTAAAAAAGAACACTGGAAACAATCCTATTTTTAGGTAAAATTCAATTTAGGATTACAAAATTTACCTAAAAAATCTACAGAGCTGGGGCTAGAGTGTGGTAGAATATTTGTTTGTCCAGCATGCACAAAGCTCTAGGTTAAACCCAGTAAATGAAATGTCTAACTTCAGAAGCACTCAGAAGGTGGGAACAAAAGGATCAAGAATCCAAGATCATCAGCAGGAAAGCACACACCTTTGATCCAGAACTTAGGTGGACCTCTGTTAGTCTGAGGCCAGCCTGATCTACAGATCAAGTTCTAGAGACAGCAGAGGATACACTCAAAAACGGTGTTTCAAAAAAACAAAAAGAATGCAAAGTCACATTTATCTATATAGTTAATTTGAGCTATGTGAGACACTATCTAAAATTTGTAAATAAAAAAAATAAGAAATGTACAGTGACAGTGTTGGGTTGAATCTGTAGCATATCAAAATAAATGAAAATAAACATAATGAGAGTGTGCTTTAAATGAAACATGTATTTTTTTTTTTTCTGGACTGATGTTCCTTTTGACAGACATAATAGCATCATTCAGTTAGTTATTCTGAAATTTCTTCCCAAAATTTCACTTTGGTTTAAAAGATGGATATAGTTAGTAAACTAGCAAGCTATTTATATTACCTTACAACAAAAAGTCTGTTTTAGAATAAAAGGCAGCTGGGCAGTGGTGGCCCATACCTTTGACCCCAGTACTCAGAGGTAGGTGGATCACTGTGAATTTGAGACCAGCCTGGTCTATAGAACCAGTAGACAGCCAGGGATACAGAGAAACACTGTCTCGGGTTAGGGGGAGGCAAAGTCATCCCATAAACCAAGAGAAAGGAAAACTACAAAATACAGTAACTTTTCATGATTAAAAAATAATAATAATAATTCAAACCAGGGAGTGGTGGGCACAAGCCTTTAATCTCAGAATTGTCTCCAAAAGCAAAAACAAAAAAAGTAATTCAAAAACCACAAAGGCAAAGACAATTATTTAACTGGAAAAGACTACTACTTAACTCAGGAAGTTGTTCAATTGTGACAAGAGACCTTGGAGCTGGCTCGGTGGGTACAGGCTGCACAAGCATTAGGACGTGGCAAGGGCAGCAGAGTATGCCTATAACCTGGGGCTGGAGAGGGGGGAAGGGACAAGTAGTGTCCCTGAGAACTCAGTGATCAGTCAGGATGCCCAGAACAGCATCCCAGGCTCGGTGATAGAAAGGTGGAGGGGCTAGAGAAGAGTCAGTGGTTAAGAACATGCACTGCTCTTGCAGAGGACCAGAGTTTGGTTCCTAGCAGCTTACAACTACCAACTCCAGCTTGTGGGGACAGGAAGGGAATCTAAGACCCTCTTCTAGATTCTTTGGGGACTTGCACTAACATGTATACATATCCACACATAATTAAAAATACAACAAATCTGTAAAAAGTTAAAAACAAAAGGGATAGAGTATGCATTTGGTTACTATTCAAAGTTTTAGTAAAAGTGAAAAATATTTTATGTAACTTATTCGCTTTAATATTATGTTTTGTTTTTTGTTTTTTTTTGTTTTTTGTTTTTTTTTTTTTAACCAAACAAGCATAGTGGTGCTTTTAATTCTAGCACACAGGAGACAGAGGCAAGTGAATCTCTGAGTTTGAAGCCAACCTGATCTACATACAATGAGTTCCAGAACAGGCAGAAGTAGTGAGACCTTGTCTCCAAGAAAAAAAAGGGGGGGGGAATAAATTTTAAATTTCTTTTATTGTGGAAGGTGGAGGCCATTCATGCCACAGCATGTATGGGCAGTCAGAGGGCAACTGTGGGAGTCAGTTTCTTGCTTTCCACCAAAGTGGGCCATGCAAAGGAGCTAAGACTATCAGGAATGGCAGTGGGTGCCTTTACTGGCTGAGCAATCTTGTCAGAAACCAAGAGGAGTCTTTTCTTTGGGGGGAGGAGAGGTGGTGATGACTCGTTATTCTCTGTGAAGTCCTAGCTGTCCTGGAACTCACAGAGATCTGCCTGCCTCTGCCTCCCAAGTGATGGGATCAAAGGCATGTGCCACCAAGGCCTGACAGGAATCTTGTTTGAAGTGTGTGTGATGTATGGATGTGAGTGTGGATGTTTGTTCAGAGGACAAGTCTGTATGTAGAGATGATTCTCCCCTTCTACCTCTATGTGGATTCATGGGCCTGAACTCAGGTCAGCAGTCTTGTGCAGCAAGCACTTCATCCAGAGCCTCCATCTTCCCAGATGATGTTACTTCATTAAATGCTTTCACAGTGTAGCCCAGAGGGATCCTCATGGACATCCTGCCTCAGTCACTCAAGTGCTAGCACTGCAGGTGTGTGTCAACATATACAAGACTCACTTTCAAGTCTTACTGAGTATGGAAACCCAAACCAGTGATCACATTCGAAAGCTAAGGCAAACAATCACCAAAGCTGATGCCATCCTGAGCTACAATGAATATGAGGCCAGCCTGGACCACTCATTGAGACCATGTCTCAAAACACCAAGACAAACTAACAAGACATAAAATAAAAGCTCAAGTTTAAACTTCAGCCCCCTATGTGGTATATTAAAGGCAAAGAAATATCAAAAGATCACTTCTTGTTTATATATCCCAAACCAGCCTTGAACTCACTATGAAGGAAAGCACATGACCTCAAACGCCTGATCTTCCTGCTTCCAATTTCCAACTTTTTGATTACAGGAATGTAATCCCTGCTCCAAGTATATTTAGAAGCCTGAAAAAAGGAGGACTATTCATACAAATGACTGACTGAAGCTGTAGGCATAAGTACAATCTGATTTTCTTGTACGTAAACTTTTATCTAAGTGATACTGAAAATCAATGGCTGCAGATTTCTTCTAATTGCTCCACTGGGTAAATAAACAGTGTCATTCAATCTAAAAGAACACACACACACACACTTACTTGAGACAGGGTTTCTCTGTGTAACAGCCCTGACTGTCCTTCCTGCATCTCACTCTATAAACCAGGCTGGCCTCAAACTCAGAAATCCATCTGCCTCTGCCTGCCCAGTGCTTGGATTAAAGGTACCCATCACCACGCCTAGGTTAAAGAATATATTTTAATATTACTGCATTAAAAAAAAGCCTGAAGTCAGATTGTATAAATTAATAATATGAAAACATCCATGAACTAAAATGAAAGATATAGTCAAAACCTTGGGAAAGAACAGAGCATAAAATACTGTTCATACCTTATTAAAGATTTTATTTATATCATATTAGGCTATAATGAAAATTATAAAGCTGCTTTTGTATCAGTAAATCACTGCATGAATTAAAATTACAGCTTAAGAAAGTTCTAGGCCAGATTGGTTGGTTGTCACTACACAGTAAGACCCTATCTTTAAAAAATAAATGAAAAAACTACAACCAAAAAATAAAGAAAACAACAAAGAATGAGGAAACCTTTGAGGAATTCAAAGAGTAAGCAACATGATTAAATGTAATTTAGACTTAAGGTAAGACCTACTTATATTCAAACACCTAAAATGTAAAACTCTCAAAAAAAGCCAAAAAGATGGCTCATATTCACAAACACAAGAGGTGTTTTTGTTTGTTTTTTCAGGACAGAGTGTCTCCGTGTAGCTCTGGCTATCCTAGAACTTGCTCTATATACCAGGCTGGAACTCACAGAGATCAGCATTCTTCTACCTCCCAAGAGCTGGGATTAGAGTGTACCAAGACTTCCTGGCCTAATATTGCAATTTCAGTGAAGACAGAAAAGGAAAAAGGACATTGATGGTGATTTTTTTTATTTTAGTTGTGAGGGGAAAAAAGCTACCTACCACTGAGATTCTCACAGTATTTAGGATTTTCACACAATGGCCGTTAAAGTTTTCTCTTTGATCATTTCTCAACAGATGTCAGACTTGTAGTCCAGATTACACAACTTGGAGTTGCCTAAAATCTTTAAAAGGTTCCTATCTAGTCATAACAACTCACTAATTTACTCCTTAAAGCCTGAACCACCAACAAGGTCCATTGGGCGCCGAAATGTAGGACTGAGTACCGGGAAGAAAAGTAATGGACACTACAGAGGAATAGACACTTCATGTGTACAAGTGTGAAGAGAGCACTCAGGAAAAAAATGAGTGAACGTCAGGAGTAAGACTATATATAATTGTAGATATGAAACAGGAAAATATTAGTTAGATGATAAAATGAAATATGGTTAGTTAACCTTGGGAGTAAAAATGTATATATAACTGGAGATATGAGACAGAAAATTATTAAGTCAGATGATTGTATAATTTAATTGGGAATATTTTAATAGCCAGGAGAGCTGGAGTAAAGCAGAAGCAAGT
Organism: Cricetiscus sungorus; assembly: GCA_030556225.1. NCBI lineage: Eukaryota > Metazoa > Chordata > Mammalia > Rodentia > Cricetidae > Cricetiscus > Cricetiscus sungorus. The sequence goes on along the minus strand of JANBXA010000069.1, from coordinate 64,169,975 downwards.
ATAGAAATGTTTAGAATTTGTAAGTTTTGTAAAGATCCTTTTCTCTCACATTAAGTCACTGATGTAGCTATCTCAGAGCTGCGCTAAGACTTGGGGAAGCGAAAGTGCGGCCCCAATACTCGATGGGTCAGCAGGACATTTGGGTACCAAGAGCTCAGAGTTGCTACAACGGTGGCTGTTGACTTTTGAAGCAGCTGCAGTCACAGATGAGCCACAGGGGGCCAGCCCAGGCCCAGAGAGCAAAGGCAAGAAAAGGGCAGGCCAAAGCTAAAAGCCTACAGCCTTGGAAGCTGCTGCTGTGGCTGATGACCAGCCCAGTGTATGGAAAAATGCTGCCTGTCAAAAACTGTCGTTAAGACCTTATAGAAAAGTAACACAGATGATTTTGGATTTATTCAGATTCTGGATGCTCATAATTCAAGGATTGGCTATAGTTGCTGTATTTCAAGAGATTTCAGTTAAGAATGTTTTATTTCAACATGGCCTAGGGAAAAGGAAGCTAAAAGATGTATGCCTATATGTATGTTCTGTATGTATGGTGTGGCCATACACATGTGTGAAGTGTGATTGTGAATGTGTGAATCCACAGCTAAACACTGAGCAGAACTAAAATCCTGATGCAGAGAGGGAGGACAAGACCAGGCTGCAGAAACCCACACAGACAGCTGACCTGACCAAGGAGGAGCTAATGGGCCCCCTGACTGATAGCTAGGAATCCAGCATTGGACCGACTCAGACCCCCTGAATATGGGTTTCAGTTATATGGCCTGGACAGTCTAAGGAACTTCTGACAGTGGAACCAGGATGTATCCCTGGTGCACAAAAGGACTTTGGGAGCACATTCCCCATGGAGGGATACTCTCTTAACCAAGAGGCAGGAAGCAGGGCCTACTCCTTACTCCAAATGACTTGACAGATTTAGATGACCCCTCCAGGAAGGCATCACCCTACATGTGGCGTGGGGGGTGAATGGGATGGGAGGGTGGTCGGGGGTCGTGGGAGGGTGGAAGAGCGGGAGGGAGGGATGGAGAGGAAACTGGGATCAATATGTAAAGTAAGAAAAATAAATAACAACAACAACAACAAAAAGGTTCTACTTGAATTGCTTGGTATATAGTAAAAAAGAAAAAAAAAAAAAATCAGGTCAGTGTCTTAACTGAAAGGGTTGGCGATCTGCACCTCCCACAGCTGACCACCCAGAGCGGGCCAGCGGGAAATGGCCAAGGTTAACATGGCCTGAGAGCCAAAATAATCTGTATGGATGGTTCAATAGCCGTTAGCAGAGGAGAGGATATAGAAATTCTCTTTATTTTTGTGGTTTAAAAAAAAATTGAGAGAATAGAGGTTAATGTAAGAGTTGAGAAAAATTATTGAGTAAAAGCCTTAGGGAACTGCAGCCGTTAGGCCCCGCCTAGAAAGGTGTCTGTGTGGATGCATATGAGACCATGTCAGCTAATGAAAGTTTTACAGGGCAAATTAGAAGATAGTCACCAACATGGTTTTAACCCCAGAGATGGAGATGCTAGCTCTTCCCACTGGTGCTTATGGTCTGTTGCCAGGTGGCACAATAGGACTGTTATTAAGAAGAAGTAGCACAGCCATGCAGGGAATTTTTGTTGCTCCTGGAGTAACTGATGCTGAATTTGAGGCAGAAATAAAGGTTATGACTCATTCTCCAAATGGAATCTCAGTGGTAAAGTCAGGCCAGAGACTTACTCAGTTGATCTTACTCCCCCTCCCCCTGATGAAAACAAAGAATCAGGTTAAGAGAGATAAGAGAAGGAGATCTGGGTTTGGCTCATCTGATACCTATTGGCTACAAGCCATTGGTCCACAGCACCTAGAAATCCCCTTTTATATAAATGACAAGGCCTTTTTCGGCCTCCTAGACATGCACTCAGACAGGTCAGTTATTTCAGCCAGTCAACAGCCTTCAACATGGCCAAAGATGGTGACCATTACACAGCTGCAAGGAATTGATCACTCAGAATCCAGAGCAGAGTAGCAATGAACTTTGCTTGGAGAGATGAGGAAGGTCATAAAGGGACTTTCCAGCCATTCACTGTTCCTCATTTACCTGTAAGTTTGTGGTGCCGAGATGTTATGGCCAGAATGGGAGTGTATTTATATAGCCCCAATGCAGTTGTTACTAACAAATATTCCAACAGGGATTGTTACCCAATCAAGAACTAGGTAGGGAGAATGAGGGGAGAGTTGATCCTATCTTGCCCAGTGAGAAACATCCCTGAGCAGGATTAGAGCATTTTTTAGCAGAGGTCACTAAGAAGCCTGAACTCCATGCAGATCCTATTATATGGCAAAGTGATGAATCGGTATGAATAGATAAGTGGCCTCTATCAGAAGAAAAAATACAAGCTTCTTAGCAGTTAATGTGGGGAACAGCTGAACAGTGGTCATATTGTGCCTTCTAATTCCCCATGGAATTCTCCTATTTTTGTGATTAAAAAAAAGTCAGGGAAATGTAGATTGATAAAAGATTTGACAAAACTGAATAACACCATGCAGTTAATGGGAGCTTTAAAGCCAGGGTTGCCTATTCCCAATCTTTTAAGTATCCAAGATTGCAGTATATTTAAATGATTGTTTTTACACCATCCCTTTAGCTCCTCAAGACTGTCATAGATTTGTGTTTGGTGTTCCATCAGTTAATTTTAAGGAACCCATGAGGAGGCATCATTGCAAGGTCTTGCCACAGGGCATGGCTAATAGTGCAATGTTGTGCCAAAAGTTTGTGGCTCAAGCTATGCAAGTTACTAGGGATGAATTTCCACAGGTCTATATTGTTCATTATATGGATGATATTTGCTAGCTCATAAGAGTGAGGACATTTTGCTTGCAACATATGGATAGCTGCAGCAGAACCCTGAATGAGTAGGATTAGTAGCTGCCCCTGAAAAAGTATAGAAACAACTGTCTTTTCAGTATTTGAAACATGTTATATCCTAAAGAAATAAAGCCTCAACAATTAGAAATTAGAAAAGATAGCTTGCAATCATTAAATGATTTTCAGAAGTTATTGGGAAATATTCAATGGTTATGTCCTTTATTAAAAGCACCTACTGGTGATCCCAATTCACCTAGACAGCTAACTAAAGAAGGTAGACAAGTTCTCCTACAATTGAAGAATGCAATCCAGCATCGGCAGATATGCTATATAGACTATGCAAAACCATGGGAGGCTTATGTGCTTCCCACACAGCACAGTCCAACTGGTCGTATGGAAAGGGGGACCACTGTTATTGTTGTACTTACCTGTTTCCCCAGCCAAAGTGTTAAATCCTTATTTTGAAGCAGTAGCTTGTATGGTACAGAAATGTTGTATGGAGTCTAGGAGGTATTTTCGCAGGAAACCAAGCATAATTCATGTTCCCTATACCAAGCAGCAAGTTAATTGTTTATTTCAAATAGTGATTCATAAGCAATCGCTTTTGCTCAATTTTTGGGAAAAATTGATAATCAGTTTCCAACTCATAGACTGTTGCAGTTTGCACTAATGCATTCTTTTACATTCCCTAAAACTGTAAGGAGTAATCCTGTGAAAAATGCTATGTTGGTTTTTACTGACAGTTCTAATGGAAGAGCAGCTAATGTTACTGATAGCAAAGAATATGTAGTAAAGACAAGCTGTTACAATAGTTTTTCAACTTCTAGTGAATGATTCATTTAATTTGTATATTGATAGCCATTATGTTATAGTTCAAGTTATAGAGTCAGTTCCATACATCGGAACTAGTAATGATAAAGTTAGCACACTAATTGAGCAAATTCAGAGTATCATTCATCAAAGAAATTCACAGAGCTTTGTGGGTCATATAAGAGCTCATTCAAACCTTCCCAGCCCTCTGGCTGCAGGAATTGAGTCAGCAGATATACAAAAATGGTTGCTTTATCTCAGGTAGAATTAACTCAGCAGTTACATAGAATTCATCATCAAAATAGTAAAAGGTTAAGAAAGCAATTTGGTTTAACTAGAGAGACTGCTCGTCAAATTGTCAAGCAATGTCATGCATGCCCACAATATTTACCTGTAACTAATTTAGAAGTAAATACTTGAGGCTTGCTTCCTAATCATTTGTGGCAAATGGATGTTACTCATATTACAGAATTTGGCAAATTAAAATACGTGCATATGGCAATTGATATGTATTCAGACTTCTTAATGACCACTGCACAAACTGGAGAAGCCACTAAGTGTGATAAGACACTGTATAAAATGTTTTTGCTTACATGGGAGTTCCAAAAATTATAAAAACAGATAATGGATCTGAGTATACTAGTAAAGCATTTCAGCAATTTTGTGCTCAATCAAAAATTGATCACAAAACAGGCATTCCTTTTACTCCTCAAGGGCAAGGAATCGTGGAGTGTTCTCATAGTTCCTTGAAAATGCAACTTCTAAAAGTAAGAAGGGAGTTGTGCCTTCAGTCTCCGCATGATGCATTAAATCATTATTTAATTTTAAAACTTTTCATTTTAATTGTTTTGAATGTGGATGCCTGAGAGCAATCTGCTATGGACAGATTCTGGCATGATGGAACTTGAGTGATTTTCGCTCAAGTAAAGTGGAAAGATCCATGCACCAGACAATGGAAAGGGCCCGATCCTGTCCTAACATGGGGTCGAGGGCATGTTTGTGTTTTCTCGAAGGAAGAAAATGAGGCCCAGTGGCTGGTAGACCATTTGGTGAGATGCGGGAGAGGTCTCCCAAGGAGACCACAGGAGCCTGCCCAAGCCAGTTTGAGACCTGCTGAAGCTGTGTTCCTGACCCCCTGATGTCATCGATTCTATAGTCTGAGAAAGAAACGAAACAGTTGTTCAAGATTTCCAGTTTCTCAACAAGCCTGCAGTATCAACTTCCCCAGACCTGAGTTTTCATCCTGAATCAAGCAAAGGACTGAACTTCTAACAGTCAACTACACCACATCTTGAGACTCAGAACTCGTCTTGCCAGTTTTTCCTTTTGGGAAAAAAAGGACTCATTTAGGACAACTAAACACTATTATGGATGTGATGTGTGACAAAATCTCTTCAGGATCTGAACAGGACATGGATGAAAGTTTGCAGTTAATATTCAGCACACAAGAACTGTGGTATCTCAAACATATTTTTTGAACTTTACAAGCAGCAGAGCATTGGACTTTAGATAGGGAAAAGGGAAAGTTCAGAATTGTGGAGTTAATCATACTCCACCTGTCATGAGAACATTTTATTGTCCTTTAATCAAAATGAAATTGTAAGAATTGTGACCCAGTCAATTTGTATGTCTATTGTTACTAATCATACTGGAAATATTGACATTTGTAATCTTTGCTGTGCTATGTAAGCGTTTGTGAATGTAAGAAGTCAGAGCTCATTCTGACAGGGTTTTGATGTGATGCTTATGGGTCTTTGAATATAATGTGATTAGAAAGGCAGATTTAGATTTTGACAGAGGCAAAGCCATTCCAGACACTCCATACCAAGTTCAAAAGGCCATTTTAACTCAATCCATCCTCTCCTTTTGCTAGAGATTGTGGTAGCCATAAACGTATATGTTACCTGGCACTGACAAGCTCACCTGTGAACTCTCAATGAAAAGTTGGCTTAGAGGTGTATAGCATCCAGCTATGCACACACCCCTCACTCCCAACCTCCCCCCTCACCCCCATAACATTCTTTGTTATAGAGGCTCATAACCCAGGGCGAGTAAGACCTTATTGCTTCCAGGCAACCTAAAACAGGTCACACATGATAGAATGTATGGAACAAGGACAGTAAGCACTGACTGGTAGGTTGAAGGAGGCGACCTAAAACAGGTACAGTCATCTATCCTGTTGCAGAGGCACAGGTATTATTTTATTAATTTAAGAAGGGGGAACTGTCGGGACCAGAATATGGAATCCATTCCATCTTGCCACAAGTTCAGAAAGCTCAAATCACTCCTATTGTCCTTAAGACATTAGCTTAATGACTACAGGAGATAGTGAATGACTCCTTTCTAAATAACAATAGACTTGGGCCCAGATGGGTTTACATTCACCCTGAAGGCAAAGAGTATGTGCAGTTATGAAGTGTCTTTACGATTAAGGGAAGTAATTGCTATTTGCCCTTTATAAATAATAATAGAAGTCTTCCATCATTGTACACACTTTTGGTTGATTACTTAAGTTGGGGAGATGAATAAACTGGCCTCCTGACACTATCTTATGTCTCTGTTTTTCTTTTAGCGTCGATAGCTAGCCTTTCCCTCATCCACATGCCCTGACTTAGGAACGGACCCAGGGCTGATTGGCTGATTCCAATGTCGGCCCCATGAACCCCAGTCTGTGGCAAAGGTCAGGGTACCATGTTCTCCAGCAGACTAAAAATACACTCACCCATGAGTGTTATGAGCTTATTTTTCAGCTGTGTATCTAATCTTGCAATCATCATTTCCACTGCATTCCTAATTTCCCGAACACGCTCATCCTTTGCATTTCTTACAGCTTCTACATTTCTTTCCTAGAAGACAAATAAGAACATATTGCAATCACTGTGACTACTCTCAAAATCAGTTAATTACCTCTTTAAAATTCAAAACCAAATTCTTAATCATTTGTACTATATAGGTAAAACTGCTTTTAAAAAAAAATTGTAAATGTGAGGTCATCAAGTTGATTTGGGAGGTAAAGATCACCACCCAGCCTGACAACCTGAGCTCAATCCCTGGAATCTGTGTGGCGGAGAAACAATCAATGCCTTCAGGTTGTCCTCTGACTTCCAAACAGAGGCCATAATAGGTGTACATGTACACACACACACACACACACACACACACACACACACACACACACACACAGTGTGTTAAAAAAGTTATAAATTCAACAAAATCAATTTTTAAGGAGATTACTAAAAACACACAATTGGGGCCTAGTGAGATGACTCAGTAGGTAAAGGTGCCTACCACAAAGTCTGAGACCTAAGTTCAAGCTCAAAGACCCATAGGCTAGGAGAGAACCAACTCCTTCCTGCATGATGTCCTCTGCCCTTCACATGCACACACTCAAACACCTATATGTACAAACAAACACAAAAATAAACATAATAAAGCTCTCAAAATAATCAGTATAATTAAGTTTCTTACAATTTAACAGATACAGTAATAAAAAGATCTTTACTGTAGGCGGAGTTTTCCTATGTCTCAGCAATCACTCCCAAATAACCACAACCGACTGGGTGTGCTGGCACATACCTATCTATTATCTCAGTACATGAGAGGCAGAGCACAAAGATTATGAATTCAAGGCCAGTTTCAACTAGAGTCTGAGAGCATCTTGGGCTACATAAAACCCTGTCTCAAAACAAACAAAATTTGGTAACAAACAAGACCCAATCACATTTCAAACATGAAAGTACTTTATAAAAACAAAAGGACCTAAGAGATGGTTTGGCAGGAAAAGCTCTTCCCACCAACCCTGACCACCTGAGTTTAATCCCATGAGCCACAGTGGAGAGAGCTGATACCTACAAGCTGTTCTCTGACCTCCACAGAGTGTCATGATTTGTCACTGCATGTGCATGTACACTAACACACATATTTAAACAAAAATGACCAGTACATACTGGTACATTTTGCTTTAATTTTTTTCAAGAGTCTCATGCATTCCAGGCTACACTAGATAGAACCTGCCATGTAGTTGAAGACCCCTGACCTAGTTCTTTTGCCTCCACCTCCCTCTTTAGTGCTTGGATGACAGGTACATGCCTACATATGAGCCCAACAAAAGACACTTTTAAATCCAGCATTTGTCTCTAGCTCATAAAGACTATTTTCAGAATACATACAAAAAGATAAGTTGTTTTCCCATATTGCAAAATATATACAAATCATTTCAAGTCAGTGTATCACAGAAGGTAAAAAGCAATTTTTGTCTACACATGCTATTATTATATATAAGGACTCTCAACCTAGAATAGCATCCTAATACTGCCAAGAGAAATTAAAGATAGATGAGGCCAAATAAAATAATTAACCTAATTTGTTTCTAAAAAGGACTTTGTAGCACGCATGCAATTCCATAATGCTAAAAACATTACAAATGATGATTTCACTCTTGATTCCCAAAGGGTAAAGAACACTTGCAGGTGGGTTAATAATGATACACCAAAAAAACCATTATTCTGGCAACTTTAAACAAAATACATTCCAAAAGCATATTTAGTACTTGTTGGAAATTTATCACATTTTTCCAAAGAACAAAATTATAAATAACTGACCCAGATAACATTTTTTTTTCAATTTAAATATGAATTTGTGTCTATGCAGGTATATACCACATGTTGAAAGTACCTGTAGAGGCCAGAGGGAGTATCAGATACCCTGGAGCAGGAGTTATAAGCAGTTATGAACTGACCTCCAGTCCCCTGAAAGAACATCAAGCAATCTGAGCTATCTCCCCAACCCAACATACTGCATCTCCAAAGCCATTTCCCCAAGCCTACGAATTACATCTTCATACTATTAAATAAATTACTCTTTCTACTTTATAGAGCCTAATTCAACATATTACAAAATAGTTCGTTCAGTAGTTAGAACAATTACTGCTCTTGTAAAGGATCTAGGTTTAGTTTCCAGCAATACATGGTGGCTCATAACTGCCTGTAACTCTAGTTCCAGGCAATCTGAAGTTCTGAACTTCAAGGGCACCAGACATGAACATGGTGCACATACACACATGAAGGTAAAACATACACATAAAAAAAAATCTAAAAGAAAGACTATTTTTAAATTTTAAATAGTTCGCTCACTAGTAGCAGAAACCCTCCCAAAAGCTCTGTCAGAGTAAAGTGCTTGCTATATGAGTATGTGAACCTAAGTTTGACCCACAGCATCCACATTCAAAAGTCAGTACTATGGAGGCAGAAACAGGATTTCTAAGGTTTGCTGACCCACCAGCCTAGCCTAATTGTTGACCTTCAGTTCCCAGTGAGAGACCCTGTCTCAAAATACAAGGTGAATGGCTCCTGAGGAATGACTCCCGAGGATGACTCCAGGCCTTTACATGCACCACTACCCCAACACACACACAGTGTCAATAATAACACTACTTAGATGTCAATTTACTCTGTAACACGCAGACTTTTCTAATTCATTACGGATTATCTATAAAAACACAATTTTGGGGCTAGGGAAATGCTCTGTGGCTTAAGGTAGTTGCTGTGCAATCCTGACAACCTAAGTTTACTCCCCAGAATCCACAAAGCTGTCATCTAATCTCCATATTTGCACCATAGCAAAAGTACACACGTACACACACACACACACACACACACACACACACACACACACACACAGAATACATCTGTTCTTGAAAGAAAGAAAAAGGCAATTCTATGGCTTCAATTGATCCCTATATACCACAGCTCTGGGAACAACATTCCCTGATGCTTAAAGCTAAGACTTGAAGTTTATCATCCCATCAAATCTTTAAATTTTGAAAAATCTTGACTTCAACATATAGGTTATAATAATATATATCACAGAATCAAAAAATGTTAAAAATCTTATGCAAAAGTAATCTTACCACTTCTTGAACTAAGCTGATTAGTTCCATGAGACGTCGACGAAGTTTGGCTACCTCTTCATTTACTTTAGTGACATGCTGTTCATAAATTTCTGCCAAAGGTTTAAATGTGTGTCCACCATGCTACAGAAATCAATGAGTGGTGTGAGGAGGTTTCATACACTTCAACTACATTTACATTGCTCCTTAATATTCTATGGACAATGATAAACTATTTTCATATATTAATTTCATCTTTTTATATCACCTTTATTTTCTTAAAATAAGCCAGTGCTTGCAAAAATTACCAGACAATTCAGCAATGCTATGAAAAATCTAAATGCTAGACATTAAGAAAATAATGAAGCCAGCCACAATAAAACATGCCTTTAATCCCATCAGATGGGAGACAGAAAATAGATGAATCTCTGAGTTCAAGGCCAATGTGGTCTACACAGAGTTCCAAGACAATCCAAGGAGAAACGCTGTCAGAGCTACCTTGTTTAGCAAATCTACTATGGTTTCTCCCCCCCCCAAAAAGGGGATTTTTTTTTGAAGATTTTATATGTATGACTGGTTTGCATGAGTGTATGTATGTATGTATGTATGTATGTATGTATGTATGTATATATATATATATATATATATATATATATATATATATATATATATATCTCACATGTATGCCTGGTGCCCCACAGAGATCAGAAGATGCTGGATACTCTGGAACTGGAGTTATAGACAGTTATATGGATGGAGTTATGGATGCTTATAAACCATCAGGTGGTGCTGGGAATTGAACCCAGGTCCTCTGCAAAAGCATCAAAAACTCTAAACTGCTCAATCAACTCTCTAGTTATATGATGTGGATTTTTTTCCCCCTCGAAACAGGGTTTCTCTGTGTAGCCTTGGATGTTCTGAAACTCACTTCATAGACCAGGCTGGCCTCAAACTCAGACATCCACCTGCCTTTGCCACCTGAGTGCTGGGATTAAAGGCGTGTGCCACCATGCCTGGGTGACATGGATTCTGAGATTGTCTATTGAGCCTCTTATAAAACTTGTTTAGACAAGTTTTTCCAGTCAGTACATTAGAATTCAAACTCAGAAAAAAACTCTCTGAACTGAGCACTACACAAGCATCTCAGCCTGCCATACTGTCTATAAAACACATTGCCTAACAGCCACAGAATGATCAAGTCTCATCATCTGCTGGGGAATAATCCTGTTGTATACTATGAATATGTATTATTCTCATTGACTGACCAATAGCCAGGCAAAAAGTATAGGTGGGGTGATACAGAGAGAAAGAAGGGCAGAATCAGAGAGTCAAGAGGAGATGTGGAGAAGCAAGATGAACATGCCATGGTAATACAATATGTGACAGAGCATAAATAATATGGTTAATTTACAATGTTAGTATAAGCTAGTTAGTAATAAGCCTGAGCTATTGGGCTTTACAATTAATATACGCCTCTATGTGGTAATTTGGAAGCAGCTCCCAGGGCAGAAAAACTGCATCTACAATAGTTAACATGAGACTTAGGCAATTATTGAAGTAGATAAACTTTATTTCCTCTGCTAAGAATCTAGTCTAAGTTAGCTAGATACACTTTGATAGAACACTTTATCAAGCATAATGGGAAGTTCTGAATCTCTAGCAGTGACTAAACCAAAAACTCTTATTGTGTTTAATCTCAACCCATTAATGTTGTTGAACTAAATACAAATGATGTAATTGGATATTAAGTAATAAAACAGCTAATGAGCAAAAAAACTTCTTATAGGAAGGTTACTATGAATGCTTTGGACTTGATAAAGGTAGGTTGGCTTAAAAATATTCTTTTAGCCAAATACCTAAAATCCCAGCACTAGGGAAGCTGAAGTAGAAGGACTTAAAAGTTTAAGGTCTGCTTGGCCTAGATAACGAGATCCTATCTCATAAAATAAATGAATAAATGAATGAATGAATGAATGAATGAATGAATGAAATATTTTACACCAAGCAAGGGAGTGCATGCTTTATAGTCCCCACCTCTGGATGGAGGCTAAGGTGGGAGTAGACAATAATCCTGGGAACAGTGAGGGCTTCTGAACAAGATTAGAAAGAGAAACTAAAAAATAAGAATGTTAGATAACCCAGCTATTTGCACTCTCATTACTGCAGAAGCATATAAAATCTAGAGATCAACTGACCAGATTGTTGATCTGTATCAAAGTACAGATACTGGTCCTGGGTTAGGGATATAATTTACTGGTATGGCACTGGCCCAGCAAGCATAAGGCCCTGGTTCAATTGCCAACACCACAAAAAAAAGGAAGGAGGAAAGAAGGAAAGAGGAAAAAAAAAAATTAAATGTAAATACATATTTTATAGACATTGGGCTATGAAAGCAATATGCATCCTACATCAACACTACTGACCAAAGAGCCTCTTCTAGAACACAGACGGTACAATATCTCTAAAATGCATAAAACATGTATACTTTTCATCAAACAAAGTAAAATGACACATTATTCCATCGAAATCAACGAATTAAATCAATGCCTTCTAGTCTCTAAGCCAAAGAGAACATGCTGAATTTGTTCTGCTCACCATTCCTCCCCAAAGTGCACACTGATGGCAGATACACTTCTTACAAGTCCAGCAAAACACACTAAGTTTTTCAAGGTGATTTTCACATCTATACAATATGAAAAGAAAAGACAATTACAAATTTTAAATAACTAAACTATCACTTTCAAGAAATTTCTAAGCTAAAGCAAATATCATTTGAAATAGTTATAACGTCATAAAAAAAGTTAAAAATCTATTCAATAGCTTCTGACAATTAAGCTAAATAATTATACATGGATAAAACTGTAAAAGTACTTTTTTCATAAATTTAAACAAGCAAACTGCAGATTTCTTTCTAAATAAAATACACACAACACTTCCATTCATCACTATATGCAATAAATGTTATACCACTACTGCTTAGTAAAAAGATTGTCTTATTACTCTTAGACAAAAAGCACATGTATGAATATGTTTAAGCACTTTTCCTACAACTGGCCAATAACAAACAAGACATACCAACTCCACAATGTCAATACCAGGTCATCATTAGAAATAACTCGATTTAAAAACTTTCTCTTAATACAAATGTTCACATATAAAATGATGAAATTAAGTCTGTTCTGCTATAGACTTAACTGTGCTCTCCCCAAAATTCTTATGTTGAGGTCTTAACCTCCAAAGTCATACAGCAAGAAGGCAGCCATTTACAAGTCAAAGATAGAAATTTCACCAGAAAACAACCCTTCATCAAGCACCTTGATCTTGGATGTCCTGCCTCTAAAGCTATAGAAGGGGGGAAAAAATTCCCACTGTTTAAATCACCCAGTCACCTACCAAATTAATACAGATCCTTACTTTACATGATAATCCAAAATAACTCCAAATCTTGGTATAACGGCACACATCTGTAATACACTTAGGAAGCTAACACACAAAATTAAAACAAAAGACTGCCAGATTAGGAAACTATAGCACATTTATTCCTTTTATGAAAGGCACTAATAAAAAAATGTAAAAGTCCATCAAAAAGGACCTCATCATCCCACAGGGAAAAATATTCAAGGTTACTAGTGAAATGTGTCATTATATTTAAATTATTCTTTTTGGTTTGACCACCATAATGCTAAAAATAACAGCCTTCAATGTCCAGTTTTGAACACCAGGTGTGGCGGTGAACACCTTAAATCCCAGCACTAGGGAAGTAGAGGCAGGCAGAATTCTGTGAGTTCCATGACAGCCACACAGAGAAACCGTCTTGAAAAACCAAAATAGAAAAAAAGAAAAAAAGTTCAACTTAGCTAGAACAGTAGTAGAAATACTACCCAATTTTACTTAATTATGAACTAGCTAGGCATCAACTAAGCATAGTAGCACAAACCTAGAATCTCTATGCCAGGAGACTGAAGCAAAAGGAATGCTAAACTACAAACTGATTTCAAGGTCAACCGGGATGCATAGCAAAAGCCTGCAGAAAAAAACACCCAAACAAAGAGGAACAATTCAGTTTGGTCTCCTCTCATTGGGCATGTTCATTCAAGTGCAGGTGCCCATGGAAGGCAAACACTGGATTCCCTGGAGTTACAGGGCGTTAGGAAGCACATGACGTGGGTGATAGGAATCCAATTTCAGCTAATCAGAAATAATCTTGCCTTTGTAAACTCTAATCTAGCACAGTACTTTGTATACCTATGTGGGTGAGCGGTCATGAAGTAAAAGTTTGAAGTAAAAGTTTGAAAAAAAAAATAGAGAAAGAAAAATTTTAGGTATTAAGCAACAAATAAAATAATTTGAAAGGTTAACATTAGCTTTCTCACTTACAGATAAAAGAGAGCTACCAATATAGTGCCACTAGATCAAGAAGTTGAAGAGCACACACATGCAAGTGACCCTAGGTCAATTCCCAGTACCCCATACACACAGACATTCTTGAGCAAGTACATGAACAAGCCAGTTATTTAAATGTACACATACAGATACATAAAGTGTCATTAAAGCAACACATGGTATAACCTATTAATTACTGAACAGAAAGACTAAGCACGTACTTATCCTTCTCGTTTTCTTCATGCTTGGTGAGACTGCACAGTTGGAGAGTATCGAGCTGCTGTGTCACTTCTTCTGCCCAGCGACAATTCACTAGTTCCCGTAACTGGAGTGGGGCACTGAAAAGAACACCCATCACATACATGTTCTAGCTCAGACATCCAAGGTTTTTCTAAACTAAGTATTCCTCAAAAGAGAGCACAATATTATTAAACAATAATAAAAGCCAGGTATGAAAAAGCATATCTGTAATCTCATCACTAAGGCTACAGAACTGCAGAGTTCAGACCAGTCTGGGCTTCACAGTCGGGGTATGTATCAAAAAAGAGGCAATGAAAAGTATGCCTTGTAACTTATTTTTAATCACATTCACACATACACACACACACACACACACACACACACACACACACACACACACACACACACACGACAAAATGTATCAACTAGAGAATAACAGTGATAATCAGATTATAATTTGTTAACTTCTTAGCCTAAACTGGACTATACAAAATGACAGCCATGGGCCTAAAGTACAGTTTAGTGGCAGCATGAGTTAATTCCTGGGTTCAAGCCATAGACCACCACAACAACAACAAATTAATAGCAATTGCTGGCCAAATATGGCTATTTCATTTAAAAAAAACAACCACATGACCAAAACCCCAACACTCAGGAATCTGAGGCCAGAGGATGAGTTCAAAGCCCACCTTGGCTACATAGCAAGACTGTCTAAACAAACAAATGAAGCATCTCACTAGTCACATCAGACACAAGTGAAGTGTTCCATAGATACATATAGCTGGGGGCCACATCGGACTGTATGTAGAAGAGTACAATCATTACAGCAAGTTCTCATTCACAGTGCTGCTCTTCTTATAAACTAATATGAGAACAGAAGAATAAAAAGGTGGCATCCTGGCACTATTGCCTAAATAACCAGAAATAGAAACAAGTGAAAGGTCTCTCATTATGGACATAATCTTACAGAGAGTTATCAAACACGTTTAAATGACTTACCACACACACACACACACACACACACACACACACAAACAGTAAAATATTCCCACTGATTTTAGGAGGGGAAAAAAAGCAAATTATAAAGCCAGGTGTGGAGCACACCCCTGTAAATCTTATCATTGCAGGGCATAGGTTTCAGGAGTTCAAGTTTATCCTTATAGGTGGAGGCCAGCCTGGGCTACATGAGAACCTATTCCAAAGAGTAAACAAACAAGCAATAGTGTAGCACCAGTTCTACCAAGTCTTAATAATAAAAGACCAGAGTCAGACATAGGGGGAAATGCTGAGAGATCAGAGACATGAAGGAGCAAGCCACAGCCACACCTTACTTCAATAACTTCCAGGCCAAAAACAGACTGAGGTCCTGTCTCCTCCAGCCTTATCACTTCCTCTCTCCACCCAGCCACATCACTTCCTGTCTGTACAGACTTCTAGACCTCTACGGCTATCTCTGCCCTCTGATCTTCAGGCAAGCTCTATCTTTTAGAGTATAAACAAGGTATCACTACACAAGAGACTCATAAACAGTACTATATTTGTCTGCTTTAAGAAAAGGTATATAGGGGCTGGAGAGATGGTTCAGAGGTTAAAAGCACTGGATGCTCTCCAGAGGTCCTGAATTTAATTCCCAACAACCACATGGTGGCTCACCACCATCTGTAAAGAGATGTGGTGCCCTCTTCTGGCATGTAGGCATACAAGCTGGCAGAACACTATATGCATAATAAATAAATAAATAAATCTTTTGCTTAAAAAAAAAAAAAAAAAAAAAAAGGTATATAGCCCAGGCGTTGGCTGTGCATACCTTTAGTCCCAGCACTCAGGAGGCAGAGGCAGGCAGATCTCTATGAGTTCGAGGCCAGCCTGGTCTACAGAGCTAGTACCAGGACAGGCTCCAAAGCAATACAGAGAAACCCTGTCTCGGGAAAAAAAAATACAGTATATAAAGAAAAATCAAAAGGTATGTAAGATCATATAATATACCACTTGTATACAAGAATAGCATGCCTGTCTATTTCTTCTGAAAGTGATTTTTCCCTCAGTTGATAAGGTTTCACATTATAGCTCAGGCTGGACCCTCCTGCTTCATCCTCCAGAGTTCTGGGATCACAGGTATGAGCTACCAAGCCCTACTTATATTTTCTGTTTAAATTAAAAAGTTAAGAAAAACAAGGACACAACACTACAACCACACATAATACATTCAACATAAAATTTAGTCAAGTATACAGTTTCTGTACTCCTGTGCTATGTAATAACCCTTCTGTACACTATGAAAATGTGTTGTTCTTCTTGTTAATAAAAAGCTGATTGGCCAATAGCTAGGCAGGATTTCCAGGGCAGAGAGAATCCTGGAAAGAAGGGTAGAGTCAGAGGAGTGGCAAGAAAGGGTAGATGATCATGCTGTATTGAAAGAAGGTACAGCCATGTAGCAGAGAATAGATAAGAAATAAAGGTTAATTTAAAATATAAGAGCTAGCTAGTAATAAGCCTGAGTTATTGGCTGTGCATTTATAGTATTAAGTCTTTGGGAATTTATTGGGAAGCCAGTAGTGCTGACAAGAACTCCCTCTACACTTGGTTCTAAATCCACTCATCATTTGCCATGTAACTTATTCCTAAGGAAAAGAAGTGAGGAAAACTGCAAGGTTGGAGGGGGAAGGGGGAATTTGCCTTTATATATCGCAGAGCAAAGCATCCTCTGACCCCATGGATTTTATTTCTTTTACCATTTTTCACATATACAAATAGCAAAACACTTACCGACAATGAGGACACTGAGCTCTCTGCTCTGTCAGCCAGCGCTAAGGAGGCAAAATAATTAAATTTCGATTATTAAAAACACCATTACTTTATATATCTAATCATTATAAACTACGTTTAATGAGTTTAACTCCTAGTACCTATTTTAGAGAGACAGAAATAACAGGCAATCTACTATCTCTCTAATCATCATCATCATGACAGGAACAAATTTTCAAAGGGACAGAATCTATCCCAAAATAGTTAGAGTCTACTCTCCCATAGGAAAGCAAGTGATTCTAGGGCTAGCTAGATCTCACAAAGATGTAATCAATACCATCACTCCACCCTCAAAAATAAGCCACAGTGGGTTTTTTTCTAGCTAATTAAAAATCACGGAGTTTAAGTTGGTACCAAATTTACTTTGTAAAAAGCAAGCCAATTCTAAGGTACACATTATGAGCATGTAAATCAGATGTAAAACATGAGCAAGCACTATGGCAACTACGACTGGGCCTCCAAAAAGTCTTCAAGTATATTATGGTTTGGTAATTTAAATGCCCAGAAATTCTACTTTCCTTATAACTATGAAAAGTTTCTGGAGACAATAACGTCTCTACAAAACCCTAAACTGGTGAGATTCAGCAGGTAAGAAAGCCTGCTGCTATGCCTGAAGACATGAGTTTGAATCGCAACTCATAGTGGAAAAAGAAAACTCCCATAAATTTTCCTGACTTCCATATGCTATCCATCCCCCCACACAAATAAATAGATGTAATAAAAAGCCCAAATTTTATTAATTTCATGCATGCAGCTGTGTATGTGTGTGTGTGTATGCCATATTTGTGCTGGTGACTGAAGGAGCCAGAAGAGGGTATTGAATACCCTGGAGCTGAAGTTGCAGGCAGCTATGATGTGCTAACAGCTCCAGCCCATAATTTCATCTTTGAAATTACTCCTGAGGCTCAATGTAGTGACACATGAGCCTAATCCTAGCACTTGAGTGATAGAAACAGGAGGACCACAAGTTTAAGACCAGTCTCTTCTACATTGTGACCTCTAGGCCAGCCAAGACTACACAACAAGACATTGTCTCAAAAACATCAACAAAAATTATTACTGGATGGGAACAGTTGTAATCCAACCATAAAATGAGTACTTGGGGGCTGGAGAGGTGGCTCAGCAGTTAAGAGTATTAGCTGCTCTTCCAGAGGTCCCAGCTTGAGTCCCAGGTCCCACATGGGGCTCACAACTGTAACTCCAACACCTCCTTTTGGCCTTCTCAGACACCAGGCATGTAAATGGTGCACAGACATACATGCACGCAAAACACTCATAAATTTAAAATGAAAGAATACACTTGGGCTGGAGAGATGGCTCAGTAGTTAAGAGCATGAGGTGCTCTTCCAGAGGTTCTGAGTTCAATTCCTAGCACCCACAATGCCAGCTCACAACCATCTATAACCGTAGTTCAATAGAATCCAATGCCCTCTTCTGGTGTACAGATGTACATGCAAACAAAACATCCATATACATAAATTTTAAAAAAAGAATACACCTAGGAGCTGGAGAGAGAGCTTGGTAGTTAAGAAAACTAGCTGCTGGGCAGTGGTAGTGCACACCTTTAATCCCAGCACTTGGGAGGCAGAGGCACGTGGATCTCTGAGTTTGAGGCGAGTTCCAGAACAAAGCTGTTACACAGAAAAACACTATCTAGAAAAACAAAAACAAAAAACACTAGCTGGTCCTTCAGAGGTCCTGAGTTCAATTCCCAGCAACCACATGGTGGCTCACAACCATCCTTAACGAGATCTGGTGCCCTCTTCTGACCTGCAGGGATACATGCAGACAGAACACTGTATACATAATAAATAAATAAAAATACACCTAAAGCAGAGAGATGCATACATAATAAAAATAAACCTAAAGTAGAGAAATATTAAGACTCTAAGCACATTTCTGTAAACAGGTTAATGGCTATAGTGGATGTTTAATTATCAACTTGAATAGATTAAGAACCACTGAAGGGACAAACTTCTGGCTGTGAATATGAGGCTACTTCCAGAGGTTTAACTAAGGAAAACCAACCAAGCCTGAATGTGGATAGCACTATGACACAAACAGGGACCCAACACTGAATAAAAGGGGAAAAGGAGAGTGAGCTTGGTTTCTGCATTTACCCGCCTCTCCTTTTTTGACTGTGGAAGTAATGACTAGCTGCCTGCCTCATATTTCTGATGACATGGCTGGACCTGCTTCTGACACCATAACTACTCCACCATGACAGACAGTATCTTCAACCTGGATGCCAAAAATATGCCCTTCCCAACATAACATGTTTTTGTCAGGTATGGTCACAGTACTAAAAAGCAAAAAACTAATATAAGCATTTCCAACTTTATCTGGTAAATATAATCTAAGGTAAATAATCCTACACAGCCTACTCTCAAAATGAGTTATTTACCACTTTGATCTCCTATAAAAGATAAGCTTTAACATTACATTAAGTGAGATTCCAAGAACAATAAGACAGTCAAGCAATTACAGTGGCTCAGTTGGTAAGAGTATTTATCTAACATGCTCAAGGCCCTGAATTCAGTCTCCTACACTGCCTACAAAGCCATGGTGGCAATGGCACACACCTGCCATCCTAGCACCTGGGACATAGAAACAAGGAAAATCAGAAGTCAGCTTGGCTACATAGTGAATCAGAGGCTAGCCTGGGTTGTGAGACACTAGCAATAAAAAGGCTAAAATTCTAGTTCCTATACAAAGAAAGCAAAGATGGAAAGGGGGAGAAGAGCAAATGGAGAAGAACCCTTCTGATCTTGACAACCTTGAACAAGATTTCTTTGGTCTTTAAGCACAAGGAAAGATGGGGTCAAGGTTCTTCCTCTGAGCAGACGACTCTTCTAAAGACAGAGCTTCCCATGGTTCCCTTCAAGTAGTGGTCCCAGCTACACTTCTTCAGTCACACCCTATCATCCAGTAATTGAGCCTTTAAATGTCTCCCTCTCTACTCACTACATTCATCAACCTTTCTTCAACTAGAAAAATACCATTCATCATTTAGATTTTTGTTTATATTACACTTTCTCACAAAATCTTCCCATGAATGCTACAGATTTTTTTCTTTAAGTTTTTCTGAGCCATGATTTTTCTATACATCCTAGGCAAGTCTTGAAATCATTATGCAGCTCAGGTTAACTTCAAACACTCTACAGGTTCCTACCCAACCTTTTGTGGGTAAGAACTTAAACACCATGCTTAGCTAGGCAATTTTACATACCACTACTATGGTAGTTTGAATGTATTTGGGCTCCATAAGCTCATAAGGAGTGGCACTATAAGGAGGTGTGGCTTTGTTGGAATAGGTATGATACTGTTGGAGGAGACCAGGATGGTCTCATTCTGAGAGATTCAGCCACCTCTACCTCCAGAGTGCTGAGATCAAGCAGGTAGATCTATGTGAGTTTGAGGTCAGTGTGGTCTCTGTACATCAAGTTCCAGGCCAGCCTGGTCTGTATTAAGATATTTGTCTTCAAAAAATAAGTGGTAATATTAAAAAGTACAAATAAATTAAAATTACAGCAAGCTCTGCTTCCAGAGATACTTTCTTTAACCATTTCTTAGATGTCATTACTTAACAGTTTATTCATCTCCCAAATACTTAAGCAATACAAATTGGTGGCACATGTCTTTAATCACTTTGGAGGCTGAGGCAGGTGGATCTCTGAGTTTGAGGCCAGCCTGGTCTACAGAGGGAGTTCCAGGACAGCCAGGGCAACAGAAAGAAACCCCATTTCAAAACAGTCTCCCACCCTACCCCGCAAAAAAATTTTTTTGGTACTATTGGGCTGGAGAAATAGTTTAATGTCTGAGAGTATTAGCTGCCCTTCTGAGGATCCAGGTTTGAACCCCAGCACCTAAACAGCAGCTCACAACTGTTTGTAATTCTGGTCCCTGGAGATCTGATGTCCTCTTCTGGATTCCTCTTCTGGATTCCAAGAGCACAGCACACATATGATACATAGACATATATGCAAGCAACACACATACAATTTACATTTTAAAAAATGGTGCTCTATTGAGAATCATTAAAAGAGACATTGTAAAGATATGCAAAATACAATAATAAAGATGAACATAGTTAATACTTACAGTACAGCATATATAAACCAAATAAACAAAGCATCGTAGCACCCTCTTTAGTCCCAGCATTCAGTCAACAGAGGCAGGTGGACCTCCGTGAATTTAAGGTCAGCCTGTTCTACATAGTGAATTCCAGGCCAGCCAGAGCTACACTGTTAAGACCTGTCTCAAAAATAAAACAAAACTTAACAATCACAAAAACTGAATGCACAACAAAAGAAATACAACTTACCCTAATGCAGCTGAAACAACAAAGCTTGGAGCAGTGAGGACATAGTCGAGCATCCCGCAATTTCTCCATACAGATGAAACATCGGAAGACTTCAGCAATGCTCTGAAAACAAAAGATTCACGTGCGGTTCCCAGATCACACTAAGTCAAGAGTAAAGAGCACAATAAAAAACTTCAATCAAGGCCAGACACAGTGGTGCACTTTAATCCCAGCATTCAGGAGGCAGTGGCAATGGATCTCTGCCAGTCTGGACTACGCATAGTGAGTTCCAGGCAGCCCTGGGTTACTCAGTGAGACCGCCTCAAGACAAAGAAGAGAAGGAAAAGAAAAAACAATTTACACTTACTTGGCTGGTAATGCCTCAGTTTTAACTACAATCCCTGTAAGAATTTGGGTTAATTTTTTTTTTTTAAGAAACCTAAAAATACTGTTATAGTTACTGTATATTTTAAGTCTTTTTTTCACAGTACGACGTTTGTTTTTACTCTATCCCAGAAAAATTAAACCCTCCTGAAACCAATAAAAGTTTGCAAAACCTTTATATAACTTTCACAAAAGCAGTTAACTATCAAATTACACATGATTCTAATCATGACTGAAAGCCAGAACCTGACAGATGTAGCCTCTAACTGGATCTGGGAAGGCAGTTAAGAGCATTGGGTAACCTTAAGTACAGGTCTCAGTAAGTCACCTCTTTTTTTTTTTTTTTTTTTTCCTTCTTTGAGACAGGGTTTCTCTGTCCTGAACCTCAGTCTGTAGATCAAGCTGGCCTCGAACTCAGAGATCCTCCTGCCTCTACTGGGATTAAAAGGTGTGAACCACCAATGCCGGACCCCCTTACTTTTTAAAAGCAAAAGTATGAAGTATTTTAGTGTCTACGGTTCAAATTTTTACTATTACTACATAACATATTGGATCCCCCAAAAAAGCAATCATTTTAGATGCTTCTAGCCTTATGGAAATATCCCAACCATGAAGTCATCATACAAGAATCAATGCTGGAAACCGGTCTTTAAGACAGTAGAGTAAGAGAAAGGTGTGTGTACTACAAAATGTACAGCTGAGGGTGGAAAAAAAAAAAAAAAAGTTTAATCATTCCGAGCAAGTCGTGGCGAGAAAGCAGGGCAAATCCTTCCTATGAATTTTCAATTTTGTTCTGGAAGAGCTCAATGTGCAAACAGGGACCAGCAGAGGGGCCAAAGCATCGCTGCAAAGGCGCAGCACCTGACTGCGGAACAGCTTCAGCACCTGGCACCCTGAGGGCAGCAGCGCACGGGCCAGCCTCCCTCCAGCGGCCGGCAGAGGCTGCCTCCCACAGGGAAGGCGAGAGCACGGCGCCCCGGATAGAAAAGGTTCCCCGAAGGCGGGGAGCCCAGCCGCCACCCTCCGCAGCGCCCCTCACCTCCACACTCTGCTCGTCCATTGCCTCCGGCTCCCGGCGGGGCCCGCGGCGACCCTCGGAGTCCGTGGTCTGCGCTGTCAGCCGCCGGCCCGAGGCCGCCAGGTCAACTGCGCCCACCTCAGCAGGCTCCCACAACAGTGCCACCTCCGTGCCCCATCCCGTCAGGTTCCACGCCGGCTACCCCCATTTCGCCATTTTTATCCGCGCGCCAGCCCTGGGGCGGAGAGGGAGGGCTAGCGGTAGCCGCAGCGCCTTCCTCCCGCCTCAGACGCCGGCCAGCGTCCGCGTGGGAGCCTCGCCCACGTGACGGCGGCGCGCGCGTGTGTGGAACCGCCGCGGGCCGAGTCCGCTGCAAAACCGGCGCCGCACAGAATTCACAAACACCAACGGTAACCAGGGCAGCTAGAGGCGCGGCAGCCGGGCAAGCGCGGCGCGCACGCGCACTCGGCGGGGCGGGAGGAGGGGCGGGGCGGGAGAGGCGGGCACCGGGTTCCCGCGGTGCGCGCCGCACACGAGACTTGGGGAGGCGGTGCTGCAGAAAGACCACACTGGCGTCTGCGCGGTGCCCCTACGCTCTCCGATTTTACCGCCCCAGAGGCTGCAGCCACCTTGTGTGTGGGCGGTCCTTAGTTAGAAGCCACGCCTCCAAGCATTAGGGACCAGATTTTTTTTTTTTTTTTTTTTTGCGCTCGCCTGCACCCTCTGTGCTGATTGATCCCGCTTTTAGAAAACGGTGGAGCCCCGGCTTCGTGGCTAGGGTGTTTGTTCGTTTTCCGCCACTAAAAGGAAATGAAAACTTTTTTTTAAGACTTCGTTTCCCCTACCATACTAAATTCAATACAAAAGCTCCAATTGGGACAGGCAGGTCATTTCTTTTGTTCTGGCTCATTGTTATTTCGAGAAAGGATCTCTGTAGCTCATGTTGGATTGGATATAGTCTCGAAGCTTCCAGAATGTCAAGACTGCAGGCGAGAGCTACCAAGCCTGCTACTGATTTTGGTGAGATAAGTGGACCCACATAACACCCTCTACTTTCTTGATGCTTGAGTTGTTCATGCTACTGGGGATTAACATTTTAAAAAAACAAACAAAAAAACAAAACAAAACAAACTGTATTTAGCTTTCCTAGGCCATTCCCTCTAATTTCTTGCCCCAACAGAGTTAGATTGAAGAAACTGAGGATGTGTGAGACAATAGACGTAGGTCTATAAAGTTAAAAATTAAATCTTAAATCATTACAAAGTTATTTATAAACTCCACTCTAGAGAATTAATAATCTAGAAATAAATTTTAGTTGTTAGCAACAATTTAAAGATGTCTTATGTGTATGATGGTCTACCTGCATGTACACCTGCATGCCAGAAGAGGGCATCAGATCTCAGTATAGATGGCAGTGAACTACCATATAGTTGCAAGGAATTGAACTCAGGACCTGTTGAAGTGCAGCCAGTGCTCTAAGCTGCTAAGCCATCTCTCCAGCCCCCGAGACAATTTTTTTTAATTACATAAACCATAAACAAGATTTATGGAGGCTAGACAGATAGCTTAGAGGTTAAGAGCATGTGATGCTCTTTCGGAGGACCAGTTTCTAATCCCACCTTTGAACTCAAAGTATGTAACATCAGCTCCAGGTGATCAGACATGTTCTTCTGGCCATCTCAGATACCAGAAAGTATGTGCTCACATATATATGCACATAACCCAAAATAATCTATAGGAACACTCTGTTTAAGAAAATTAAGCAGGGGTTGAAAGTGCTTTCACTTCAAATCATGTATGGGCTTGGAACTAGTTACAGGTTGATAGTTACACAATTATTTGTGTTAACATGTCCTCAATTTTTCCTTTTTGCTTTTCTCATGTAGGGTCTCCTGTGACTTGCACTGACCCAAAACTTGCTTTGTAGCAGATGCTGGCCTTGACTCCTGCCTCTACCTCCTGGGTGCTGGAATATTACAAAGGTGTGCCACCACATTCCATTTATACTATAAAATTATTTTGTTGTGTAAATTATATCTAAAAAATTTGGGGGGGGCTGGTGTGGTGAGGCATGCCTTTAGCCTTTAATCATGGCCTTTAATGACTAGGCAGAAACAGGCAGATCTTTAGGAGTTCAAGACTAGCCTAGTCTTCATAGTGAGTTCCAAACCAGCCAAGGCTACATATCCAAACGCAAAAATCAATTGAAAACAAATTGATTGTGGCACTTTGAGATTCTCAACAATATAGAAATCCTTGCCCTCAGATATAACAGATAACAACACTACAGTCTACACATTAAAAACAGGTTATAGTATATTTGCATACCACCACAAAATGTTTGTGAAACTAGTTATCAAGCCAGTTTGTAATATTAAAAAAAAATAAGGGAAATCTGCAACTAGTTATGTGTCTTTGATTCCAAGTAGAGTCAGACTGTGGTTAATGTAGGCAAAAAAAAGAAATTGGTAGTTGGCCAAGTTAAGATCCGTTGACAGAACCTGGGTTAGAAAGTCTGCTAGCACTTGAGAGCTTGAAGCAGGCATTTCTAGGATTCATGCCACTCTAGTCTACATAATGAACTCCCAAGCTAGCCACAGCTACATGATGAGAACCTGTCTCAAAAGAGCAAATAGCACTGAATAATTATAATATACAAGCATTTGCCCATTCACATACTGATTGATATGTACATATTATTTTACAAAATTCCAAAACTTCTAAAATAATCTGAACTACACAAAAAAGAAGACAGATGAGCTGGGCATTGGTGGTGCACACCTTTAGTCCCAGCACTCAGGATGCAGAGGCAGGCAGATCTCTGTGAGTTCAAGTCCAGCTTGATCTACAGAACAAGTTCCAGGACAGGCTCCAAAACTACAGAGAAACCCTGTCTGGGTTAGTATTTTAGAAAAATAATACTAAGGGATATCATTACCAAAAACCACAAATTAACATGTATTTAAATTTCTTTATTCCCATGTCATCCTTCTTGGCTTTTAGTCATATGATATCTATCCTTCTTACAATTTCCTCTGATAGTAAAAGCATCACGATCAAGGAAAATCTCAATCTTTGTAGCAGCTTCCAACCCCTTGATGGATTAATGACATCAATAGGACATCATGCTGAATCTCTTTTGAGTTGATCTTTGCTCCAGTAGAGTTCCTTTTTTAAAATTCCATGTCTTTATAAGTCCGGCATGTGAGATTTTAACTGCTCTGTCACAGCTTTCTCTTCTTCAGTCAGAAGAGTTAGCTAGAAAACAAATTACAAAAATGTTTATTGAAAAAACCTTCAGAGTTGTTAAATGAGTTAAATTTTGCTTTGTTGCATGAATATTTTTGTAAACTTATACTATATATTTAATAAGACTTGAAAGGCAAGGGAAAACAAAGCTATTTGGTTACGTATATACCATGATTGAGTTTTCAAAGAACTTGCAATTAGACTATTAAACAAGATCAAGCTATCAAACAAACTGAGCTGGAAAGATGGCTCTGCAGTTAAGAGAAATGACTGCTCTTCCAGAGGTTCAGGATCAATTCCCAGCAACCATATGGCAGCTCACAACTGTCTGGAGCTCCAAGGCACATAAAATAAGAACAAATAATTCCTTTTTTAAAAGGAAACAAATTAAGTACTATTGTTTAACAGAACTAAATTAATGTTTAGATGCCATATTGGAAAAGATATTTGGACCAAAACAGTGCAACATTTTTCCCATATAAATAAGTTTATGCTAGATTTTGAAGATCTCATCTCAAAAAACATTTTTAAAAATAACTAAAAAGACAGGTGGTGACAGTGAACATCTTTAATCCTGGCACTTGGGAGGCAGCAACAGGAGGATCTCTGAGTTTGAGGCCAGCCTGGTCTACAGAGTGAATTCCAGGACAGCCAGGGCTACACAGAGAAACCCTATCTCAGAGAATAAATAAAATTAAAAAAAAAAAAAAAAAAAAGGAAGAAAATAAAACAAGTACTCTAAAGCCAATAAAAACAGATAATAAGGAAACATAAGTTAACTATTTACTCAAAGCAGGTGGGAGCAAGAGCCAAAACACAGAACACCAACAGGTTGGCTGAGAACAGGGTTATATGGGAAAATAATACAAGCTACAGCTCAGACCTCTGAAATAGTTACAAATCGGCCCAATTATATAGGTCATCTCTAGAGAGACTGCCAAATGTGGAACATGATAGAACTACAGAATCAGCATCTCCAGGGTAGCACTGTCCAAAAAAACTTTCCATGATGCTGGAAAGAATCTGTGTCTGCACTGTTGGAACAGAAGACAAAGAAATGAATTTTCAGTTTTATGTAATCATGTTAAAGTTTATATAGACAAATGTGGCTCCTATTGGATAGACTTGGTTCTCCAACATCTCAGAACCCCATTACTCTATTCCTGGTTTGACACATCACTGGCCCAACATGTTCATATGTATAAAATTATAAGCACTTACTCTACAACCCAAACATTTGCAGAACTTGTCTGCTTCAAACAAGGGAATGATATTAATGTGGCAAAACATATTCTCAATAAATCCGTTACTCCTAAGATTACTAGGAAAGAATTCTCAGGCGATAAATTTAATAACTCCTCAAAGGCTTTTTCCCAGGTGGCTGGAGAGATGGCTTAGAGGTTAAAAGCACTCACTGGCTTCTCTTCCTAGAGAACCCAGGTTCAATTCCCAGCACCACATGGCAGCCCTTAACTGTCTGTAATTCCAGTTCCAAAGGTTTTAGCACCTCCACACAGACATACATGCAGGCAAAACATCAATACACACAAAATAAAGAAATTTACTTTAAAAAAAAAAAAAAAAAAAAAAGCTTTTCCCCAGAATTAAGGCCAACTTAATCAGTCTGAAGTTTGAGGTAACTATTGTTTTGGGGTTTGTTTTTGTTTGTTTATTTGTTTTTTTTTTTTAATTTTTTTGTTTCTGTAAAGGTATAGTAGTACATGCCTTTAATCCCAGCACTTGGGAGACAGAGTAAGGATCTCTGAGACAACACCAACCTGATCTACAAAGCAAGCTCCAGCACAGCCAGGACTGCTCAGAGATACCCTGTCTCAAAAACAAGCAAACAAACAACAAAGTGTTTTTATTTATGTGTATGTGTATCTGTGGGAATGTATACTATGTGTACAAGTGCCCAAGGAAACCAGAAGTCTCAAATTCTTTGAAGTTGGCATTATGAACAACTATATATTGCCACGAGGTGCTGGGAACCTATCTTGGGTGCCCTTTAGTGCTGAGTCATCTCTCCAATCCCTGTGGTTATTTTTCTTAACAAAGATTTATTTGAAGCATGTTTCAGTGAAATACATACACTCCTTAAAGACTTTCTTATTGCCAATTATTATATTTTTGTTCTAGGTGTTTTTGGTATTTTTTGTCTGTTTTCAGACATAATCTCACTCTGTAGCCCATACTGTCCTGGAATTCACAACAATCCTGCATTGGCCTTCCAAGTACTGCATTTACAGACATGATCACTCAACTTTGTTTTGGTATAAATGTCTCTCTCTAATAATAATCTTTATAATTGAGCATACTTAAGCCTCCACATCTTAGAAATTCCTATGTATGCCTTTTCTTCCCACTTCTTTTCTGTTTTTGGCTTCCTTTTTATTAAAACTATCAATTTAAATGTCCTTTTTTTAAAACTTCTAATTCAAAGCCATTGTGCTATCTTTCCTAATGTCACTAGTAAAATACCTGAACAGTTTTACTTTCTGTTGCACATAAACAAAGTACTACTTTCCTTAAACAGACTTTGTTGCTCTTCATGCTCACAAAATAGTGGGAAAGCCTTCTGGGTTATTTTAGAGCATTTCTTCGTTTAAAGCAGCCTTTGACTTTTTCTCAAACACTTGTCTCCATTACTGGGGGTATAAAGCTTTTAACATTTGAAATTCCTTTACAAATTCTATCCCACATGTCCTTGTTTTACAAAACCTCTTTCTGGTGATACGGAAGGTCAAACCCAGGGCCTTGCATTAGCCAAGTCAGTAATCTACCACTTAGCTATACACACACCTAATACCACTTTCCTGTAAGAGTTCGTAGTCTCAGTGAAAAATAATGGCAAGAGCAATTTATACTAATCATTCAAAATATTATTTTTCTCTTTGGTCACTCACTCCAATTTTTCTATACTTCAAAACTTTTATGGATTTGTAGATATGTTGATAGGGACATGTGGAGCCACTTAGTTTCCAAGATTTGTTTCCCACGAAAATGTGACTTTAGTGGTAATAACAGGTTAAACTGTGGATGTGATTTAGTTGGTAGATACGTGCTTAGCTCCCATCAAACCCTGGATTCAATCCCATTTGAGAAGCAGAAACAGAAGAACCAGAAATTCAAGGTCAGGCCCAGAGATGTCTCAGTGGTTAAAAGCACTGTTGCTCTTGCATAGGACCAAGGTTTGGTTCCCAGCATCCACATTATAGCTCACAAATACCTATAACTTTAGTTCTGAGGAATAAAATGCCCTGTTTTGATTTCTATGGGCATCTAGCATATACACAGTAAGTAACTATAAGCAAGCTACACTCATAAAAATAAATCTTAAAACATTTTTAAGAGAAGCCAATAACAACACCCTAAATAACACTAAAGATCTTTATCCAATCTAGTTCTATTCTTTGATTCCTTCTACAGACAATCTCATCTGTCTGAACCCCAAGTTTTCTTTGATATTGCAAGAAAATGCTACTAAATCATTTAGTTCTCAGTTCAAATTCTTAGTGCCTAGCCCAATAGCTGATGTTTGTATACCACAACATATCACAATTCTTAAACCAAGTAAGATGGAGATGAGGATGTATAGGATAAAAAAGGTCTGACTTACTCATTCATGACTACTCCACTCCAAGAAAGGAGAATTAAAAACAAACACAAAAAACTCAGCAGGATATAGCTGCATGGTAGAGAGCTTCCCTAGCATGAACAAGGCACTGACTTTGATCTGCCAACACACACACTGAAAGTTTAGAGCCAGGAATGGTGGTGCATGCCCTTTAATTCTAACATTTGAAAGGCAGAGACAGGCAGATCTCTCTAAATTCAAGATCAGCCTGGTCTACTGATCTACATATTGAGTTCCAGGCCAGCCAAGGCCACATACATCTGATACAAACAAATAAAACCAACAAAAAAGAAAGGTCGAGAAACCATCTGCATGTTTGGAGGTTTTGTTTTGTTTTGTTTTTTCCTTTTGAAAGTGTCTGGCTATGTAGTCCCAACTGGCCTGGAATTATGTCAGTCAGTCCTACTTCAATTTTCCAAGAGATGAGATTACAGGAGTGTACCATCAACATTTGATGTCTTACTAGTTACAGGTCTTTCCCACCCCTCATTCCCCTCCTTCCATTTTTTTTTTTTTTTTTTTCTTTTTTGAGACAAGATCACATGGATATCAGACTGGCCTCCAACTCCTTTTATAAAGGCTGACCTCAAACTTTCGATCCTCCTGTTTAAGTGATTGGAATAACACATGTAGCCCACCGTGCCGTTTATGCAGTCTGGGGACTGAATCTGAAGCCTCATATGTGTTGGGCAAGCACTATACATCTCTAGCCCTTTCGGGGGGTTTTGGTTGGTTGGTTGGTTGGTTGGTTGGTTGGTTGGTTGGTTTGTTGATGTTTGAGTCAGGATCTTACTCTGTAGCTTAGACTGTCCTTAAACAGTTTGCTGTATGAAAGAAAGGGTCTCACTGGTAGTCCTGGAACTCACTATATACATCAGATGAGACTATAACATTTGGGGGGGGGGCTTTTTTGTTGTTGCTGCCTCCACTCCCAAGAGCTGGGATTAGATATTTGCCACTCTGCCTGATTTTGCATCAAACACTTACTAGTTCCTACATGAACCAGGAGAATCCCAATGAGGTGTCACGTGTCTATAATTGCAGCACTCCGGAGGCTGAGGCAGAAGGACTGCTTTGAGTCCAAGTTAGTTCTAAAAAATGAGATTGTCTTGTCTCCAAATACAAAAAGAGTTGCTTCCTTTATAAGTTTAATAAATTTAAGTACAATATTTCACTAACCAAATCAAATCAACATTTTTCTTTTTTCTCTTTTTATTAAAGAGAAAAACAATTTTTAGGGAATCAAAAAATTTGTTTCACCTGGCAATTGTGGTGCATGTCTTTGATCTCAGCACTCAGAGGCAGGCAGATCTCTGTGAGTTCTAGGCCAGTCTGGTCTACAGATCAAGTTCCAGGACAGGCTCCAAAGTCACACAGAGAAACCCTGTCTCAAAAAACAAAATAAAAGTTATTTCTATCAATAGTTTAAACTGACTACTAATTTTACATTCCTACATAGTAGGAAGTAGAGTAAGTCATGAGTGACTGAAATCCTGAGTGAGCTTGTGTTGCTGACATGAGCCAGCCATGTAAGCCTCAGACCCTTGGAGGAACAGCACAGCCTTCCTCTTGTCTGAGTGCAGATGTTGACAGTGTGTGCAGAAAATGTCCACCACAGCTTCCCCCTCACCACCCCATATTTATGGCCTGAACACTGCTCCTCTGTAGAGACGTGTCTCTTGACCCAGGTGTGTCCCATAAATTCTGAATGTAATAACTCTACTTCCTTGTTCAGCGTGTGCACTAGCCTGCCCTGTTCAACTCTGTTCACACACTATGCTTCTGGTACGCTAAGGCATCTTTAGAGTCCAGGCTACTAAATCCCAGCATTTCTGTCTGAGTGTGCCTGTCTTTTCTTCATTCCCTTACCACCTCAGTCACATCCAAGTGTCTGGAAGCTGTACATAGCACAACATATTGGGGTTTTATTTTTTAAAACAATACTCACAACTAAAACTTCACAAATCCCATCTGTCAACTAAAAACATTACCTCCAGGTCTGTCTGCTTTTGTAGTTCTTGGATCATGGTCATTGTCTTGCTCAGAGTAGCACAAATGCGGCTCTTGTTTTCTTTTTGCTCAATAGAAAGTGGCTTAAAGCGTGCAGACAAAGCTTGATATCGAGACTTTATTGCTGACAATTCCTTTAAAATTGTAACTGCATTTTTCTACATCAGAAAAAATAAGGTTAATATGTTAAATTATATAGAGGTAAAATTAGGCTTATTCTTAAAAATTAATATGTACAATACATTCTACCACATATTTTATCACTACTATCTTACTAAACAACCCTGGTTGGCTAAAACTTGCTACATAGACCAGACTGACTTGTTTCTGCCTCCCAAGTACTGGTTTTAAAGGTGTACACCACCATACCCAGCTACTGAGGACCTACTCATTTGTATACACACACACACACACACACACACACACACACACACACACACACACACCTCTATTATCATAGAGAAATATTTTTAAAATTTTAAAGGAAGTTCTGACAATGATATATGGATTAATCGTGTGTGTGTGTGTGTGTGTGTGTGTGTGTGTGTGTGTATCTATACAAGTGGAGGTCACAGAATGACTTTCAAGTGTAAATTCTCTCCTTCCACTATGGGTTCAGGAATTTGAACTCAGGTTGTTAGTCCTGCTTAGAAAGCCCACGATTTGGCTGGGTGTTGGTATTGCATGCCTTTAGTCCAAGCACTCAGGAGGCAGAGGCAGGCAGATCTCTGTGAGTCTGAGACCAGCCTGGTCTACAGAGCAAGTTCCAGGACAGGCTCAAAACAATACAGAAAAACCCTATCTCAAAAAAAAAGAAAAAAAAAGAAAAGAAAAAAAAACCCATAATCTGGATGTCATGAGAACATTCATAAATGTGTGAAATAAGCCAATCACAAATACTGAATCTAGAATAGTAAAATTCACAAAGACTAACTTAACAGTGAAACTGTTTCAAAACTACAAAAACGATCATTTTAATGAGAATTATTTTTGAACGTTTTGATGTTTCTTCAAAATGAGTTGCTTCTATGGCCAGTAAATTTCATGTCAAGCTGTTCTAAGAAAAGCAGCACTTGAGAGAAAGACACCATGACACAGGGTTCAAACAGAGGGGTGTTTTATTTAGGGAAAGGGGTCATAAAAAGGGGGAAAGGAAGAGGGAAAGACTAGCCTCTGGAGACAGGACACCAGGAGAGAGGAAAAAGGAAAGAGGCGGGGGAGAGAGAGAAAGATTCGGCTGGGAGGCGAGCAGAGCCCTTTTAAAAGGAACATAGTGAATATGCAACAGGTGGTGCCCTTACTGGCTGCAGCTGAGGGCAAACCCTGTCACAACTCCAAGCACAGGCCTGAATACTAACACTAGATACATACCCACAGAAATGAAAATATGTGGCACACCAGAACGCCTACATAAATGTTTATAGAGGTATTATTCACTGTAGCCTTCACCTAACTGCTGAGTGGATAAACAAAAATGGTACAGCACACAACAGAAAGGAATTAAGTACTATTCATGCTACAACATGGATGAACCTTGAAAACATGCTAAGTGAAAATAAGACAACGACATACTTACGCTTCAATTTTTGTAACATAGACTGTAAATTAATTGATGCCATGAACTGGCAGGAGGGGGAATAGGGTGTAGGCCTGATGACCTGAATTCAATCATGTTGAGAACTGACTCTGAAAGTTGTCCTCTAACCTCCTCCTGTGGGCCACGGCACACAACCACACTCACACACACACACACACACACACACACACACACACACACACACACACACTAGTAATGTTTTGTTGTTGTTTTTGGAGGGGTGTTCCAGACAGGGTTTCTCTGTGTAATAGCCCTGGCTGTCCTGGAACTTGTTTTGTAGACCAGGCTGGCCTTGAACTCACAGAGATCAATCTGCCTCTGCCTTCCAAGTGCTGGCATTAAAGGTGTGTGCCACCACCCAGTTTAATAACAATTACTATGGGAACTGCTATAGGACTAAAGTCCACTGAATTGTATATTTTTCTATATTTATTTGTTTGAAGTTTAGGCTGGGCTTGAACTTGCAAAACCAAAGTTTTGTTTGAGATTGTGCTGTTGTTTAACTTTTTGGGTTTTTTTTGCTTGTTTGTTTTTGTTTTGACAGTCTCACTATGTAGACCTAATTGCCCCAAACTCACATAAAGAGTAGAAGTTTAAAGCAATGCTCCTGACTGTCTGCCAAGTACTAGCAATTGTGTGTGAGTACTATCATGCCCAGCCTAAAATATTCTCTTTAATGTGTGGATTTTTTTTTTTAATTCAAATGTGCCATTTCCTGTCTACTCTCAAGGAGACTATCAACACATGGAGATTGTTTTCTCTTTCCCATGGACATGAATACTTAAAAGGCAACAATTTATGATATATAAATAGCTCTGGTGCAGTGGACATGCATCTATAATTCCCACTACTCAGGGGGCTGAAGCAAGGGGATCTCATTTAAGCCCAGAAATCAAGACCAGCCTAAGTAACACAGTCAGATTCTTTCTCAACAATATATAAAGTTAGTAATTTCTAAGCAATGTAACCTTAAATACTGGTCTGGTTTGCTTGCTATTGCTGTAATAAAACATGGACCAAAACTATCTCTGGGAGGAAAGGCTTTATTTAGCTTACTCATTCCAATTAGTCCATCCTAAAAGGAAGTCCAGGCAGTAACTCAGGCAGAAATGGAAGCAGAGCCTATGGAGGAATGCTCCTTACTCACTTGCTTCTCATCACTTGTTCAGCCTGCTTTCTTATACAACCCAGCACCTGCCCAGGAGGGCCCTGCCTACAGTGAGCTGGGCCACACTCCATCAAGCGTTAAAAAAGAAAATGTTCAGACTTGCTTACAGGCCAGTCTAATAAAGATATCTTTTTTCAATTGAAGTTCTTCCCAGATGACCATGGATTGCTTCCAGTTCAAAGAGAAGGGAACCAGTAAGACTAACTACATAACTTTATTCAAAACTCAATGTTCAGCTGGGCAGTGGTGGCGCACACCTTTAGTCCCAGCACTCGGAAGGCAGAGGTAGGCGAATCCAGCCTGGTCTACAAGAGCTAGTTCCAAGACAACATCCAAAACCACAGAGAAACCCTGCCTCGTAAAAATTAAAAAAAAAAAAAAAAAAAAAATATATATATATATATATATATATATTTTCATATATATTAAGCAAACCTACAGCATATCATTTTCCCCAGACTATCATACTAACCCTTCTCCCTTCAAATTATGAACCACTATTCTAGAAGTAGAAATACTGTCTTATCACTTTAGAGGCTTCATCCTGATTTGTACCTGAGTTCATTAACTGTAAAAGTTATCACATAAGCAAATGGTAGTGGTGAACACCTTTAATCCCAGCATTGAGAGGCAGAGGCA